>CM076580.1:1593715464-1593973531 GCA_034641835.2 Pinus albicaulis | reverse complement strand
AGTGGCTAGCCCATTTTTCATGAATAATGGGGTCTAACCCGGCATCCTTTATGAAATATACCTTCTAAAATATAGGTGTGAAAACAAAAATGTCAACCTTTGAGTGGCATAAATTTTGAAAGCATTGTAATTCCGATTCATGGGCTTCTTGGGCGGAGTTTGAAATATATATGTGTGTAAAATAGCATAAAAGAGTTGGGAGATTGAGTTTTACCCACAAAAAGGTTGATTGATGCCTCAAAACGCTCTTGAAAAGTTTCGGACCTCATTTTGATAGACCCAATAGATAAATATTAAAAACCTAAGAGATCAATCATTTGTATTTAAATCTCTCAAAAAGTTAACCCCATCCCATCTACTTCTATTCTAGTCCCTCCTCATATGCAATTAATTACATTGTTTCTTTCAAGTTTATTAAGAAATTAGAAAATAAGATGTGTATGTTTTTAAATACGGGTTTGTTTTTTTAACATTTCAAATATTTAATGCAAGATTAATGTATACAATAACTTGGTATTAATTGTTATTAAAATTATACTTTAACTAAAATATTTTTTTTAATAATGTAATTATCATAATTTGCTAACACCTACTTCAACCTAGGTATTATACAATTTAAACCTAAAATCTAATTTCTGCTTTTTATTAATTTAGTTTTTCATCGATATTTAAATTTAAATATATTTGAGATGGTTAACATTAATATCCACTCATATTTAAATTTAAATATAATTTATTATTATTAATTAATATATATAATTATTTTAACTATTTTAATTTTTAATTATTTTATTTAAAAATATATATATATTTTTTCATTTTCAAGATAATATATTTAAATAAACTAGTTATTCGTACTAAATCCAATTAAATATATACAATACTATGTTAGGTTAACATATACTTACAATTAAAATGAATTGATTTTTTGAACAAGAATGTGTCATGATTTTTAATAAATTATATTTAGAGAGAGTTTATGCATCAGTTGTTGTCATAAATAAATGTTAGAATATAAAATAAAAAATAAAAATAAAAATGTAATTATAAAATTTTATTTAATTAGATGTTGTGTAAGTTTTTATAGGTGTGATAAACTAAAATTTAGTCTTAGTGAACGTTAATTATCATTATCATTATATATATTAGATAATATTAATGTAATATATATAAACAAATGATTAAAATTTTAATCTATAGACTCTTGAATACTATTTTATATCTATTTGTGTAGAAACTTATATATTTTGCAGAGACTAAATTGCTATACAGGCACCCTTATTTATTTGATAATTTTTCTAAAATTCATGTAAGCATTCGGTAACTTAATTGAGAGTACATTGAAAGTTCTAACTAAAACGTCTAAAGGATGCACAATTGATGTTGCAATAAAATATTCTAAATATGTTCTTCTAAATATAGATTAGAGTGATTTTACAACTCGAATCAATAAATCACAATAATGGAATATAATCACTTTTACATAAATATATCCGTTGAGGAATTACTTAGATCCAAACCATTTAAGTTTCAGACTATTTAACAATACAATCTAAAGATTTGAGATAATGTAACATGTAATATGCAGTCAATGGATAAATGGCAGGGTTGCAGGGATCGGCTGTGGCTAAATCTCGTTGATATGCATTTCAAATTTTTCCATCTGATGAGGCTCCAGAACAATCCACGCGTTTATTCCTTCCTCAGAGCCATTGGCAATGAGCAGAACAAATTCAGCCATGCCGTTGACAATTGGACCTGCATAGACTGCCTTGCCCCACCCCAAATCAAATTCATAGAATGGAAGCTTCCACCAAGCAGACAGAAAAAAGTTGCCATTAATGGCAGCAGGGATGCCTCTGTGGACCTCCAACCAGTCTATGGAAGATCAAACTATAGTCATCTGTCATGGAAGCTATGGCCTTCTGGATCTCTGCAACACAATAGGAGAGCGGATTCTCTTTCACTTCCGCACCGATGCAGTTGCAGAGGCCGTGACCACCCATTACCCACAAACCCTTTTGGTAGAGGTGGGTTTACCTTGGAAGCGTATGTCGACTGCAAATAACACAGTGGATTTCTGTGTGGGGTCCTGGAATACAGCCTCTGGTTCTTGCCTGCCACAAGTGGGCCACCATGACTTCAAAGGTAGAGCATCCTCTGATGATATTGTCTTTCATTGCCTTTTGTTTCAGGCGTTGCAGCATGTCCACAGAGAATAAATAGTCTGTGGGATTGATTTTCTGAGAATTTTTGACAGATGAATCTCTGTATCTGATGCAGTGAATGCTGTCATGCTAGATGATATCAGATTGTCTTGAATTTCGATGAATTCGTTATGCTTGTGCTTGATCTGCGGAGGAATCCGAGTTTCAGGGAGGTTCTGTCAAATTTGGGTTCGGTGAGAGGCCTTTCCCCCTCGCAATGGATGCAAGGTTAAGCAGAAATTCTGTAGCAGATACGCCGTCCATTAGACAGTGATAAGTTACCAGACCGACGCAGAATCCTCCACACTTGAACCGAGTTACCTGCGGGTACCATTCTTGCAGTTACCTACTTTGAAACTCCATTTCTAAAATAATTTGCACTTCAGAGGTTTAACCATCAGAGTTGAATTAAAAAAAATAAAAAAACACATTATTATCAGGGGCAGAGAGGAATAAATCAAATCTAGATTATTACGCCGGGCAAAGGACTAAAATCAAATTGAATGGTTGTTACTGTAACACACCAAGCACACTAAGTACCAGTAAGGGAAGTACTAGTAATTTATGATTTAGTAACAGAGGAGACTCCACAAAAGAGTTAGGAGCTTACTCTTCTCACCTATTTTATTTTGAAACTTTCTTTCCTATCACTTATAATATTTATTTGTATCCATCATTCAAATAATGTATTCTATGTGCTTTTGTGAACTTTTTATTATCAATATACAAATTTTTGTTGACACAAATTTTATGTGATTTTTAAAGCTTTATCTTGATTATAAAATATGGTGAAAAGAAATGATATTATAAACATGCATGTTTTATATATATTATTTAGAAAAGATCAAATTAGTAAAATGATGTATTATTACTATTTATGTAATTTTAAAGATTTTACAAATCATGTTGAGTTATTTTTGAAAAATTAGCCAAAACATCAAACTTATTAAGTCTTTCATATTTTGAAAAT
Source organism: Pinus albicaulis (assembly GCA_034641835.2). Classification (NCBI taxonomy): domain Eukaryota; kingdom Viridiplantae; phylum Streptophyta; class Pinopsida; order Pinales; family Pinaceae; genus Pinus; species Pinus albicaulis. Next base: position 1,593,970,354 of record CM076580.1, on the reverse strand, counting down.
GAACAATCATGTCAACTTTCAACATGATGATGAAATGGAAGGAAGGAAGACCTTATATCGTATATAAACAAGTTTGAATCCATTTCTACATTGGAATTTGGGAGGATTCTAATATTTCAAGTAATAATGAGATAATATTTTGAAAGAATTCACAATCTTTTGATAAGTAAGAAGGATGTAGCTCTCCCATTGACACCCCTATAGGTGTAACACTTAAACCAAACCTAGTTACATACATCATAGCATTGATATCACACATTTAGAGATCCAATTTATCTACTAATCAAACTAATAAATAGATCCATTTTATAAAAACCCTAAATCTTTGGCCATTATATTAATACTAAAAAACTCTACATAACAACTCTAGCATTTCATCACTTATACAAATAAGAAAAATTATTTCTATTATTTCAATTGAAAAACTAAAATCCCTTCAATTCAATTTAATTACTCTAAATGTGTTTTATATAATATACTGGGCATGCCATATAAATACCTTGAAGTTTTTGTGTTCAAAATTTAGGTTTAAATATACACAATAATGAATTACATGATGTAAGTGGAAATAGAGATGGTTTTTTTTTTTAAAAACAAATACATAGTACTCACTATGGGTGAGTCAATAATTATCTAAGGAGAATAAACAAACAAATGCTATGAGTGAGTCTATGATTATCTAGGGAAACCAATGATTTTGGGAGAACCAATGATTTAGAGATTATGATTAAGATTCACACATTATGTTTAAATATACACAATAATGAATTACATAATGTAAGTGGAAATAGAGATAGATTTTTTTTTTAAACAAATACCATAGTGCCCACTATAGGTGAGTCTATGATTATCTAGGAAAAACCAATGCTATGGGTGAGTCTACGATTATCTAGGGAGAACCAATGATTTAGAGATTATGATTAAGATTCACACATCGAGGATTAACATAAAAGAGGTTAAGAAAGTATGTCATAGGTCATAGAATAGATACCTGCATGGTGATGAGAGGAAGTATCACTTAGCTCCTTGAATTCATCCGTCTTCACAATCAGATTTCTGAAAGAGGGATTTGGACGTGACAAGTCTCCAAGCTGCATAAGAGTAAGCTCTGACGAAGCTCCTGTAAATAAAGCTTCTGATCTGTTGCAATTGAGCTCCAATCTACCATTCCCTGGATTGACCTGTAGCCTCCCACCTAGAAAATGATAAGGTACCAGCAGATCAGAGAACCAGCCCTTCATTTTTTCATTTTCTGCTACATCGTCTGTGCTGGGTTTGTCAGCAATAGGAGGTTGGAAAATATAATCTCCACTGGAAAAATAACGCTAAGATCAATGTTGGAGAGAAAGAGTGTTCCTGCAGGTGTGGGCTTTGAAGGACCAAGCTTAATGAGCTCTCCTACTTTAATATCTGATTCAGAAATTAGAACTGGCTCATATACTGAACTCATTTCCATGACTATTGGCGGAAGCAGAATTTCCTCTCTGCAGATGTATTTAATTTTATTGGTCTGTATCTATGTTTTGATAAGGGTATTGAAAAGGGTATTGAAAGCTTGCTATTTAATACTAAAAGTGGATAAGATGGAAGCAACAGAATGGGTAGAGAAAGTTCAGGCAAGTGATACCAACCCTTAGCAGGTTCTTTGTGAAAAGCATGTCGTAGTTAGTAGTCATTTGATCTCCTGTGATCACCTAGGTTTTAATACAGTGTAAACAATTTTATAAGCTGTTTTCCAGATCCATCAAACATGTGGCAATGCAAATTATGCATTGGATGTCGACAGACGACAAAAACCTCACAGAGAACTCTCCCTTGACAGAACGCCTTCGGCGTAATTAAAGTGCCATCTTAAATCTCATAGCCATAATCATAAATGAAACTTCGTCACACAACTAAACTATTTATTGTGAAAATATTAATACCAAACTATTTATTGTGAAAATACTAATACCTAGTATTAAAGTGCCATATTAAATCTCATAGCCATAATAATAAATGAAACTTCGTCACACAACTAAACTATTTATTGTGAAAATACTAAAACCTACCAAACTTTTGCTTTCGATTGGAAAAACTGTATGTGTTAGTAAACTCCATTGGCCATATTTATGAGGATGCACAGCATATGATAAAGTCATGTACCTTGACCTAAGGCTACTGACACGAGACATGGACCTGCACATGATACGCTTATCACTTCAACTAAACATTCTCCATTGCGTGAGGAATAACCCACAACTAAATCCTGTTCAAAGAAGCTTGTATTTTCTTTAACCAGAAAGAACCATGAATCCTGTTCAAACTTCAAAGAAGCTCGTATTTTATTTAATCAGAAAGAATCATCAATGATTCAAATTGGCAGACATATGTGACGGTCTCTACGTTGAGAATGGGTTGAATTAAAATTAAAGTAAGAGTAACATTATTGAATTCATGCGCCTTACTCATTCATTAAAAGAGGTAGAGAGAAGAATGTATTAAGTAAAAACAATTTGTTGCTATAATGTAAATTATAAGAGGTTTAAGATGATATTATTTTACAGATGAGTATTAAGCTTCTCGACATCGTAAGAGATAGTAGAGCATTGCTAGTTTTTTTTAGTTTTGTTTAAAAAATTTATTGATTAGTTTTGAAAAGAATTTAAGTAAGATTATGATAAAGTTTGCTAGAAAGTTTTGAAAATATGGGTTATAAATGTCAAACTTCAAGATTTTGGTTGCTCTAGGGGTTTTTGATGGTGTTGAACTCATTTCTACCTTAAAAAACAATTCAAACACCCCATTATTTTGTTTTTTTTTGTTTTTTTAACTAGATTCTAGCAGAAAAAACTGTAGTCCAAGCTAATTTGGGCATAATGCCTTGTTTAGCTTTCCTTTATATAAACATGTAAATTTGTTTTCTATTTAATTTTTGTTTTTATGTTAGATTTTTTTTTTTGGTATGTTTACTTTAAATTGTCCTTCTTTTTAGTGGATGTTTTAGTTAGATTTCTGTTTTCCATTTAAATTAAAATGCAAATTCATATTTGAGTTAATTTAATTGAGTGGGTTAAAAATTGTTGTCTAAGAATCTAGATGCCTAATGTTTAATATTTAAATTTTTTTGGATGGGCACAAGGGTTGGGGTTGACAAGATCTAAATTAAGGACTCTCCTTTATGAATTTTCTATGGCGAACCATCCATAAGTTATAAAATGGGATATATGGGGCTATGTCACTTGTATAAGGAAAATAAAGAGAAAATTTTAGTGAAATCCATAAATTGGCTCAAGTCTCACTTGTTCTTTTACTTTTATTTAACTATGAGTAAGTAATTATGATTCCTAATTTTTATTGAAAAATATTAAATATTTGTCCTTTCTATAAATAGACCCATTTTTGTACCATTTAGGATATGTCATCTTTCTTTTAAATCATACTAAAAGTTTGCTAGTTTCTCTCTAATATTAGATGTCACCTTAGCCTATGTCCTTGCACTATCTTGATATATATTTACATAACTCTTTCACTTCCTCAAGTGTGTGGATTTTCTTTTAAAATTTTTAATCTCATTTTCAAGGAAAATTACTATGCTCTTCATTGTAGAAAAACCTCTTTATAGTTGATATATAACTATATCTATTGGAGTTTTCCTTGCCATAAATGCATCCTTCCAAAGAGGTGCCAAGGTCATTGAATGCCAATCAATCATTATGTCAAAAATACCTCACCGTTGTGTAGTTTCAATTGACGGATAAATCTATTGTATGTTGGAACCTACATACCAATGTGAACTAGAAGTTACAACAATACAAAATAGAAGAAAAAGAAATAATATTTACTATTGTAGAAACTATTTTAAGATGTAAAATATGAACTAGACAAGTATTTTTTTCTTATTTATCAAGCATTATTAATTATTAACATACATATAACCATGCATGATAAATCTCTACCTACCTTTGATAAATCCTCTATATATATATATATATATATATATATATATATATATATATATATATATATATATATATATATATTTTACTTTCATTGGCTGCTTTATTGTTATTTACTCATATAAGTCAAGCATTAATTAATTTGTTAATTTTATAATACGAATAATTTCATATTAAAGGTGACATTTTAAAATTTTGATTTTATATTTTTATGAAGAGATGTTTGAAAAGTGATATTGAAAATAAATTTTAGCTATATAACTACAAACTCAATTGAGGTGTAAAAGTATCAATCTAGTCATAAGATTTTTTGTTATTTTTATGAGTCAAAATTTTTTTTTCATATTGTATATTTTTGTGATTTAAAATATATTTTTAAATACATAAATAAAGTCAACATCCTCAAAATTCTTTGAACACTTAAAATTGACAAATCACAAAATTCAAACTTAAAATTCCAATAAACTCCCACAAAATTTTAAACAAAATCCAATCAAAAATATATTTAAACAAAATCTCAACTTTTTAATATAAAATATTTTCAAATTTAAAAAAATATATAACGATATGATATATACACCATTAATTACTTTATTATAAAAGATATAATTAAAAAAAAAATTACACCCAACATATATTAAAGAAAAGTTATTGTAACCCACTGTACCTTGTACAAAAAAAGATATAGTATCGATAGTAACGTTTAACAATTACTGTGACATTCACGAGTGAAAGGAAAGGCCAGCACTGGTTCAAATCCGCCGCCTATAAAACGTTAGAAAGCCTTCTAATCTTTCAAGGTTCAGAGTTTTCTGCGTTTCTTAAGATAAAGCTTCAAGGTCGAAGCCATCACAGGCCAGGTTACTGGGAAAATTCTCAAAATCATTCAATAAAAAGCAAGGTATGAGACCTGCCCACTCTTCACTGTAATTATTTCATTTCTCGTATCATGCAGAACTTAAATTGTACTGTAGGAGACGCCATATAGGGTATTTTAATTTTTAATTTTTTTAAGAATGGTATTTTAGGAATATATCAAATTTTAATGACCAATTAAATAATTATCTTTGTTAAAGAAAGTGTGTTTCTACGTTCAAGAATATATTGATAAGAGCGTAAGGAATTCTGTGTATTTTTATTGAAATTTTTTTAGATAAAAATACACAAAATTCCAGAAGCTTTGGTGGAACACCGAGTCAGTATGCTTGCATCAGGCACACACGCCAATTCTGTCAAAAATCTCCCGGAAATTAAGTCTTATAGAACATTTACCTTCACTCCGGAGATGCTGAAACGCCTGAAACAAGAGGCAATGAAAGACAATATGATCAGTAGGTGCTCTACATTTGATGTCATGGTGGCCCACTTATGGCAGGCCAGAACGAAGAGCAGTATTCCAGGACCCCCCACGGAGAATTCCACCGTGTCATTTGCAGTGGACATACGCTCGAAGGTAAACCCACCCCTGCCCAAAGGGTTTGTAGGGAACGGGGTGGTCACGACCTATGCAACTGCACCGGCGCGTGATGTAGAAGGAGAATCCGCTGTCGTATTGCGTGGCAGAGATCCAGAAGGCCATAGCATCCATCACAGATGATTATGTTCGATCTCGTATAGAGATGCTGGAGTTCCACCGTGGCATCCCCGTTGGAAATAGTGGGAACTTTTCGGGTCTCCGTGGTGGAAGTTACGATACTATGAATTTGATTTTGGGGTGGGGGAAGCCAGTGTATGCAGGTCCCATAGTGAGCAACATATCGGCTCACTTTGTAATTGTGCTCTCTAATGGCTCCCAGGAAGGGATCAACGTCTGGATTATGTTGGGACCATCTCAGATGAAAAAAATTGAACAGTTTGTCACCAAGCTTTAGGCTCAGCTGATGCCTGGCAGATACAGAGACATTTTCTATTGTGTTTGCATCTTAGGACAATGTGTCAGAATCACTCCCTGGATTGCATTTTTAGAACAATATAGTTTGTATATGTAGAATAGTATCGATAGTAAATGTTATTTTCGACATTTTCCAATATAGTTTTAGGTATAAGGGTGAGGTTTAATACTGACCTACTGTGTAATATTGTTTTCATTGCCATCTCTCACTTTTCCACAAAATTGTCAACACAACGCAACATCACCGTACTTCTCTACGCTGCTAAATTTAATCTGGTGACATTTTTGCTCAGAAAGTAATAGGAATTCTGATTAGATTTGAGAATATTAAAAATATGAGATTCTACACTATTACATTTTATTAAACTAAAATATCTGTAGACTTAACTGTAAGTAGAGCATAAATGCGTATGGAAATTATGCAAAAAATAAAGAACGGTAAAATGAGCACGCCCACACACAAGACACAAGATATGCTCTCTAGGAAACATTTTTAGGAGAAAACTCAGTTGGATGGTGAAGCCTCTCTCTAGGAAACATTTTTAGGAGAAAACTCAGTTGGATGGTGAAGCCTCTTCGCTTTCTTTCTCTTTTTGGAAATATGGTTGCAGGTACAAAGAAGTAAAGTCTGTGGCCCTTGGGCTGCTACAGTAAACAGATCCTCTATGTGAGCTATACCTCCAATCTCTCCTGAATATTTGTTAGGAGCTATGAAACAAAATCATTTCAAAAGAATGGAATGCCTCTTCCTCCTAGTGCCCCGCTATAACACAACTAGATAACTTACTAGTGGTTAGTTTTGACTACATCAACACTTAACTAGAGTTACAATATAGGTTCTTCTAGAGACTTTTACATCACAAACAGGTGGCTAGCCCATTTTCCATGAATAATGGGGTCTAACCCGGCATCCTTATGAAATATAGGTGTGAAAACAAAAATGTCAACCTTTGAGTGGCATAAATTTTGCATACAGACTCGACTCTGATTCATGGGCTTCTTGGGCAGTTTGAAATATATATGTGTGTAAAATAGGGTAAAAAAGAGTTGGGCTAAAGAGATTGAGTTTTACCCACAAAAAAGGTCGATTGATGCCTCAAAATGCTCTTGAAAAGTTTCGGACCCAAAAGATAAATATTAAAAACCTAAGAGATCAATCAATTGTATTTAAACCTCTCCAAAAAGTTAACCCCATCTCATCTACTTCTATTCTAGTCCCTCCTCATATGCAATTAATTACATTGTTGCTTTCAAGTTTATTAAGAAATTAGAAAATAAGATGTGTATGTTTTTAAATACAGGTTTGTTTTTTTAACATTTCAAATATTTAATGCAAAATTAATGTATACAATACCTTAGTATTAGTTGTTATTAAAATTATACTTTTAACTAAAATATTTTTTTAATGATGTAATTATCATAATTCGCTAATACCTACTTCAACCGGTATTATATAATTTAAACCTAAAATCTAATTTCTGCCTTTTATTAATTTAGTTTTTCATCAATATTTAAATTTAAATATATTTGAGATGGCTAACGTTAATATCCACTCATATTTAAATTTAAATAAAATTTATTATTATTAATTAATATATATAATTATTTTAACCATTTTAATTTTTAATTATTTTATTTTAAAAATATATATTTTTTCATTTTCAAGATAATATATTTAAATAAACTAAGTTATTCGTACTAAATCCAATTAAATATATACAATTCTATGTTAGGTTAACATATACTTACCATTAAAATGAATTGATTTTGAACAGGAATGTGTCATGTGATTTACTACAATTATATTTAGAGAGAGTTTATGCATCAGTTGTTGTCATAAATGTTAGAATATAAAAAAAAAAATTAGAAAAAAATGTAGTTATAAAATTTTATTTTAATTAAATATTGTGTAAATTTTTATAAGTGTAATAAACTAAAATTTAGTCTCAGTGAACATTAATCATCATTATCATTATATATATATTAAATAATATAGATGTAATATATATAAATAAATGATTAAGATTTTAATCTATAAACTCTTGAATACTATTTTATATCTATTTGTGTAGAAACTTATATATTTGCAGAGACTAAATTGCTATACAGGCACCCTTATTTATTTGATAATTTTTCTAAAATTCATGTAAGCATTCGGTAACTTAATTGAGAGTTCTAACTAAAACGTCTAAAGGATGCACAATTGATGTTGCAATAAAATATTCTAAATATGTTCTTCTAAATATAGATTAGAGTGATTTTACAACTCGAATCAATAAATCACAATAACGGAATATAATCACTTTTACATAAATATATCCGTTGAGGAATTACTTAGATCCAAACCATTTAAGTTTCAGACTATTTAACAATACAATCTAAAGATTTGAGATAATGTAACATGTAATATGCAGTCAATGGATAAATGGCAGGGTTGCAGGGATCGGCTGTGGCTAAATCTCGTTGATATGCATTTCAAATTTTTCCATCTGATGAGGCTCCAGAACAATCCACGCGTTTATTCCTTCCTCAGAGCCATTGGCAATGAGCAGAACAAATTCAGCCATGCCGTTGACAATTGGACCTGCATAGACTGCCTTGCCCCACCCCAAATCAAATTCATAGAATGGAAGCTTCCACCAAGCAGACAGAAAAAAGTTGCCATTAATGGCAGCAGGGATGCCTCTGTGGACCTCCAACCAGTCTATGGAAGATCGAATATAGTCATCTGTCATGGAAGCTATGGCCTTCTGGATCTCTGCAACACAATAGGAGAGCGGATTCTCTTTCACTTCCTGCACCGATGCAGTTGCAGAGGCCGTGACCACACCATTACCCACAAACCCTTTTGGTAGAGGTGGGTTTACCTTGGAACGTATGTCCACTGCAAATAACACAGTGGATTTCTGTGTGGGGTCCTCGAATACAGCCTTGGTTCTTGCCTGCCACAAGTGGGCCACCATGACTTCAAAGGTAGAGCATCCTCTGATGATATTGTCTTTCATTGCCTTTTGTTTCAGGCGTTGCAGCATGTCCACAGAGAAGTTAAATAGTCTGTGGGATTGATTTTCTGTGATACTTTTGACAGAGTGAATCTCTGTATCTGATGCAGTGAATGCTGTCATGCTAGATGATATCAGATTGTCTTGAATTTCGATGAATTCGTTATGCTTGTGCTTGATCTGCGGAGGAATCCGAGCTTTCAGGGAGGTTCTGTCAAATTTGGGTTCGGTGAGCAGGCCTTCCCCCCTCGCAATGGATGCAAGGTTAAGCAGAAATTCTGTAGCAGATACGCCGTCCATTAGACAGTGATAAGTTACCAGACCGACGCAGAATCCTCCACACTTGAACCGAGTTACCTGCGGGTACCATTCTTGCAGTTACCTACTTTGGAACTCCATTTCTAAAATAATTTGAACTTCAGAGGTTTAACCATCACAGTGGAAGAAAAAAAAAAAAAAAAATTATTATCAGGGGCAGAGGAGGAATAAATCAAATCTAGATTATTACGCCGGGCAAAGGACTAAAATCAAATTGAATGGTTGTTACTGTAACACACCAAGCACACTAAGTACCAGTAATTTATGATTTAGTAACAGAGGAGACTCCACAAAAGAGTGAGGAGCTTACTCTTCTCACATATTTTATTTTGAAACTTTCTTTCCTATCACTTATAATATTTATTTGTATCCATCTTTCAAATAATGTATTATATGTGCTTTTGTGAACTTTTTATTATCAATATACAAATTTTTGTTAACACAAATTTTATGTGATTTTTAAAGTTTTATCTTGATTATAAAATATGGTTAAAAGAAATGATATTATAAACATGCATGTTTTATATATATTATTTAGAAAAGATCAAATTAGTATAATTATGTATTATTACTATTTATGTAATTTTAAAGATTTTACAAATTATGTTCAGTTATTTTTGAAAAATTAGCCGAATCATTAAACTTATTAAGTATAACATATTTTGAAAAGGAACAATCATGTCAACTTTCAACATGATGAAATGGCGGGGAGGAGAACCTTATATCTTATATAGCAAGTTTGAATCCATTTCTACATTGGAATTTGGGAGGATTCTAATATTTCAAGTAATAATGAGATAATATTTTGAAAGAATTCACAATCTTTTGATAAGTAAGAAGGATGTAGCTCTCCCATTGACACCCCTATAGGTGTAACACTTAAACCAAAACCTAGTTACATACATCATAGCATTGATAACCACACAGGATAACCACACATTTAGAGATATAATTTATCTACTAATCAAACTAATAAATAGATCCATTTTATAAAAAACTAAACCTTTGGCCATTATATTAATACTAAAAAACTCTACATAACAACTCTAGCATTTCACCTATACAAATAAGAAAAATTATTTCTATTATTTCAATTGAAAAACTAAAATCCCTTCAATTAAATTTAATTACTCTAAATGTGTTTTATATAATATACCTGGCATGCCATGTAAATAAATTGAAGTTTTTGTGTTCAAAATTTAGGTTTAAATATACAAAATGATGAATTACATGATGTAAGTGGAAATAGAGATGGTTTTTTCTTCACAAAGACAAATACCACAGTACTCAATATGGGTGAGTCAATAATTATCTAAGGAGAATAAACAAACAAATGCTATGGGTGATTCTATGATTATCTAGGGAGAATCAATGATTTAGAGATTATGATTAAGATTCACACATTAAAAATTAGCTTTAAATGTATACAATAATGGATTACATAATGTAAATGGAAATAAAAATGGATTTTTTTTTCAACAACACTAATAGTGGTCACTATGGGTGAGTTATGATTACCAGGGAGAATCAATGCTATGGATGAGTCTATGATTATCTTGGGAGAACCAATGATTTAGAGATTATGATTAAGATTCACAAATCGAGAATTAACATAAAAGAGGTTAAGAAAATATGTCATAGAATAGATACCTGCATGGTGATGAGAGGAGTATCACTTAGCTCCTTGAATTCATCAGTCTTCACAATCAGATTTCTGAAAGAGGGATTTGGACGTGACAAGTCTCCAAGCTGCATAAGAGTAAGCTCTGACGAAGCTCCTGTAAATAAAGCTTCTGATCTGTTGCAATTGAGCTCCAATCTACCATTCCCTGGATTGACCTGTAGCCTCCCACCTAGAAAATGATAAGGTACCAGCAGATCAGAGAACCAGCCCTTCATTTTTTCTGCTACATCGTCTGTGCTGGGTTTGTCAGCAATAGGAGGTTGGAAGAAATATATGGTCTCCACTGGAAAAATAACGCTAAGATCAATGTTGGAGAGAAAGAGTGTTCCTGCAGGTGTGGGCTTTGAAGGACCAAGCTTAATGAGCTCTCCTACTTTAATATCTGATTCAGAAATTAGAACTGGCTCATATACTGAACTCATTTCCATGACTATTAGCAGAAGCAGATTTTCCTCTCTGCAGATGTATTTAATTTTATTGGTCTGTATCTATGTTTTGAAAAGGGTATTGAAAGCTTGCTATTTAATACTAAAAGTGGATAAGATGGAAGCAACAGAATGGGTAGAGAAAGTTCAGGCCAAGTGATACCAACCCTTAGCAGGTTCTTTGTGAAAAGCATGTCGAAGTTAGTAGTCATTTGATCTCCTGTGATCACCTAGGTTTTAATACAGTGTAAACAATTTTATAAGCTGTTTTCCACATCCATCAAACAGGTGGCAATGCACAATTATGCATTGGATGTCGGCAGAGGACAAAAACCTCACAGAGAACTCTCCCTTGACAGAACGCCTTCGGCGTAATTAAAGTGCTATCTTAAATCTCATAGCCATAATCATAAATGAAACTTCGTCACACAACTAAACTATTTATTGTGAAAATATTAATACCAAACTATTTATTGTGAAAATACTAATACCTAGTATTAAAGTGCCATATTAAATCTCATAGCCATAATAATAAATGAAACTTCGTCACACAACTAAACTATTTATTGTGAAAATACTAAAACCTACCAAACTTTTGCTTTCGATTGGAAAAACTGTATGTGTTGGGAAACGCCATTGGCCATATTTATGAGGATGCACAGCATATGATAAAGTCCTGTACCTTGACCTAAGGCTACTGACACGAGACATGGACCTGCACATGATACGCTTATCACTTCAACTAAACATTCTCCATTGCGTGAGGAATAACCCACAACTAAATCCTGTTCAAAGAAGCTTGTATTTTCTTTAACCAGAAAGAACCATGAATCCTGTTCAAACTTCAAAGAAGCTCGTATTTTATTTAATCAGAAAGAATCATCAATGATTCAAATTGGCAGACATATGTGACGGTCTCTACGTTGAGAATGGGTTGAATTAAAATTAAAGTAAGAGTAACATTATTGAATTCATGCGCCTTACTCATTCATTAAAAGAGGTAGAGAGAAGAATGTATTAAGTAAAAACAATTTGTTGCTATAATGTAAATTATAAGAGGTTTAAGATGATATTATTTTACAGATGAGTATTAAGCTTCTCGACATCGTAAGAGATAGTAGAGCATTGCTAGTTTTTTTTAGTTTTGTTTAAAAAATTTATTGATTAGTTTTGAAAAGAATTTAAGTAAGATTATGATAAAGTTTGCTAGAAAGTTTTGAAAATATGGGTTATAAATGTCAAACTTCAAGATTTTGGTTGCTCTAGGGGTTTTTGATGGTGTTGAACTCATTTCTACCTTAAAAAACAATTCAAACACCCCATTATTTTGTTTTTTTTTGTTTTTTTAACTAGATTCTAGCAGAAAAAACTGTAGTCCAAGCTAATTTGGGCATAATGCCTTGTTTAGCTTTCCTTTATATAAACATGTAAATTTGTTTTCTATTTAATTTTTGTTTTTATGTTAGATTTTTTTTTTTGGTATGTTTACTTTAAATTGTCCTTCTTTTTAGTGGATGTTTTAGTTAGATTTCTGTTTTCCATTTAAATTAAAATGCAAATTCATATTTGAGTTAATTTAATTGAGTGGGTTAAAAATTGTTGTCTAAGAATCTAGATGCCTAATGTTTAATATTTAAATTTTTTTGGATGGGCACAAGGGTTGGGGTTGACAAGATCTAAATTAAGGACTCTCCTTTATGAATTTTCTATGGCGAACCATCCATAAGTTATAAAATGGGATATATGGGGCTATGTCACTTGTATAAGGAAAATAAAGAGAAAATTTTAGTGAAATCCATAAATTGGCTCAAGTCTCACTTGTTCTTTTACTTTTATTTAACTATGAGTAAGTAATTATGATTCCTAATTTTTATTGAAAAATATTAAATATTTGTCCTTTCTATAAATAGACCCATTTTTGTACCATTTAGGATATGTCATCTTTCTTTTAAATCATACTAAAAGTTTGCTAGTTTCTCTCTAATATTAGATGTCACCTTAGCCTATGTCCTTGCACTATCTTGATATATATTTACATAACTCTTTCACTTCCTCAAGTGTGTGGATTTTCTTTTAAAATTTTTAATCTCATTTTCAAGGAAAATTACTATGCTCTTCATTGTAGAAAAACCTCTTTATAGTTGATATATAACTATATCTATTGGAGTTTTCCTTGCCATAAATGCATCCTTCCAAAGAGGTGCCAAGGTCATTGAATGCCAATCAATCATTATGTCAAAAATACCTCACCGTTGTGTAGTTTCAATTGACGGATAAATCTATTGTATGTTGGAACCTACATACCAATGTGAACTAGAAGTTACAACAATACAAAATAGAAGAAAAAGAAATAATATTTACTATTGTAGAAACTATTTTAAGATGTAAAATATGAACTAGACAAGTATTTTTTTCTTATTTATCAAGCATTATTAATTATTAACATACATATAACCATGCATGATAAATCTCTACCTACCTTTGATAAATCCTCTATATATATATATATATATATATATATATATATATATATATATATATATATATATATATATATATTTTACTTTCATTGGCTGCTTTATTGTTATTTACTCATATAAGTCAAGCATTAATTAATTTGTTAATTTTATAATACGAATAATTTCATATTAAAGGTGACATTTTAAAATTTTGATTTTATATTTTTATGAAGAGATGTTTGAAAAGTGATATTGAAAATAAATTTTAGCTATATAACTACAAACTCAATTGAGGTGTAAAAGTATCAATCTAGTCATAAGATTTTTTGTTATTTTTATGAGTCATAAATTTTGTTTCCATATTGTATAGTTTTGTGATTTAAAATATATTTTTAAATACATAAATAAAGTCAACATCCTCAAAATTCTTTGAACACTTAAAATTGACAAATCACAAAATTCAAACTTAAAATTCCAATAAACTCCCACAAAATTTTAAACAAAATCCAATCAAAAATATATTTAAACAAAATCTCAACTTTTTAATATAAAATATTTTCAAATTTAAAAAAATATATAACAATATGATATATACACCATTAATTACTTTATTATAAAAGATATAATTAAAAAAAAAATTACACCCAACATATATTAAAGAAAAGTTATTGTAACCCACTGTACCTTGTACAAAAAAAGATATAGTATCGATAGTAACGTTTAACAATTACTGTGACATTCACGAGTGAAAGGAAAGGCCAGCACTGGTTCAAATCCGCCGCCTATAAAACGTTAGAAAGCCTTCTAATCTTTCAAGGTTCAGAGTTTTCTGCGTTTCTTAAGATAAAGCTTCAAGGTCGAAGCCATCACAGGCCAGGTTACTGGGAAAATTCTCAAAATCATTCAATAAAAAGCAAGGTATGAGACCTGCCCACTCTTCACTGTAATTATTTCATTTCTCGTATCATGCAGAACTTAAATTGTACTGTAGGAGACGCCATATAGGGTATTTTAATTTTTAATTTTTTTAAGAATGGTATTTTAGGAATATATCAAATTTTAATGACCAATTAAATAATTATCTTTGTTAAAGAAAGTGTGTTTCTACGTTCAAGAATATATTGATAAGAGCGTAAGGAATTCTGTGTATTTTTATTGAAATTTTTTTAGATAAAAATACACAAAATTCCAGAAGCTTGGTGGAACACCGAGTCAGTATGCTTGCATCAGGCACACACGCCAATTCTGTCAAAAATCTCCCGGAAATTAAGTCTTATAGAACATTTACCTTCACTCCGGAGATGCTGAAACGCCTGAAACAAGAGGCAATGAAAGACAATATCATCAGCCGGTGCTCTACATTTGATGTCATCGTGGCCCACTTATGGAAGGCCAGAACGAAGGCAGTATTCCAGGACCCCACGGAGAATTCCACCGTGTCATTTGCAGTGGACATACGCTCGAAGGTAAACCCACCCCTGCCCAAAGGGTTTGTAGGGAACGGGGTGGTCACGACCTATGCAACTGCACCGGCGCGTGATGTGAAGGAGAATCCGCTGTCGTATTGCGTGGCAGATCCAGAAGGTTATAGCATCCATCACAGATGATTATGTTCCACGATCTCGTATAGAGATGCTGGAGTTCCACCGTGGCATCGCCTGTTGGAAATAGTGGGAACTTTCGGGTCTCCGTGGTGGAAGTTACGATACTATGAATTTGATTTGGGGTGGGGGAAGCCAGTGTATGCAGGTCCCATAGTTAGCAACATATCGGCTCACTTTGTAATTGTGCTCTCTAATGGCTCCCAGGAAGGGATCAACGTCTGGATTATGTTGGGACCATCTCAGATAAAAAAATTTGAACAGTTTGTCAGCAAGCTTTAGGCTTAGCTGATGCCTGGCAGATACAAAGACATTTTCTATTGTGTTTGGTTCTTAGGACGATGTGTCAAAATACTTGATTGCGTTTTTAGAGAAATATAGTTTGTATGTCATGTAGAGTAATATCAATAGTAAATGTTGTTTTCGAAATTTTCCTGATATAGTTTTAGGTATAAGGCCTAGGTAAAATACTAACTCACTCACTGTGTATTACTGTTTTCAATGCCATCTCACACTTTTAGCTTTCAGTGAGAGATCCATCTACACAAAATTGCCAACACAACATCACGGTAGGTCTCTACACTGCTAGCTTAAATGGGTAGTTTAAACTCGTGATATTTTTGTTTAAAAATTAATAGGAATTCTAGTGAGATTTGAGAAAATTGGATAATATTATATTAAAATTTTGAGATTCTACATTATTATAGTTTTATTAAACTTTAAGATTTGTAGATTTAAGTGTAATTAGTGCATGCATGCGAATGGAAATTATGTAGAAAAGTAGAGAAAGACAAAATAAGTGCACATACAAGATATGCTTTGTGGGAAACTTTTTCGGTAGAAAATCTAGTTGGAAGGTGAGGTTGCTTCGTTCTCTTTCTTAGTTTGGAAATATCGTTGCACGTACAAAGAAATAATGCGTGTGGCCTGTGGGTTGCTACAGTGCACAGATCCTCTATGTGTGCTCTACCTCCTATCTCTCCTGGCTATCTTTGCTCAGCTATGGAACAAAATGCTCTCGAAATAATGGAATGCCTCTTCCTCCTAGTGGACCGGTATCCTACCAATGGTTAATTTTGACTACATCACTCTTAACTAGAATTACAATATAGACTCTTCTAGAGTCTTTTACATCACAAACACGTGGCTAGTCCATTTTCCATGAATAATGAGGACCGGCACGACATCATCCCGAACTATAGTTGTGAAAATAGGAAGGTCAACTTCTGAGTGGCATAACTTTTGCATACGGACTACAATTGATGTGCTTTTTGTGCCGTTTGAAATATATGCGTGTGTAGAATAGCATTAAAAAGTGATGGGCTAAAGCGTCTAAGTCTTACCCCCAAAAAACATTGTTTGATGCCTCAAAATTATCTCAGAAGGTTTCAAACCTTGTTTTGCCAAACTAGGTCCGCCGGTAAAAATGGTCCCGTAAGCTAATTCTTCCATTTTTTTCACTCCAAATGCATCGAGATGGATGAAAAACAATATAATGCTCCAATTTGGATCATATATTCTTAAAGGTTTATTCAAATTTCAAACTATATGAACTCATTGGATGTGGATTTAAGTTTTGCATCCAACAATTGCGTATATTAAAATTTGAGTTATTGATTATAACAAGATAAGTTGAAAAATAATTAAATAATACTAATTTTCTTCAATACTCTTATGATTGGCACCATCAATATGCACCTTGAATCCTATAGATTCTTTTAAAATTGATTATGATAGTGCATTTTTTGTTTTGAGGTCCATTTTTCCCAAAAAAACCTCTAAATTATTTGGGAGTATTTATTATCTCTATTCTTAGAGTGATTAGGATTAGGGGTCCCGCACCTTATCATTTCCTCCTCACATTTAACCTCTATGGAAAATTGACCATGGTAGACCTTTACAACCACCTTTACAAGACTCAACTTATTTCTTACTTTGATTTTTCCTTCATCCAAACCCTTGTCTTACTTGCACTTATCTACTTTGTCTTTTCAAGTTCTCTTATAATTTATCATGTTTGAGAGATTGAGTATTGTCCAAATAGTGACAAACACAATGTCAAATCCATAAGCATCAAACCCATAATGCCCAAGGGACAAACACAGAATTGGACAACAATGCAAAATGCAATTAAAGTTGTTGAGAAAGATAAAACTCTAAATATAGTGAGCACCACAAACTAACATAAGTCTATTATCTCATGACTAAGTTCTATTGTAATGCAAATAATATTCCTATAATCCTTCAACAATGACAATCATCCAAAGATAAGCAATAGCACAAAGTTGAAGCTCATCCCAAATTTTTGTAATCCAACAATTCAATTTATTTCTCCAATGTATTGAAGCTTCAAGTGATAAGACTATATATCTACCTCACATGCGCACATGATGAGACTAGTAATTTGAATCACATCACAGGGAAATATCAGTAAACAAATGTTACATTTTCTTTCTTTCCACTGACCATCATATATATAATTAACTTCTTTATTAGTATGTACACACAAACAACATTTCACGAGGATTCATAACCATCAACAGAATTAAAGTGCTCTCTTATATCTCACTGCCATACTCAAAAAAAGAAACTTACCCACCAAACTTTTTCTTTCGATTGGAAAACCTGTTTCTGTCAGTAAACGCCATTGGCCATATTTATGAGCATGCACAGCATATGATAAAGTCATGTACCTTGACCTAAGGCTACTGACACGAGACATGGACCTGCACATGATACGCTTATCACTTCAACCAAACATTCACTAACGCGTGAGGAATAAACCACAACTAAATCGTGTTAATAAAAGCTCGTATTTCGTATTTTCTTTAATCATAAAGGATTCAAATTTGCAGACCTATGTGACGGTCTGAAGCTTATTTCCACTGCTATCGCTCATTCCATTAATGCGGTGGCGGTGGCAGATATGCTGTCCACTGTTAGATTTAAATCATTTTAACCATTAATGCGGTGGCAGATAGTTGCTGTCTCCACTGCTAGATTTTGAACCATTTTAAATTTAACGATGAGCAAGTAGACTGCCATCGCATTAATGGGCCGATAGCAAGGGAAATATTGGTTGTCATGTGACGGTCTTTACGTTGAGAATGGATTGAATTTAAATTAATCAAAGTAAATTAGTTGAATTCATACATCTTATTCATTAATTAAAAGAGGTATCAAGAAGAACTTGGCTCATAGAGTCATGTTTCTATAATTTGATTTTAGTATTGAATTTAAATTAGTAAAAGTAACATTAGTTGAATTCATTCACCTTATTCATTAATTAAAAGAGGTACCAAGAAGAACGTGGGTCATAGAGTCATGTTTCTATAATTTGATTTTAGTATATTTTGTGATTTTGGTATATCTTGAGAGATGAAGGTAAAAAATGAAATTTTAATTTAGTTGTTTTAATGGTTAAACTATAAGATGTTTATATTTAATTTTTGTTTTTATATAAAATTGTTCTAAAGATTATTAGGTTTTTTTGATATTCGAAAAGAAATGGTAGTATTGTTAGTTATTTATTTTGGGTGGCTTTCCTTTGTATAAATAATTGTGAGTTTGCTTTCCATTTGATATTTAATTTTAATATTAGATTATATTTCTCTATTATTCTAAATTGTTTCTTCACTTTCTTTCTTAGTAGATGTTTTAGTTAGATATTTTATTTTTCTTTTAAATTAAAATCAAAACTCATATTTAAATTAGTTTAATTGAGTGGATTAAATATTGTTGTCTAAGATTCTAGATGTCTAATATTTAATAATTGTTTTGGATGGTGGCAAGAGTTGGTTGACAATATCTAAATTAACCATTTTCCTTTATGAATTCTCTATAGCATGCCATCAATAAGTTATAAAGTAGGATATATGGGCCTATGTCATTTACATAGGGAGAATAAAGAACAAATTTCTAGTGAAAGTCCATAAATTGGCTCAAGTCTCACTAATTCTTTTATTTAATTGACATATGAGTAGTTATGATTTCCAAGTTTTATTCAAAAATTATTTGTTATATAATGTTTTAACCTAAATGAATTATAAATAAACCCATTTTTCTACCATTAGATCTTACCTTCACCTATTCACTAACACAAACTTGATTATTATTTACATAATATTTCACTTCCTTAGCTTTGTGGGTTTTATTTTATATTTTTTAATCTCATTTTCAAGGAGAATTACTATACTCTTCATTGTGGAGAGATCTCTTTATAGTTGATATCTAATAATATCTATCAAATTTTCCTTGCAATGAATTCATCCTTCCAAGGGGATGCCAATGATGTCAACTAATCAACCATTGTGTAAAACATGTCTCACCTTTGTGTAGACTCAATTGACATAAATCCATTCTATGTTGGAACTTACATACCACTCTGAACTATAATTAGAACTTACAACAATGTATCATAGAAGTAAAAAGAGATATTTATTATTGTAGTAACTATTTTAAGATGTCAAATATAAACTAGTCAAATATTTGTTTACTTCTTTACCATACATTATCAATTATTAACATACACAAAACTAAGCAACTATAACAATCACACATTTTCATTTAGTGCTCACAACAATCGTCACTCCTTATCAATACTTATATTATAAATACATAAACATTAATAACTGGGGAAGCTTAGTTTCGAGTCCATAGACTCATAAATGCTCAGGGAAGGAAATGCTCACCGTAAGATGATGTACTCATGGAAAAATGATGTACATGCTTTAATGCTACGATGAGCATTTCCTTCCCCAAACATTTATGAGTCTATAGACTCAAAAATAAGCTTCGCCTTAATAACTCATTCAATATCACTGCAATGAATCCTGAAGTACCCATAAGTTATTGACATAAATATATTGTACAATATTCAATATGAATTCAACCTGACACTTTAGGAATTGAATATTCATGAATAGGAGAATAATGTATCTCTCCAACATTGATCTTGTAGTCGTTTTCCCAGTGGAGACCATATATTTCTTCCGCCCGCCAAATTCAGACAAACCTTCGACAGAGGATATTGTGGATAAAATGAAGGATTGGCTTTCTCAGTTGTTAGTACCTTATCATTTTCTAGCTGGAAAGCTGCAGCTTAATCCTGGAGATGGCAGATTGGAGCTCAATTACAACAGATCAAGCATTTTATTTGCAGGAGCATCGTCAGAACTTACGCTTGCACAGCTTGGTGACGTGTCACGACCAAACCCTTCCTTCAGGAATCTCTTTGTGAGGATTGATGGATTCAAGGAGCTAAGCAATACTCCCCTCATGAGCATGCAGGTATCTGTACTAGCACTTGACCAAATCCTCTATTAGTGAAATGTTCAAAATAGTTCTCCAATCATGTTCGAGTTCAGTGCAGGCCAAGATCCCAACGTGCATTTTTAACGCTTTACATCCTACATTGGAATACAGAGAGCAACGAGGTGCATTGCACATTTTTGAAGGAGTGAGATTTGTTAGATAACTTTGTTTTTTTTTAATAAGGGAATTAGGTGTTTTTATGATGAGTTGGTTGGGCAGATTTATTTAATAGTAGAGATTCAATTTTTTTTTTCAGTTTAACAATTTTTGAAAAAATGGCTAAACACTATAATTAGAAAGTTAGGTCAAAACACAACGATTACAAAGTTGAGTCAAAACCATAGTTGCTAAATTAGGTATTTTTAATAATTATTTAAGTTTAACACAATAAAAAAAATTTTATTAGTAAAAAGTTATATATTAAGAAGAGTAAAATTAGTTTTTAAATTAAAAAATTGAGAAAAATTAAGGAAAAAGTGTAAAATTAAAATTAAAATTATTAAGTTTCATAATATAACATTGTAAGGAAGAAGAGTAAGTTTTATATTTTAAAAGTTGAAAAAGTTTTAAAAACACAATTTTTTTACTTTTTATAGTCTTTTTAGATGATAGTGATTATAATGTTGATGGATATTACAGTTTATTGCAAAATGAGGATTATTACTGTAAAATTTTATTTGAGGATATCATTTTATGTGGTTCATCGCAATGATGATTAATTTGCACACATTTATCATTGAATAAATCTGGATCCAATAAGGATAGTGACTTAGTGGTATGTAAGCATCAATTGAAGCCTACTATTAATATTTAATATCTCACTCTTTGCATTGGACTAGAGTGTTGATTTTTTGTAACTTATATTAGAGAAAAGGCTAATGTTGGTGATAAGTTTATGGAATTTCTTTATAGTTTTGAATATAATCTAAGTTTATTTCTTTTTCTTTTTTTTGAAAAAAAGATGTTATAATTTTAAGATGTATATTGTTCAACTTTTTTCATATTGGATTTTACAATGTTGAATTTTTTCCTTATCTAATCGAATTTGGTAATTATTGTCAAAACAAAACAATTAGAAAGCTTCGGATTAATTATGTCTTTTGGACAAGATTTTATTGATTTCCATTACCAATTATTGATGTAATTACGACTTATTTTTCCATGACCGTGTCTTCAGTACCACTGCCACGAAATTTCTTCCTGTTCACGAGACAAAATTTTTGTTTCTCTAAATTCCTGGGTCGTTTCAGTCTGGAGTTCCATAAAATATATTACAGGTTATCCTTCCTTGTAGGATTCTAGGCGGCAGTTTGTTGTAATATCCTACATGGTTCTACGTAGTTTCATTCTGTGAATTTTGCTTCTGTTTTGTGGCTTTGTTTTTCTCCATTAAGATACACATGTTAGTGTCAGTCTTTGCATCCTGTCACGAGTGATCAAATGGACTCTTATTATGTCTTGTTAGGGTCCCAAAGTCAATTTTTTGTCATTTCACTAGGTCTTCAAGAAAAAAATTTGGTCACTCGGCATTAAGTTTAGGATTATTTTCCACTCTTTCCAAAATTTTAAATTGTTGGTTCATGTCATCAAATAAGCTGATTATATCATTATTCACAGATTGTCATCATCATTCTAGTCATCACCACCATGATTGCATTCGGTTCAGAGTCTCCATTAGGTCATTAGGTTTTCAAGGTCACCAAACTGCCATTTCATACATAAAATCCGGCAATTGAAGGAGTGGTAATAAATGCAAGTTTCTTCAATAAATTTTGATTTTTAAATGTAATTTTATGTTTCTATATGTAATAAGTACTTCAAAGTTCTAAAGTTGTAGTTCAATGTTCCAAGGAAGATTCAAAAAGTTCATATTACAAAATGTCCAAGGTTCTAAAGTCAAAAATAAAAAAAGAGACATATGGGGTCCATTATCACTTAAAGAAAGCCATTCCATGCTTATAAAAGAGCCAAAAAGTCACAAATTCATTTTATTTGCACTCCTCTTCCCTTTCATTATCGAGACCCTCCTTCGTTTGGTGAGGAAAAACACGTTTTTTAGCTCAAAGTGGAGAAAAATTGGAGGCGATGCACATATGTGAACTGTGTTGCGCATCTGGAGGAGGCGCTATGCGTGGATGAACTGTGTTGCGCATAGGTGTTGTGCATCTGTGAACTGCGCTGCGCACGGGGCAAAGTTGCCCTAACTTTCCCAAAAAATCATCAAATTCAATTTTTCACCTTCCATTCATGGTTTTTCATCTTCCAAGCATTACAACAAGTAAGTGCATTCATTTTTAGGCCTTCTCTTCCATGGAAAACCAAGAAATTATAACAAGCTTATTTCCGTAGTGTTTTATAGGAATTTCATGCTTTTGGTTTACAATGATCAATTGATGTTGTGAAACCCTAGTGCCACTGTCCCTCCACCTCTGTTTACTAATTATAAATCATTCCCATACTTCACAAATCATTTTCCATCATTTTTGCATCATCTCCCTACAAACCCTAGCCCTATTATACCAAATTGTGCCATTTTCCTAGGTAGGATTGTGTTTGAAATTCCCTAGCTCACTTCCCTCACTCATTTACCTTCATTTCAATTCCTAAACATTCCTAAGATCCCTGCCCCTCTCCCTAAATTTTTCTACCCCCATCCTCCTACCCTAACTTCCTCATTTCATTCCCTTCACTCAATTTTCCCTGTTTTTCCCCTCCCATCATCTAGGGTTTTCAAACCATAGAAGGAGATTTCTCAATATCAAAGAAGAGAAGAAAACACAAAGGGGAGAATATAATGAGGTATGAGCCCTCAAATTGTAATCAAATCACTTCCTCACCCTTTATCATAAAATTCTTTAAAGATGTCAACTCCCTAGGGTTTTTTCAAAGGGTGGAGGAAGTAGGTTACCATGAGGAGCTTACAGATTTGTTTGCCACCAACTTGAAGGGAGAAAATGCCACCATTGCAGGTATTGATTTCACATTTTAAGTTGATGCCATCTCTCTTGCCATGAGGATACGAAATCATGGGGAATATTGGTTCAAAAGCATGAACCTTGACCTTGAGCAGTACAAATCCTTCATAAAATCACAGTACAAAGAGACTCATTCTCACATTATTCCATTCAAATACTTGTTGGAGAGGTATGCATCATTGATGAAGGTTGTGATGAAATTATTCCCATGTGAGGGAAGGTTTTCTAGATTGTACTGATATCATATTAGATTGCTCATGCACTTCACAGTAGTGAAGTCCATAAACTTATGCAATTTGTTATATAGGAGTGTGAGAAAGATGGAAGAAAAGTTGCAATTCATGAACACAAATCATTACCCTAGCCTCTCTCACCATAGCTTGGTGAAGATCATAATTCTTCATTAGTTGGCATAGAAGAACATGACATGGGATGCCTTCATTGAGACAGCTTTGCAGATGCACACAACTACTACACCAACTTAGCAGCAAAACATCTCACCTACCATGTAGGAGGTTGGATCATCAAGAAAACTTGCTAAGGTTTCAAAGAGGCCTAGGCCTGAGGTTAATCTCACCTATCAGAGAGGCATGAGGCTTGTGTTTTCTCCTCGGAAAGAGGGAGGGGCGAAGGCTATTTCACTACAGGGATCACTATCAGCACTGCATGATACATCCATGCATGATGAGAAGGAACATGACTTTGACTTGGTTGACTTGGAGGACCATGATGAGAAGGAAAAATTGCAGAGGGTAATCAAAGACAAATATGCTCAGATCAAAGAGCTCCAAGATAAATTAGCAAGGGCCCAATTCATCATTTCATTTCTTGAACAGGAGAACAGTCAACTCAAGACACAATAGTTGATTTTGGAGAAAAGGCTATTTAAGGAAAACAAACATGAGAGAGGAAAAGAAGTGGTTGAGCATGATGAACATGATGAAAATTATGAGCATGAACATCAAGTGAAGAGGAAGAGGCCAAGAACCATGGGTCTCAAGAAGGCATTGCAGAGAGAAAAAGAGCAAAACCCTAGAGATGAAGAGCTCACTATTGAAGAGAGGATTGCAAAAGAGATCAATGAGGACAAGGAGTTTTGGCTTGAGAAGGTCAATACTAACTTGGAAAAGCTCCTGGACAGTGCAAACAGGGATAACAAGATCCAAAAAATCATTGTTGCTCGCTACCAAACAAGAAATCAAATTGCGCACATCAAAATCAAGCAATTCCAAGACAAGCTTAAGCAAACCCTAATCAAGAAAAAGGAGAAGGGTAAACTTGATTTTATTGCTGATGAATCCATGATTGCATATTACACCTCATACATCACTTTTGGACCAATTTTGGGGAGATTTAGAGCAAATTTTGTTTTTTGGTCAAATTTGGTGAAAATTTGCAGAATTCAGAAATTTCACTAAAGCTGGATGTGCAATGCCTTGGTGTTGTGATTTTTCCTCAGGGCTCCAAATGACAAGTGGATTACATTTTTGGAAATATTATTCCCTCTCTCAAAACCCATTTCCTCATATTTTCTAGAAAGGGTTCAAATTTTGAGAAAAATGAAGAAAAGAGGTCAAAAATCAGCATTCTGCCTTTGTTTTTGACAGGCGTTGAGCATCTAGAGACACCTTGGGAGAATTATATTTTGAAGGCCTTTCCATGGGTAATTTTCAAAAATTAAATGTGTTTTGGAAACTAGGCAGGCAGGGCTAGTTTACCATTCTCTCATATTTCCCTTTTGACTTTAGTAAGGTGCCCAAAAGTGGTCTCTAAGTTGGCATTGCGCATCTGCAATTTTATGAGATTTTAATTAAAATTTTCACTTTGTAATTTTTGACAATTCTTAGTTTTACTTTTGTAAAAGTCAAAAGGTGAAAGTAGATGAATTTAAAGGTCAAAATGTAAATGTAAATGGTAAAAAATGGAGTTGAATAGGTGTCTTATCCTCCATTTATTGCTTTGAGGATATGTCTCTTGATTGTTAGAGAAAGGAGGAATTTGTTGTGTAACCTCCCTAGTGAGTAGCAGATTTGAGATAGGTGCATGAAGTTGACTTTCTTGCTGGAAAATTCAATTTCCAAGGGAGGATTTCGACCTCAATAGCTATACTAGGCCTTTTGTAATCATTTTCAAGGGTTGGAATCTCATACATTGAACTAGTGTATTTCAATTTGATAAAGTAATATAGTGAATACAGAGAAATGTTGTAGCTTAAATTTATGGATTCATGTGGTAAGATTTTATGGCTATATTTATCTTTTTTAATTCACTCCATTGAATGCTTTCTATTTCCATTACATATCCATTGCTTTCACTTATTGTCTTTAAAGTTTTTAAGGAGGATTCATGAGGAATACATGCCATGTTTTGATGAGATGATGATGTTATGTTTATTTTCTTTTTAAGGAATGAATTCATACTTATATACTTGTTCCTAATCTCTCTTTTCATCCTACACCATAACCATAAAGCCTAAAGGGTCATTCAACTTGCCTACCTTGCCCCTTTATTCCCCTGCATTTTTTTCTCTTGTAACCCTACCAGAGTTTTCAAAGCCTAGCTCTACAGGTCCATTTTCATCCAACAAAAAAATCCAAATCAACCAAACCCTAATCTGCATATCTAGCCTTAAATATCCATGATACAGTAAAATTGGTGTGAATCTCATTGAGAGATCCCTCTCAGCCTAGTAGGGCTAGCTACTAGGTCAAAGTGGTCCGTGGTTACCTTTACTGGTCTCCTTCTCAGCCTTCGGAGATCCGGTGGAGTGATAATAACACCAAAGGTACGATGATAGGCCTACTAAATTTTAATCCTTTTTCTTACTCCTTTGGAGGTCCTTCTTCCAAATTTCTGCATTAAATGCCACTTTTGTGACATTAGGTTCATGTTGTCAACACTACAGATTATCAATGTCACTATTTTTTTTATTTCCAGAGTAGACAACCCACTACAAATATAAGATGCATCTCAACCAAAAATATAAACCTTTTATCTAACTCCTCACGAGATCCTTCCTAAAACTTCAGAATTAAATGGTACTTTCCTCACATTCTAATCATGTGCGCAACCTCAAATATTTACTGCCACAATTTCCTTTTTTCTTTTCATAAAAATACATATAGCCATGGTTGCTTCTTTCTTTATTCATTTAAACCAAGGAATGAAATAGAAATTTTCAAGGTAAATATTTATATTTTATGTATTTTCCAAAGTAGAAAGTTTAAGAAAAACTTAATTTATTATTTTCACAAAAGTGTAAAGTTTTGTAAAAAAAATTTAAACTAAGGAAAGAGATATAATTCTTGCCGTGATTTTTTTTTTAGAAAACATGTAAGACGCATACAAATTTACATATGAGAAATTTAAAGCATTTAACCTTTTCTTTACTTCATTGCTTTTTAATTTCTTACTTTCAGAGTTCTCTATAATATTTGTTTATTGCTTTAAAAATTCCCTCTCATAGTTATGTTTTTGCCTATACATATTTATAAACTCTATCACATTTTAATAAACAATTTTATGGCTTCATGTTTTAATAAAAAAAAATATTTATTATTATATTATTGTGACATCACAATACAATTTTTTTTTTCATTTTCATTTGGTCATTAATTATTTGTACAAAACAACACAAAAATGGTATTGGAGTCTGAACACAGTATTGCACTTGCAACATCTTATTCATAATTTTCAATTAATGTTGAGGGGCATATATTGATATTTTCTGGTATGGTACATAAAACATTAATACAATCTTTTGAAATGATTTATAACATATTTACATGGAAGGTGTTCCTATAATGGGTTTAGCTGGGTAGATTCAACTAATAGTAGAGGCTCAATTTCATCCTTCTTTGTCCAACAATTTTTGAAAAGTGGAAAAACACAACAATTATAAAGTTGGGTAAAAAAACAACAAATTTTTAGATTAATTGTGTTTTTTGGACAAGATTTCACTGAGTGCGATTACCATTATTGGAATAATTACAACTTACTAGTTGAGACAAAAAAATTTTGTTTCTCTCAACTCCCACAGCCTCCAATCCACATAATATATTGCAGGATTTTTACTGTGAAACAAGTCCACCAAAAAAACTTCTGATCCAATTTTTTGTTTTTTCTCAACTCCCACACAGACTTTCAGTCTCTAGTTCCGAAAAAGATTTTTACTAGGAAACAAGTCCACCCATAAAACTTTGGATCCCATCAATTGAATTTATGTTGGAATTAGAATAATAAATCCAAAGCTAGAATTATCATTGACTCTGAATTAATACCAACCATGGTGGATTAAAAATTACAATTGTAACAACGAACTTCACACTCTTAAACCATGGGGAAACTTTATTGTTGTCAAATTCATGAGAATGGTATTATGTAGCTTGTAATAAGTGAATACATATGAATGTGTTACCTGGGTAATGAAAATGGAGTAACTAGTATATCCTGACCTCAAACATGGGGTGACCGTTAAATTCTTTATTTCCTACCCATACAAGAATATTATATTTAATTTCAAAAACATATCTCTTCTTCGAAGAAAAACATTAGATATTATTATATTAAACTTCAACGATCTCCAGCCAAATAAAAGGAGTATTTGTGCACCAAAACATGGATTTGGAAGGCTTGGGGGGGTGGAACAATCCTCAAAACTTTGGGACACCCCATCAATGGAGTTGTATTAAAGGAGCTATGCAATTCTTGTTCTTCTTAGCTGAAGATGTAGAAAGGAGAATCCCTTACCATTGGATGAATGAGTGTCAACGTGTTCCTCCACAATGTGCTTTATATAATGTGTCAACCATTGTCAGCCAACAAAATGAGGAGGTATTTTTCCTTGGGGGAATATCGTTGTGGAAAGTAGCTTTAATAACCGCAACTTATATATCCATAATATCGATGGATCGAAGTCCTGCATAGGTCATGATGGCATATCAAACAAAAGCAGTGTCCTTGAGCGACCCTAATGCTTTTCTTCGAAGACTGTCCTTGCAACCCTAATGCTTTTCTTCGAAGACTGTCCTTTTTAACAGTTTCAAAAACCTTTCAATTCTAATAAAAAATAACTACACATTTGTAGATTATTTCCCTATCTCCATTAACTAACACCAAATGTCTTGCTAACAAATTTCCTACCAGATTTGAAACTTGAATAGATGTCAACCATCTCCATTTTAAAATGGAACCAAAACTCCATTGACTAGAAGAGTTGGAAGGATAAGAAATTGGTGAACGGATGTTGGAAAGATATAGGGTGGGAAAATATTAAGATATAAATTGGGAAAGTGTTGAAAAGATTAGAGTGGCCAAACCCATTATGCTGCCTGGGAAATGAATCATTGGCTCTGAAAGGAGATCCACATCCATATTTATATAATATTTACTACGTTAGAAATAAGACTTTTTAATATTTAGTTAGTTAGTTTTTCAAAATAATCTAGTTCCATCCACGGGTATTGCATAGATGGTGATCGGGTGCTTTGTTAAGGCACTCCTTGATGTGAAGTCATTATGGTGATATATTGGACATGTTGAAGATGTAGTCCTGCTAAGCTTACAAAAGAAAAAATTTTGAGTTCCAAATCTGGTATTCCGTAGGTGTACCTTTGCACCTTTAGGGAAATTCCTAGTTTATATTTATCTCTTTATAGTGTTTCTTTTGGTGTAAATTATAGATTGCAAATTTTGAAATGTTTGGAAAAGTTAATGTATAGGAGTGAAGTAATTTATTGTTTCACTTTACTATATTTCAAAATATTTTGGAATTATCAATCTAAATTTGTTGAAATGTTTACATTTATATGACCTTTTTGTAAAATGATAAATTTAAGTTGTTGAAAATATATTTTTGAATATATAAATGAATTTATCTTTTTGAAAATATTCTAAAACACCTAATTTTTGGGATTTTTTAAACAAAATTAACTAGAAAAAAACCCAAACCATTAAACAATTCAAATCTCAAAATAAATCCAAGCTAAGAGGTTTATATCTTAGGTTATTCCATTTCTTTGGGCGCTTCATTACTTTCAACGCTTAAAAGATAGAAGTTGAGATGAATTTATGTTAATAGAATGGATTGTAAAAATGAAACAACAAGAAAACGTAAAATTGTTTTTATTCAAGCAAATTGTATACGTACTAGCACTTTGATCAAATTCTCTGTTAGTGTAATGTTCAAAATACTCCTCCAACCATGTCCGGGATCAGTGGAAGTCACCATAGATCACAATTAACGCTTTAAGTCGTCCATAGGAATACAGAGAGAAACAAGGTCCAATGCACATTTTTGGAGTGAGATTTGCTGATTAACCATATATATAAATATTTGTTTGGATTGTAGATTTATGTATTGGAGATTTTGGAATATTTAATGCATACGAGGGAAGTAGTCAATTGTTTGACTTCATTATATTTTTCAGCGTTTTCATTGCCATGTGGCAGTTTTATTTTTCTTCAGTGAGAAATCCATCTGCACAGTGACATTGCAACACCATCATCACTGTACGTCTCACCTGCTGGCTCAAATAAATCTTCACATTGCATTCCAGTAACCTTTAGGAGTAGTTTAAAGAAGGTACCGTTATTAAATCCATGTGCACAGTGACATTGCAACACCATCATCACCGTACGTCTCCACACTGCACAAGCAAATAAATCTTCACATTGCATTCAGTAACATTTAGGAGTAGTTTAAAAAGGTGATTTTTTATTAAATCCATGTGCACGGTGACATTGCAACACCATCATCACCGTACGTCTCCACACTGCTGGCTCAAATAAATCTTCACATTGCATTCCAGTAACATTTAGGAGTAGTTTAAAGAAGGTGATTTTTTTGTAAATTAGGTAGTACCTTTTCTATTTTCCATTTATAAATGAAGGACAGGCTACATTAAAATATTTATACTTGGCCTCAACCTGCCCGTAGGAAACCAGGTCTATTGGCCTTCTTAGTGCTTTGTACGCTTGCCAAAATTGATATTGTCTCCTTATCCTATATAACGCATTTACTAGTTGTCCTACTATTCCACCATGTTTAAACAGATAACAAAAAATAAGTTCAGGTATATAACGTAGCATGAGTTGCCATACTTCCAAAAAAACTAAATCCTATGAAAACTGTAAAAACTATCCATCAGAAGATGAAATTGGGGCTGGATCCTTTGCATGCGATCCGGGCATGTCCACCTGATGCAGCTGTTGTAGCAGTTTCTCCATACGTTCCATCCTATCATCCATTCTCTGAATGCGATCAGTTACTTGATATTGAGTTATTTTGATGTGCTGCAAGTGGCTTTCAATCTTCTCCAGCAAATCTTTAAGAAAGGATTCTGTCTTTGGTTGCACTTTGAACTCTGGAGGATGTGCACTTTGGATAGCTTTAGCAAGGAGGCATTTCACCAACCAGTATGTATGAATGGTTTGGTTAAATAAACTGAGGCGACCTCGGGTGTTACCAGGGTCATGAATAAAATCTAAAATGTCAGCTTCAGCCTCAGTGTCTTCCATGTCTGTCTGCAATTCTCTTTCCCATCCTCGGATTTGCATGCGGGTTGGAGAGGAATTACCGAGAATGTAGTTCACTACAAGATTTTCCAGATGCTCCTGATTTGTTTTCCTTCCTCGTTTTTTTGGTTCCGGGTCCTGCTGCACCTGTTTCCCCTTAGCTGTTTCTGAGCGGAGGCCATGTTTCCCCATGATGCCTTGGTCCCTGATCAGGAGAACATACATACAGATAATAACCAGAAAAATAACAAGCGTACAGATAGTCCCTCTGTTTCCATTAAGGTCAGTTTCAAAGTGTGCTTGCCAGCAATTCATGGAACCATACCGCCATAAAATATTGCAGACGGAGCATGAACAGCAGAGAATTCCTCCAACCCAAACAATATAACGCAGAATTCCTGGAAAACATAAAGGCGTGCTACAGACCAGAGGGAGTAAAGCAGACTCAACGGGCGCAAACTGACAAGCCATACAAACCCTATAAAACCGAGGATGTAAAAACCCCGACCACCCTAAGAATGTATCATTTGCATGCCTGTAAAGAGGAAAGGACTGAACGAGATAAACCATAAAACGATGGTAGAACCAACCCTGAAACTCTTGAGGACATTTCGTCCAGGTAATGACAATTATGGACCCGGAGCAGAGCCCCCAGGAGCAGAGAAGGGGCAAACTTAAACACACAGTATACCGCTTCTGAGAATTGGAATTTATAGAACTGTTGCCGGAATTGGTATACAGTATACCGAGACAAAGACAATTAAACGAGGGGGGGTCCCGAAAACAAGGTCGGACAGGGATTTTTGGTGGAGAAAAGACTGTTAAAACGCTCAGAAAACAGCGAATCCAACCAAAACCCAGCCAGAATTTGCTATGAATTATAAGCTCCATGAAGATGAGGCTGAAGGTTAATACATACCAGACTACAGTTGCAGAATTGACGGGTTGGTCGCGCCTCCAGTTCACCTTCCAAGCTCTTGCATGCGCCAAGCTTTGCATGAGCGTTATGGAGGAAGGCGGGGGGAAGCTTACCTTAATCAAACCATGCGATCCGGACGCTGACAACTTTTCCTTACCGGTTCTCAACATCATAAACCTCGCACAAGTGATCTCCTCTACCATTGATGAGTCTTGGCGGTGGACCATCATGAGGATTAATTATCCAGGGGGTGGCGCGCCGTCGGCCGGCCACGAGCTGTCCTATTTGCCATCTGTTCACCCCGACTGTGAAAAGGTGATTTTTTATTAAATCCATGTGCACAAAGGACATTGCAACACCATCATCACTGTACGTCATTCATCTCGGCTCAAATAAATCTTCATATTGCATTCCAAAGAATATTTAGGAGTAGTTTAAAGAAGGTGATTTTTATTTTTTTTAAATGTTATTAAATTTTTTAAATTATAGAATTTTTATTTTTATTTTTTTCCTCTTTTGAATAAGACTAATTTATTAAGAAAGTATATAGTATACTATGAGATTACGTGAAATATAAGATAATATGAGACTACACTTATGAGAAGCAAAAGAATGTGGACAGAAATGATAAATTGTCAACCTCGGTTCCGAAGAGTAACCATGGACTAAGCAAAAGGACCACAAAAAAGATCACAAAGGATAACAGGAATCAGTGGGCTAGACATAAGGGTCTACCCAGAATGGGTCGAAACTTCTATACGACATTTTTTCCCTTTCTTCTTACTAATTTTGACCCAGCCGTTGTGGTGCAGATGGGCAGGAACCACTTGCAGACTATTCTACGCTGAACATGGAGTCTCCTTGTTTGAATCAGATGAGGAAGACTCATGAGTGCGTTTCTGCGAAATCAGAGGTTCAGAGGGATCCTCAGCTAGCTGAAGGTGTGTCCTTCATGTGCTCAAGATCCTCCCCTTCCGATTCAATCTCCTCTTCATCTGAGGTGAAGGAATCTATGTCATCCATGGGGGTGGATCACATGGTTTCCAGCCTTTGGATTTTGACTTGCGAATGGTGTTCTTATTTTTGGCGAGGAATGTGGCGCATGTGTTCTGAAGGTGCCCTGTCTGATGGTAGTGGCGACATCGGAATGCGGTGTTCTCAAAGTCCAGGGTTTGTGTCCAATGGAAGTCCCCGATTTTTAGGTTGAGTTGATCAGGCAGACCTTTGCTTATGTCTATCTCCACGCAGATTCTACCAAAGGTGTATATTCCTTTCTCCCCTCTAGAGGTATTTGTTACCAGGAAGCGGCCCAAAGTGTTTCCAATCCCTTAGAAGACAGAGAAGTGCCATAAATGTGCTGGGAGTTTTGGAAGTCCGACCTAAATGGGAAGCTTGGTGATGACTATTGTAGTGGGGTCGAAGTCTGGGAATCAAGAGGTGAGGAATAGCCCTGTCGTTCCCCAAAACCAAGGGCCTCCTGTTAAGGCTTTCTGATAATTTTCGTTGAATGCAAATGCCACAATGAAGAAACTCTTCAAGAAAAGGAAGATTTTGCTGTTATTGGGCTAGTTGGTGTGGATCCATTGGTATAGATCTGCTATTTGAGACCATAGGCCATTAAATCTGCAAATGATGGCGGTTTCTGCAAACGTTTGGTATTGATCATCCAACGATGGATAGGAGATTTCGATGGAGGGAGCTTCCTCCATTTTGTCCACCAAGAAAGGCTTGGGAACCTCAACTGGTTGAGCTGATTTCTTGGGTGGCTGTGCATGGACCGCGTCTTGAAAGCAGGAGCAGAGGATGGCTGCCCAGATGCTCCCCCTCTCAGATGCAGGGTAAGCACAACCGAAGCCTGTTTCAATACTGTAAAAAGAAATGGGAAGAGGGTCCTCTAGTTGTTTACCTTTATAGACCATTCTCTGAAGAGCCGAGGGAATCCCCAACCCGAGTTCAAGATCGTGTGAGAGGTCCTGCACCAAATCCGTTACGCGCACCCAATGCAGCATGGTTCTACTTGAGAGAAGCGAGATCTGGATCTAATAAGGGGGGGGGAATAGCCCGAAAGCCCCTGCCTGCTCGATGTGAATCGTATCTGGCATATTCTTGATCTTTTAGACTCGTATCCGCGGCTCTACCAAGGTTTTGCTTGAGGTTGAACGATGAGTGTAGTCACTATGAGATCGCATTAACCGGGCAACATACCTCCGCAATGTAAACGATCCGAGAGGCGCTCCAGGGCCTCGATTGTGGTGGAGCTTGCTTGATAGCTCCGTGTGTTGTACTATCGAGGAATTTAATAACAATGAAGAGAATAAAATCCCTTCTTTTTTTAACACAAGAGAAATTAATAAAATTTCACCACAGTGATGTAATTCCAACTCATCAAAAAACAAACATTTATTTAAAAATGTAAGTTACAAGTTCTTCCTCACACAAAGGGGGATTAAAACCCACATCGTCGATACAACACAAAGGAACGCAGAACACCTTCCGTCTCTCAAAATAAACACTGGCTCTCCTTCAAATACGCGTTTCGTATTTCAATTTATCCGCCAGGCATAGAACGACTGCTCTATTTGAAAAAAATATTATATTTTGCCTCACGGCCTTTTTTTTAATATGCCGCGACACATTAAAAACATATAAAACAATAAACAAAACATATAAATAAAACAACTAACCGACTGTTTCGGCCCACCGCCATAAATGCGCATTGGACGCTGCGATCAAACAAAACAAAATTTAATTTGCGTATTTCGCGATTACAAAGGTTACATGAGATCGCATCGCAAACATCCGTGATCAACTCATATGGCGGGGTGTGATGGTGTTAGGATCACACATCGCAAATTCAACTTTGCATTGTCAAACGCTTTTAAATATTTATAATGAAATGCAATATGCGATATTGCGATCTGTGCGATCTGCGATCGCATCGCAAATATGTTGTATAATGCCACGTGGTCTATGGGACCCACGGGCCTCACGCTTTATGGGAGGGCGATTGTTTATATATATATAACATATATATATATATATATATATATTCGTTCCGCTCGCGGAACTCAACACATCAACAAGACACTTTGTTATAAAAGTTCTTCACCGCCTCTGCCATTTACTCTGTCGTTTTGTTGGTAAGGCTTTAAAGCCTGATTCAACCTATAATCAAAACTCTGCCCGCTGGCATGACTTTGAGTCTTGGCCATTAACTCTGCTGTTAATATAAAACGGCTACCGCCTTGATAAAATATCAAAGGGATCAAAATCCCATCTACTCTTTACTGCACCTGTGCGCTTTCCAATCCTTTTGCAATTTGTTCAAGATTGCAGGCAACCGCCTTAGCCTTGGCTTCAATGTGCTGCAATATTTCACTTCTGTAATTACTACTGATTGACTTCAGCAGTTGGAATTAATTTCCAACACTCCCCCTTAATTTCAACTGCTGGGTTTTTCTGCATACCCAGGCATTTCCTGAAATATTCAAAGCTTTTCTGCGCAAGTGGCTTGGTGAGGATATCTGCAAATTGATCCTCTGCTCTGCAATGCTACAAAACTATCTCACCATTGTTAACCAATTCACGTATGAAGTGAAACTTGGTGTCAATGTGTTTAGTCCTTTTATGAAAAACAGAATTTTTAGACAATGCAATAGCTGAACTATTGTCACAAAATGTCACTATCCCTTTTACCTGTTCTTGGCATAAGCTTCTCAACATTTTCCACATCTAAACTGCTTGACATGCTGCTGCTGTAGCTGCCACATATTCTGCTTCTGCTGTAGATAATGCTACAATGGGTTGTTTCTTAGAAGCCCATGAAATGGCTCCTGAACCCATGTGAAAAACATAACCAGAAGTGCTTTTCTGATAATCAACACTTCCAGCCCAATCACTGTCTGTGTATCCAACTAAATCTGAACATTCTGAAGTAGTATAAAAAATACCAAAACTTTTAGTACCTTTAACATACCTCAAAATTCTTTTTGCTGCTTGCCAATGTGCATCCTTTGGCTTTTCCATGAACCTGGAAATCAAACTAACAGCATGCATAATATCTGGCCTAGTTGCAGTCAAATACATAAGGCTGCCAACTATGCTCTTGTATAGACTAGGATCAAAATCCTTGCTGTTGTCATCTCTGCTGAGCTTTAATCCCATCACTGTGGGAGTGATTGCTGCTTTGCTCTCCTGCATGTTAAATCTTTCAAGTACCTCATTAACATACTTTGCCTGTGAGATAAAAATCCCACTTTCATCTTGTTCTACTTCTATTCCCAAGAAGTATCTCAGCAAACCCATGTCAGTCATTTCAAATTCTTCTTTCATGACTGTTTTAAAATGTTCAATAAGGCAATCATCATTACCTGTAAAAATAACATCATCAACATACAAAACTACTATCAATAGTTTTCCATCTTTTTCTTTGATGTAGAGGGTGGGTTCTCCCTCACACTTTTCAAATCCATTTTCCAATAGATATGAATCTATCCTACTGTACCACGCTCTTGGCGCTTGCTTCAGCCCATAAAGAGCTTTCTTCAACTTGCATACTTTGTGCTCTTGGCCTTTCTTTTCATAACCGAGAGGTTGTTCAATGTAAACCTCTTCCATTAACACTCCATTTAGAAATGCTGACTTCACGTCCATTTGGTAAACTTTCCATTTGTTTTGTGCTGCTATGGACAACACTGCTCTCACGGTTTCCATTCTTGCAACCGGTGCGAAAGTTTCCTCATAATCTATCCCATGTTTCTGTTTATAACCTTTGACGACAAGCCTTGCCTTGTGTCTCTCTATTTTGCCTTCAGCATTACTCTTGGTCTTGTAGACCCATTTAACACCAATGACATCTTTACCTTTTGGGAGTTCAACCAAATCCCAAGTTTTGTTCCTCTCTATGGCATTTATTTCCTCATCCATAGCTTCTATCCATTTCTTA
This sequence comes from Pinus albicaulis, assembly GCA_034641835.2. Lineage (NCBI taxonomy): Eukaryota > Viridiplantae > Streptophyta > Pinopsida > Pinales > Pinaceae > Pinus > Pinus albicaulis. The sequence goes on along the minus strand of CM076580.1, from coordinate 1,593,933,369 downwards.
TCCTTGATAGCTTCTTCGAAATGAACAAGATCATCAACATGACAATATAACGCAAACAAAGAATTGATACCTTCATTAGCTAAATCTTGTTCATAAATTTCTTTCAAACTTCTGAATTTCTTACCTCTTTCAGTAGGTGTACAAGTACTTGAAGAAGCACTTGAATTTCCTCCTTGTGGTGTGCTTGGAGAAGCACTATCATTTCTCCTCAAGGGTGTGCTCTGCTGCTCTTTTGTTGGTGTTGCTGTTTGGGGATGTATTTCAGCCAACTCATCATCATTCTCATCATGAGATAAACAGTGTTTAACATTCACTGTTTTCTCTATGCTTCCATCCCAAGCTTCATCTTCAATGAACTGAACATCCCTGCTCACAATAAACTTCTTGCTGGATGGGTTATATAACCTGTATGCCTTGGATTCCTCACTGTATCCAATGAAAATACATTTCTCCCCCTTGCTGTCCAACTTCTTCCTTAGCTGATCCGGAATGTGTGCATAAGCTACACATCCAAAAACCTTCATGTGTGTGACACCCTGCTTTGTGCCACTCCATGCCTCTTCCGGCACTTTGTTCATAACTGCTTTTGTAGGACATCTATTCAAGATGTACGCTGCACAATGTACAGCTTCAGCCCAATAATCATTAGGAAAATGCTTTTCCTTTAACATACTCCTCGCCATGTCCATTATGGTTCGGTTCTTCCTTTCGGCTACTCCATTTTGCTGCGGAGTATATCTAGTTGTAAACTGCTTTTGAATACCATTTTCTCTACAAAAACGTAGAAATTTTTTAGATATATACTCACCTCCTCTATCAGTCCTTAAGACTTTGATATGCAGCCCACTCTGATTTTCAACAAGTGCTTTGAAATTGAAAAAATTTTCAAACACTTCACTTTTGTTTTTCAAAAAGTAAACCCAAGTTTTTCTTGTAAAATCATCTATAAATGTTAAGATATAGTGGTTGTTCGCAAGTGATGGAGTTTGCATCGGTCCACATACATATGAGTGGACAATCTCTAAGGGTGCTTTTGCCCTTATGCTTTTCCTGGAAGGAAAACTTTCTCTGTGTTGTTTCCCAAGAATACAACCTTCACAAAGGCTGTCCGGTTTCTCTATCAATGGTAAACCACTTACCATTCCTTTTCTGCTCAACAAATTAAGACCTCCAAAGTTGAGATGACCAAATCTCAAGTGCCATAACCAATTATCATCCTTTGGTTCGCTTTGGTAAGTCTCCTGTGCAACTGCTGCTTTCTCTTCACCATTCTTCAAATCTGCTCTCATTCTGAGAGGGAACATCATGTTCCTTGTCATCTTCACTTCAGCAATACATACTTTGCTGGGTGGTTTATCCATGATGGTACAAACATCATTATCAAAGAAAACATTATACCCCTTATGGACAAGCTGTCCAATACTTAAGAGATTACATTTCATTCCTGGAACATAATAAACATCTGCTATGGATTTCTTTGCACCTAATCTTGTTAAAACATTCACATCTCCTTTTCCCATAACATAAACTTTGCTATCAGTTCCTAGTGTGACTTGTGACTGCACACTTTCATCTAACATGGAAAACATTGCTAAGTTTCCTGTCATATGGTTACTACAACCGGAGTCTAGAAACCATAAATCTTCATTCTTTTCTTCAGCCATATTACAAGCTAAAAACAAATTATTTTGGCTGCTATTTTCCTTAGTGAAATTTGCACTAGTTCTACTTGCCATATCTTGCTGCTTCTTTCTACATTCATTTGCATAATGACCATATTTTTTACAATGGTAACACTGGACATTGGACTTATCATACCTTTGTCCTTGAGCATTCTGCTGACCATTCTGTTGGTTGCTGCCTTGGCCTTGATGCTGATTTGGATTGCTGCCCCTTCCTTGAGCATTTGTTGGACTGTCTCTTCCACCTCTGTTTTGGCTTCTTCCTCTTCCTCTCTTGTTTCCTTTGCCTTGCCCTCTTCCTCTTCCGAAAGACATCTGGGTCTTAAAAGCATGTTCAAGAGATGAGTTTTCACTCCTACCCAATCTCTGTTCATGGGTCATCAGTGATGCATGTAGTTCATCCACTGAAAACTTTGTGAGATCCCTAGTCTCTTCTATGGTGGTGACAGTCACATCGAATCTTGAGGGTAAACTTCTCAAGAGTTTTTCCACAATCCTCTTATCTTCAAGAGTCTCTCCATGAGATCTTATTTGTGTGACCATTCCAATCACATGAGTGAAGAATGAGTCAATATTATCTGACTCCTTCATACAGAGAGTCTCAAAATCTCTCCTCAGTAACAGAATTTTTGTTGTCTTCACTCTTTCCATACCCTGATAAGCTGTCTTGAGAGTTTCCCATGCTTCTTTGGATCTGTTAGCTGCTGCTATCCTCGGAAACACACTCTCATGTACTGCTTGATACAAGAAGAAAAGAGCCTTGGCATCTTTCTTCTTATTGGTCTTCAACTATTCTTTTCCTACTTGAGTTAACACATAAAACTCTTCCTCATTTGTTGGCTCTTCAAAGCCATCCTCAACTAATTCCCATAAGTCTTGGGAGACAAATAAAGCCCTCATAGTTATTGACCAGTAGTCATAATTTTTCCCATTAAACATTGGGAGATGGATATTTCCCATACCCATACCAGTGCTAGCTCCACCAATTCTGCACTCTTAACTAGGATTCAAAAAACACTTGACTGTGTGTATAAAATGACTGACTGTTCTGCAACAGTAACACAAAAAATTATATAGAGAAATACCTTTGGATTCTTCTTGTTTGAGTCTTCACACTGCTGGAGAAGTTGCTGCAACAAAGAACTCCTTTCCTTCAGCTTATTTGATCTTCAATTAGCTTGGACTAGCTCCGATACCATGTTGGAATATTGAAAAATTCCAGAATAATAATGAAGAGAATAAACTCCCTTCTTTTAACACAGAGAAATTAAAATATTTCTCACTAGAAACAGAGTTTCAATTCATAAAACAAACTTTTATTCCATAAAAATGTTGTTACAAATTCTTCCTCACACGAAGGGATTTACAAAATATGTGACTGCTTCAAACACAGTTCACAAGACCTTCCTGTCTCTCAAACAAACACTCTGTCTCTCTGGACAAATACGCTACTTCGTATTTTCTATTTCGGACTGTTGTGCATAAAAACGACTCTGTTCTATTTAAAAATAAAACATCATAATCAAACAGGCTCTCGGGCCTTTCTTTTATAAGTGGCGCGCACATTATAAAACTTAAAAACAAAACATATAAACTTATCGGGTCCGCGCTGTTTTAAAACATAACAAACGACCATCTAAAAATGCGATTGCGCGATGTTGCGATGTGTGATGTTGCGATGGGTCGCATCGCACATATCTGCGATCAAACATATGGTGGAAAAAAATGAAAATGCGATTTGCGATGTTGCGATCTGCGCGATGGCACGATCGTGCGATCGCATTGCGGCTCTACCACATCCGCAAGACATTTGAAACTTGATCGTTGCGATATGCGATTTTGCGATTTGTGATCGCATCGCAAATCTATTATACAACGCCGCGTGGTCTATGGGACCCACGGGCCTTCTGCTTTATGGGAGGGCGATTGTTTATATATATAACATATATATATATATGTTCGTTCCGCACGCGGAACTCGCCATATCAACAAGACACTTTAATATAAAAGTCCTTCATCGCCTCTGCAATTTAACTCCGCCGATTTAAATTGGTAAGGCTTTAAAGCCTGATTCAACCCTGTAATCAAAGCTCTGCCTGCTGGCATGACTTTGAGTCTTGCATTAAACTCTGCTGATAAAAATCGGCTACCGCCTTTGATAAAATATCAAAGGGATCAAATCCCATCTGCTCTTTACTGCACCTGTGCACTTTCCAATCCTTTTGCAATTGGTTCAAGACAGTAGAAAACCACCTTAGCCTTGGCTTCAATGTGCTGCAATCTTTCACTTCTGCAATTACTGCTAATTTACTTTAGCAGTTGGAATTAATTTCCAACATGTAGTACGGTTTGAGATTTGATTCTCCATCCAAATTAAATAGTAGTAGTGTCGGAGGATTTCTAGTTCAAATTTCAGCATTAAAATTTAGTGGTTAATTTTGATTTGTATTGTTTAGATAAGGTTTTTTTTTTAAGTGAGTTGTTTTTAATGAGATTTTTTGGAATTTTTTTTGGTGAATTTTTTTGGTTTAATTTCTTTATAATTTGGTAGGAATTCATTTAAATCATAAGCTTGATGGTAAATCTTGCAAAATCGCAGTGTTCTATGGAGTTTTCATGTTGTTGAATCCATATATAATAAAAAAACCAGTTTAAATAACACAAATCACATTTCACCTCAAAAGTTTTGGCCCAAAAAATCACATAAAGAACCTCTCATTTTAATTACATATATAAATTAAACACCCCTAAAACCTTAAACTGCTTCAATTATAAAATATTCACTTCTCAAATTTATAATTTGAATAAATCTTACTAAATTTTAAACAAATTAAATAAATAAATAAACTTACACAACCAAATAAACATAATTAAAGAAAACAATATTATTGAAAAATTCATACAAAACCAGCTTCCCATATTTCTCTATTTTCTCTATTTTCCAAAACAAAAACTTAGAGAACTTTAAAAGAAAAACACACACAATTGAAAAAAAAAAACAATACTATTGAGAATTCATGCAAAACCTGCTTCCAAAAATTCTCTCTTTTCCAAGACAGATGCATATTCCACAAGAATTTAGACTAACTGCATTTATTAGTATCCATTCTACGCCTATGTGAAACCACACGCCTCTACAAGTTATTTGAATTTACAGAGATCTATATTTAAAATCCTGGCTATCCGTCATTTAATGTTGCTTACTGTTAGATTTAAATGATTTTAAATCTCATTTAAATTTAATGATGGGTAATATACTGCCCATCTCATTAAATGGTTGATAGTCAGATAAGTAAGTTTGGCCGGGTGTCTACCTCTATTTTAGATATATGCATCTATTAGTATAGTAATTTTTGTTAACATAAATTTTTAAATGTTGTTTTCCAAAAAAAGCATTTTTAAGTGAGGTTTTTTTTTTTTTTTTTTTTATTTGTATGTTTAAATTGATTTTTATGTAAATTTAATATTTTCTCTTAAAAGTATTTAGAGAGCATTTTAATTATGAAAAATTTATTATGTGATTAATTCGAAAGACATTATTCTACATTATGATCACAAAAATCTTAAATCTAACCAAAAAAAATTATTTATCAAATTAATGATTTCAATAAATTCTTACATTTATAATTAAATAAAAAATAAGCAAATAACTTTTTTAAAAACAAAACTTAAAAACTACTCTCATAAGGGAATTGGAAGCTGACTGTATCTCCGTAAATAGTAGCTTATGGATGATCATAATATGGGAAAATCTTGTTGAAAATGTGTATTGTTATTTAAAGATAAGATTAAGACAAGTAAATCTATGCTCTATAATTTTGTGCTATTTGTACAGTGTTGCTATGCACTGTATAATCATGTATTGTTTTGCATATTTTAATATATAAAACAGCGTTTTTTTCCTTTCTTAAACAAAAAATCTGGCCTCCTTTTAAAAGAATTCCAATTCAAAATTTGGAGAAACTGACCACCCCGCAGGTCTTTTCCAACGTAAACAACTTACACCGTAAGACGTGGAAAGCAGAAAAGGAAAGCAGAGACAAACGTTTGCAAATTCCTTCGTTCTCGAGGAAAACGATTGCGCTCGGCTGTCGTTCTTGACATATCTCCGCTGCGTTATTCAATCAGTCTATGCCTGTCGGCTGCTGCTAGCCCCATCGCTTCTACATGTGATAGAAATGGGTCCTCTAAACGCCAAGCGGAGATCATTTTGATCGGTTGTATTGTCACCTTCTGCTGTTCAATGCAATTTTCTCCTTAATTGCGATAGAAATTTATTTAAATGATTTATATTACGAGGAGCTTTGACATTCAGTATAATGGACATCTGTATTTCTTTTTAATACATAGAATTCTAACATTTTTTATTCTGGTAAAAAATTAATTAATTAATATAAAATAAAATATTTCAATATATTTTTCAATTAAAAATTATTTATTTATTTTTATTTAATAAATAAGTATTATTGATTTTTTTATGTAGAATAATTAATAATTAGATTTAAAAAATAAGAGACTTTTATTTATAAAAAAAACAATAGTAGAATTTGCTTCTCATCAAGTTATTTTGATTGTGTATTATTTGGTTGTGTTTTTGCAATTTAAACTAAGTTTTAGAAAAATGTTTAATATTTTTATTTTTATTTTTTATAAATTCAAAATTATTTTTAAAATTTTGGTAAATGTTATTTCTAATTTTTTATTGGTTGAGGAAGTTCTAGTGAAACATAATTCACTAGATGGAGGACAGCTTTATTTTAGTTTTTTCCAATGCATTTCAATTAATTTTAAATTTTAAATAAAAGTAATTTTGTGAGTGGTCATTGCATTGGTGAGTGTTCTGACACTTTCACTATTATGCTAGGCCTTTGCTCAATGATGCGAGAATTGATACAATTGCAAGAGATGTGAGAATTGGTGTGGTTGCACGTTGTTTGCATAGGCCTATGGTGAGGTCACTACTACATGAAGGGCACTTTAAGACATTTGTTTAAGACAAAAGAAATCTTTTGTTTTGAAAATTTACTTTTTATTTAAGTTATTTTACATTAAAATTTAATATCAATTAATTGTCTTAAATATAAATTTTAAGACAAAAATAGTTTGAGACAAGAATATTTTAAGACAAATACAATTTGAGACAAAAACATTTTAAGACAAAACTTTATATTTAAGACAAAAGCAATTTGAGACAAAAATATTTTAAGACAAAACTTTATATTTAAGACAAAAACAGTTTAAGACAAACATAGTTTAAGATAAAACTTTATACTTAAGACAAAAACAATTTAAGACAAAACTATTGTAAGACAAAAACAATTTAAGACGAAAATATTTTAAGACAAGACTTTATATTTAGGACAAAAACAGTTTGAGACAAAAATATTTTAAGACAATGGCCACTTTAGACAATGACAATTAAGACAAAACTCATTTAAGACAATTAACAATTAAGAAAAAACCATATCAATTTAAGACAATATTATCTAATACTTGCAAAATTGACTCTGATAGTGCACCCTAAGTTTGTCAACTTGCAGGCTACTATTGTCTCGCGCCTATACTGAGGTTATTATTTCACTTACCATTCATGTTATCTTAATAAAGACAACGATTTGTTGGGCTCTTCATTTTGGTGTGGTAGTCGTCTTTGAAGTACGTGATAACTTTTCCTAGAAAGATTTCTCGGACATAAAATTCCTCTTTTGTCCCTTCGATCTTTGTTGATATGATTAGATACAACCCGTCTATCATTGACCCATAACCAGTTCCTCTAAACAACTGAGTCCTAGCTAAAAATCTCATAACCTTAGTTTTTAAAGTCTATCTAAGCATATTATTTGTTGGGATAAAATATGTCTATGGGATTGTTCATGACATTCATTTTCCCCAGCAACTGTGACTGTACATGAGGTGTGATATCATCATGTACAAAAGCTATAGTATATATGCTTCCTCTAATAGGAAATTTGGAACTTTATACAAATTTGTTTAGTTTCCAAAATTTGAAGCTAAGCTAAGTCTATCTCAACATCTTGTTTGTTGTCACAAACAAAATATGCCTGTAAGTTTGTTTAAGATGTTCATTTTCCCCAACACTTGTCACATTATGCACGTTGTATTATATCATCATGTACAAAAGCTACATAATATTTGTTTCCTCTAAATAGGAGATAGAGAAGTTGATACAAGTTTGGTTAGTCTGCAAAATTTGAAGTTGAGCTCCAACTTTAAAGTTATGTTCCTTAAATTACAACAACTAGTTTCCACTCTTCTCGATGTACATTGTGTTCCCTTGTTGAAGTTTTGGATATAGCCTCTAACTAAGCAGATTCTTCTGACACTTTGAAAATAATTTCTCCCTCACCAGCAAATCATTGGCAAGTTGGTCTTCACACGTTCTAAAATAATCAGGTTGTCTTTACACTGGTTAAATATGGAAACATAGATATGGAATTTAACAGTTAGTCATAGAGGGATATGTCACATTTTCGATCTCCATGAATAGGGGATCCTTAATCATTCTAGTTTTTCCATAAATACCAATGGACATGGACATGGACATGGGGTGATATCCTAACATTCCTTGGTCTCCATAGATGGTAGGATTCAAGTATGAGAAAATCAATGCTATCTTTTATCTCTTATCAGTAATAATACTAAATTAACAGGTCATGTAAATTTGATTTTCTCACGTGTAACATTTTCTTTCTCTTGATTGAATTGGTATTTACACTAGGTCTAAATTTCCTTTATTGATAGTATTAGCACAAGTGGTGAGTTCCTTGTCTGAGACTTGAACACTAAGCAAGTCAAACTCTTATCTAATTTTTAAGTTCGGGTTGTGTTGCATTTCTTCTTTTTAGGATTGGGTTGAGTCTCTAGCTAACAAAGTGGTAGTTGTTGATATTGTGGGAAGCACCATCAAAGATCTAAAAGATGGAAGTGAACAATTGAAAAGTTATTTTTGAACCTGGGAGATTTAGATATTGATGATGCTCATCTGGAGGAATTAATCATTGATGGAATACTTTATATCTTCAAAGAGAAGGAGTCAACTACTGATGATGCCAATGTGATGTTGAATGGATTTTTTGTTCTGGATTTGTGAATGTTTTAAGCCAGAGAGTCAAACCATACTTTGTGGTACAACAAGTGGAGACTAAATAACACGAGTGCAAAGGTTAGACAACATTTCCTTGTACCAGAGTAGTCTTGTACAGATATATAATGAACTCAACCTTATAGAGACCAATAATAAATACACACAAACACAATAAGAAGTGGCACACAAAAATTGGTTTTAGTTTTCCACAAAAACATGCACACAAGAAATGTTTTTAGTTTTTCTCAAAACCTTTGCAAATTTTTGATATGAAAACCTTCCAATGCAACCTGAGCTAAACTAGATTGCATATTCAGGAAGTCTGGTGGACAGGAACTATCCAGCAAATTTCTGAAATATTCCAAAATATGCAATGAAGATCAAAATACAAAGACAAACTTTAGTTTTATTCAAAACCCTTAAATGATTTGATATGCAAGGTTGCATTATAGCTTGGCCATTTTATGAAGCGCGTGAAGTTTGAAGTTGAGAGTATGTTCGATCTTCAGACTTAGGTTCATATCAAATCTTTATTTTCATTAAGTTGTGCTAGTTTTCTATGCACTCACTAAACTGTGTAATTAGTGCACATTGTGTATTTGCACACAAATACACATAGATCGTTACTCAAGAGCTATCATACTCCTCATTTCATATTTTCACTATTATTGTAGGCCCACCTAGAATATCAAACGTGGAAAATTGCGGTGTTTACGGGTCCTTCCATTTGAGGGGGTATTGCTTCTTTAGCCATGATATGCATGTTGTATAAAAATATGCATCCGTGAAAGCCTAAATCTATTTTATGCATCACATTTGGCTTCACTTTCATTGGTGACAAAACTATGGCACAACGAGTTCATTGTAGGAGGTTGGTGAATTCATTTTTACATGTTGTTTTAGGATGTATTGTCTTCTCTTGAATCTTATTAGTCGCTTCTATATATTTGTGTAAGCACTTAGAGACATTGTTTCCCTATTGGCCGAAATCCACGGAGAGTGGAAGGTATTTCATGGATCCACTGACACAACAATGAAAGAAGCCCTCTCTCTAAACATAGATGGCATTACTGAGTTTGTTGGCATTGTCGCTTAGCATTGTTTGGCCACAGTGAGTTACAATAGTGTAGTCAACATGAGTCCAAACAACCAGTTCATCGTTGTAGTGGCTCTCATGAAACTAAGCCCTTATAAACCATTTTGGCAATATGTTTTTTTTTTCCAAGATTGGTGGAATTACGATAGAGAATCATTTTTCTTTGTTATCCATCCTTTTTATGCCCTTCAAAATTTAGATGCTACTTTGGAAGAACACATCTTAGAGCATGTTGGATATGATAATATCTTACCAAGTGCCTTCTAAAACATTGTGAGGTTCAATGAGCTTTCAAAGCTTCCTTTGTCAGATGCAGGATCAATTTATTAATATAGGAGCACCGTAACACAATTAAATGCCTTTGGATTTGGAATTCAGGAAAGCATTGATGTATTGCATTCTTCAATTCATTTATTCTTATGTGTTTCCTGCAATAAAGTTTGAGTATAATATCTCACATTATATTCCATGTATGATATGCATGTGGTGTTCAAACTAGCATAACATTGATATATTAGTCATGGGAATGTAAAGATTGTAAACTAACCCTTTCATATATTAGGACAAGTTCAAATTATGAAAGATAAAATCCTATAATACTTATATAAGAACTAACTTTGGATACACATGCCTGTAAACAATGCACTTGAATATATATAGTCTTACATAGCTACACTAGAAATACACTAATTACTTGATACTTTGAAATTGTTGTCCTAATTTTTGTCTCTCATTTTGAAAGAATATGGGCTTAATTTATGAATGTAAATTAAATTCTATAAATATTCATGGATCTCCAAATCCAAGGTAACAATATAATTGTTTAAGTGTATAGTTTTGTCTTCTATTGTCTATGAAGGAAGTAGTTTTTAGGAAAATTTTAATGTAATTTATATTTTACAAACGCTTTCTCTATAAATTAATTTGCTAGGCTACAATACCATGACGAATGATATTTCTTAATACTTTTAGATTAGGAGGGAAAGTCTATGATTAAATTTGGCTGATTTTTTTGTTATTTTATGTAGTGAAAAAATCATAACCTATTTGATGCAAGTTCAATAGGATAGCCTCTAAGAAGTTCTAGAAGAAGTAGTTAATATAGTGAGATTAATTATGATGTGCTTCCACGTAATAAAACAAAACTACTCACACAAAGAGAAGCAAAATGGTCTACAAGAGCTTGATATGCATATAAGTTCACTTTTTAGCAAATAGTTTGAACTTCCATCTTTCTGTGAGCTAACTGTGGCATTATTGGATTTTTTTTTTGGCAACTTATCATCTATTAGTATTTCTGCAAACCTTTTGCTTTTTCATTTTCATCTACACTCTTCCTTTTGTTGTTTTTTGGTTTAGATTCCACATTTTCCTTGTTAAGAGTGAGTGAACTGATTAAATGTTGGTTGGATATGTTCAGATCACTTGATCCTCTAGGGGTTTCATACCACAATCACAAATATATACTCGCAACCCATCTATCTTTGGAGGAGGAATCGTTGGGATAAGAAGAAACCCCAACACGGAAGACCTGTCAATATCGTCTTGCCATTGAAATTTGAGTATCCCAAGTTGTGAAAAATATTAATGCTTAGAAACTCTCTACTACCTTGAAAATATCAATAAATATGAAAATAATTGACATATACCATACACATGAAAAATAATAGACTTCCTTGTCAATCCCAGTACATCACAAAATCAAAACTCTTGAGACATCAACATCAACATCACTAACAACCCCCCCCCGACGTTGATGGAAACATAAACATTGCTTAGTCTTGTTGATTTGGTCCTCCCCCTTTGGTATTTCTCCTTATTTGTCAAGGAACATTTATTACCTCACCCTTTGAAATCAATGGAAATGGATTGAAATGTATTCACATTCATTACTTAAGACTCTCAGGCATCTACACTTGTAACTTGTAACTGCTATAGCCTATAGGATAAGTTCCTTGACATCTACTCTGCCTTACAGGTCCAACACTTAAGCTAACAAGTAGAGAAAATTTATTTGTTTTGACATCCACATGCATAAAATCTCTATTTTTGTTACCATTTTGTAACTACTCTGACTATAGAGCCTATACCTCAAGTACGCTCTTGCAACTTCATCTATAACATTAGTTGATCTGCCTTCCAATTTCGATTATGAGATTATGTAACTATAGTGGACTAATAGATTATGTTATTATTTCAATGCATACTATGTTATGTTTAGCCTTCAGTCTGCCAATATCATGCTATGTATTGAAAACTTATATGTCAATTTGAGGTATGTACCACTCTTGCTCATGCTATTTAATGCTTCCACATTTCCATAGACTATTCCACACAGGTCCATAAGCATATTCTCATTATCTTTTCCCTTTTTTATTTTATCACTTATGGTAAAATTTTGTATCTAACCCATACCCGTCCTGACCTTTCCTTTCATGTTGGTCTTGTCGCTCGGTTTATACACCAACCTCATGAAAGTCATTGGAAAGCAGCTAAAAGAATACTTCAATATATTCGAGGTACAATTTAGTTCGGGATTCATTACAGTGCAGAAGCATCTCCCTTGTTGATTGGTTTCACTAATTCTGATTGGGCTGGTGACCTTGATGATCGGAAGTCCACTGCAGGATATGTATTCACTCTTGGTTCAGGACCTATTACTTGGTCTTGTAAGAAACAAAGTTCCATCTCCCTTTCTTCAGCAGAAGTAGAGTATTGTGGTGTAGTTGAAGCCAGCAAGGAAGCCATGTGGCTTCGTCAGATCATGTATGAATTTGGACTTCATTAGCAGCATCAAACTACACTTTGGTGTGATAATCAGAGTGCCATTTAGCTATGTAAAAATCAAGTTCAACATCAGCGTATGAAACACATTGAAATCCACATATACTTCATCATAAAGCTCATTCATGATCGTGTTATTGAAGTGCAGTATTGTTCGACCAATGATCAAGCAGCCGATATCTTTACGAAGGCTCTCACATAAGAGAAGTTTACCAAACTTTTATCCATGCTTGGAGTTCAGGAAAGTTATCATTAAGGGGGGAATAGGCTCTAATGCCTCCTTCCTTCTCTTATTGTGTCACTTTTGTAAATCATTCAATCCTATCCCAATTTGTTCTTAAGGGGGGATGTTAGGATATTTCGACACATAGGAAATAGGCTCCTTTTGTGTCACCTTTGTAAATCCTTCAATCCTATGCCAAGTTGTTCTTAAGGGGGGATGTTAGGATATTTTGACACATAGGAAATAGTGAAGAATAACTTAGTCTAGTGTAGTGTTAGGCAAAGTGTGTTTATTTACCATGTACATTTGTAACTTATAATCCGATGGTCACGATTTGTAGTGATCCAGTGGTTATCTCTCACCTCGGTATTAATGGCACTTTATCCATGGCTTAACACCCAATTGGTCCATGATCTCTATTTAAAGAGCATGGAGGGTCATTTTTCCTGTAACCGTTTATGAGAGAAACATAGGTAACTTTTATTTTATATTAATAAATTCCCTGAAGTGGCTGCGTTGCCTCAGGGCATGGACTGTTTCCCTCTTTGAGGGTTTTAACCACGTGATTATACTGGTGTACTAATTTGTGATTTGTTTGTGAGCAATGACCTTTGGTTCTTGATCTACAAAACTTACCCTATATATTCTTATAGTTCTAATTGGATTCATCAAGGGACCATACATGAATGATGGTTGAGTTTAATATTTTCCAGAGGACCAATGAACCTCTAGTGATTAGAAATTTTTTCTAGGAATGTAATATTGAATAGCTTGGTCAAAGCAAGAGGTTGATGATGTTATGGTGTGTGTCCAGAGTTAGGGATTTCATTTTGATTGAGTTGTTAATATCTATGCCTCTGCAGTGTGATGCTTGGATTTTTTTTACCTGCCCACCCCCAGTTCCCAATCCATCATCATCAAAAACTACTAGCTACAATTTCCCTTTTAATTCTATACCAAGATTTTGAGTTCCAAGTTTCCCTGCTTCTTGAATCTTGTCATTGATAGCTTTCATCTCATTAAGCCCACATTACAGTGCATTTTGAGAAGCCTTTCCTCCTTGTGAAAATCAACAATCTTATATCACTTATATATCCTGCCTTAAGTGATTCGTTCTCATATTCCACCTGCTACATTTTATCATTTTTGTGCACTGTAATATAACCGAGGCATCACAAATTTCCTTAATTCTCTCATGGAATTGGACTTTAAAAAATTATTTATTTTCTTCCTTCTCTTTTAAAAATTGAAACGTTGTACAAATATTTGATTCACGAGCTTGAGTCTCCACTTCATTGCACATTCTTACCTCTATTACTTGTACCATCGACGTGGAATGAAAGTTGACCCAGTTTCTTTTCCATGTGTTCAATTCATATCCATCCTTTAAAAATTTGTAGTATATATTCACAATGCACACCATTCATTAATAACATTCAATTCACAAGCTTACTGACTAATTCTAGTTAAATATTTATTTTAGTGGAATTACAAAATAAATTCATGGGCATTGGCAGCCTCTATTATCTCAACATTAGTTGCATTATATTTACCATACACAATGTTCTCCCAAATGATCCTAACAAAAAGAGTTTGCTCCTTCCCTACAAGAGCTATGTTTTGTCTCAGAGACTAGAAAATGAAGCTCCTTAAAACTTTTCCATATGTGACTACTATCCCTTTCACTAGATCATAGAATCTCTCTGCGAATTTGACGATGGTGGAATTACCACACACGCTCTTTCCAATTAGTGTGCCGCTACTCCCTGCATTAATTCTAAGGTTGAAATTTCTCAAAGTAATGGTATTTAAATTATATGGATAAGTAAATTCCACATTATTAAAGGCTAAAGGGCCATGGTATTTTTCAGGGTTAACCTCGTTGTGGTCCTTTGGATCTATAACATTATTTTTGTCAAAAAATTCAAACATAGATGTGACAACATCAAACCCTTTCGCTACGTCCAAAGTTATACTTCTAGCATCTGCTATCATATGAAAAAATCTTCCAAGACTAAAATGGTTCAATAGAAAAGAATGAGAACTGATAAATATTTTGGATACAAGCCTTTGTCATAACAAACCTCAAAAGGAAAATAACATATTTCAAAAAACTTAGAAGTTACCAAGATCAACATGACAACATCAGAGTCTCAGTCCCTTTGACTAGGTCCAAAGTTATACTTCCAACATTTTCTATCATATGACCCAATCTTCTAAAAATAAAATGGGTCAATAAAAAAGCACGAGAATTGATAACTCTTTGGGCTATAAGCCTTCATCTGTACCAAAACTCAAAAGGGAAAAAACGTATTTCAAAATACTTAGAAGTTACAACAACCAATCTTGTATAATATGACTGCTTATTACAACTCATTTGCACTTCTTAATTTAAATTATGTATATAATTGAATTCAAGAGCATTCAGATAGAATATTTTAGGTCCCAACTGTATCAAAATGGGATGCATTTTCATATCAACCAGTAAAGATGTCTATGTTTAGATGAAAGTCAATGGTTCTTCCAAGGTTGAGATCATAGAACACATAGGGCTTTTTTTAGAGTTAGTTTTTTTATTTCTCTGTTGAGCACTAGTTTTATGACTATTTCTCTCATTTCTTTGTATTGAGGTCTAGTTTTAAGTTTGTGTATATACACACCTTTGAAAAATAATTTGATTATGTAAACTCAAATGACTTGTTTGTCCATAATTGGGAAAAAAGATTAGATATTGTTCTTTGAAATAAAATTTAGAGCATCTTTGTTTAAAGATGAAATGTGTCATAATTAATTTGGATTGAAATATAATATTGGCAATATGATATGTCCTTTATCTTGGTGACATAGGACAAAAATGCAACTACATGGAGTGTGAGGTGTAAGTTTCAAACGTAATTTTCATTTTGTAGGTTTTAAAGTTTATTCCATCTATATTGTAGGAGGATTTTCATGTTTTTTGGCATTAAATAAAAAACTTCATCCAATGTTTAATATGATTAATTGGGAGGAAATTACATTAATTAAAATATTACATATCGCTAAGTTGAACTTTTGATATGTTGGGTTTCTTTGGCGGGTTTGAATCAAGCTATTGAAATGGTTTCATATTATGCCACATTGCAAGAAAGGGTTAGGTGCAGTGCAAAATTGCATATCTATAATACTCCAATAGGCATGAAATCGTCAATACCAAGAACTTCGGGGATGACACAAACAATTTATTGTTGGTGAAATTGAGGGTGTAGAAGTTGGTGATGTCATCATAGAAGAGGATCAAATAATAGTTTGTATGTTTTAGAAGAAAAAGAAGGACTCTCCAAGAAAGGCTTGAGGGAAAGATGACCTCGGGTTTAGGAATATTAAAAAATGATGAATGCCTAAGATCAAAAATTCCGAAATCCCTCACTTTTGATTGATTTGTTTATACTAGGGTTCAAAGTGAGGTAAGGATGACTCATTCAATGAAAATATTCAATTAAAGTGTGAGCTTTGGGAGAAGCTAGGGCGACTTTCCATGAAAAATATTTGAGAGAAATACTATAAGAGACTAAGGGTTGAGAGATATACCATGGTAAAGCCTCATCTAATGATCACTTATAGTTAAGAGAAAAGGTTTTTAATGATGAAATACAAAATTCAAACCTTCAAGAAATCCCCAAGTCAAAGGAGCTTCAAGGGTTCCCTTTCGGTGTGATAGCTAGTGCATCAATTTATTTGAAATTCCACCATCGGAATTCATTCAAAATTGGAGGATTCCTAGAGCTCTAATCTAGCCTAGGAAGGGGTGCTTGCTTAAGGGCGTTTTTCTATTTCTACACACCTTATCCTTTGTTATTTTAGTCTGTAGGTATCATACTATTTTAGAGGAAATAAACCTTTATTCCCACACCTTGTACATGAGTCTCATCTTGGAAACTCCTCATGATGCAATTCAACCTAGCCATATAAGCAAGGTTGCTTTTCTTCATGAAGTTGAATTAGACCTAGTTTAATCCACACATTCTAATTATTATAATGAGAAAGGTAAAGTTTGAGAGGTGATGTATTCAAAAGAAATTATTATTTGTAGATTTCGTGTTTCAACCATGCAAACAGTGAAAAATCGTGGAGAGGGTGTGCTTAAGGAGGATCATTTTAGGCAATGTTTGTATTTCATCCATACAAACAAAACTCAATAGATATTTATGGTTACATCAATTTGGATTAGATTTGACATTAGTTTTATCCATATACAGAGAGAACTTCCATATTATTGCTATTACCCCCAGCCATTGATTCATCATGAGCTAGGCTTGTTATCTGTTGTTCTTTTATTTGTCTGTCTTATGTGCCAATGGTTGGTCCCTGGTTGTGGAATGTCCCAACACCCACCTTATTGTTCTAGTTATGCCAGACACTATTTTTTTTTCAGTATTAACAGATCCTTCACTGCTTCATGCCATGTAGATACAAGAAGGTCATGGATTTTAAAGACTTGCATGTTAGCGTTGTGTACCTACAAAAAAACTTAGTTTATGATTTAATGATTAGCTAGTGAATGTCATTCTTATCTTATAATGTCTCATTATTGTATTTTAAGTAGAGAAAATATATAATATCTTATTTCAAGTTGGGAATTATGTGAATATATACGATATCTAATGGCTAGAAGAAGTGGAACTATGACAAAATCATGAGTTGTTTTTTATACATGATTAGTCAATTTCTCTTTATGTTGTACATTTGATAGATGAATGACTTCTGTAGTATGAAAAATGTAAACAGTCTAACAGCAAGGACTCAAACTTGCGACAAATAGTTCACAAATATGTGTGGAAACTAAATCCATATTCTTGCACTTTTATCCTCAAAATTGTGAGATTTTAGATAGTGATTTATGCTTACAGCTAAGGCACTATGTTCCCTGAATGTAATCCTTGAAATTCAAAATTTAGCTTTAATTTAATCATGGCGTTTTGTTCTAACATTATTTGAGCATGAACATGAACCAGGTGACTTCTTACAGGGACAGTGATATACGCATAATGTTATAGGTAGTTTTCACTTTTGCAATTGGAATAGGGAAATAAAGAAAACTAAGGGTTCTTGATTTTAATATATTTTATATTTTCACTGTAGTTTGGCACTATACTTTACTGTCTGTGCTGTTATGTTGCAGAGAGCAGCAGCAGAGCGGATATTGCGGGATTTATACTCTCATTCGGATACATGCCTACAAGTTGTTAGCATTTTGCAGAACTCGTAGAATTTTAATATAAAGTTATTTTCACTTCAGGTACTGTTGTTCTTTCTTCCTTTTAGCCACAGATACACTTTCTGAAATTGAGATCTCATCTTTGATGCAATTCCTTCAGAATTCTTAGCGCATAATTCTAGCCCAAGATGAATATATTGGATAACAATTGAAAATGCATAGGATTGTTGCTTTGTAGACCCTGTAAAAGATTTTCACATGGTTCCTAGGTGGAATGCCGATGGCTTCTAGTTTACATTAATAAAATTAAATTTCATTTTCAACCTTGTGACTTTAGGTGATTGAAGGTGCATACGGCTTTTAGTTACATTAGTAAAATTTCTAATTGCCAGCTTAAGTTAATCTTGTTCCTTGTGATTTTAGGTGGTTGAAGGTGTAATCAAATATCGATGGAATTCTTTGCTAGTTGAACAATGGGATGGGATAAAGAATTACATATCAGATCTCATTGTTTAGGTGAATCTAATACATGTGTCTTATGTTATTTGGTAAAGATTGATTATTGTTTTTATTATATACATCTTGTTTAGGTTTGTATTTCATTATTTTTTTCCAGTGGATACATTAACTTCTATATGTATTGTTATTCAGCTTTCAAGTAACGAAGCTTCTTTTCGCAGTGAGAGGCTTTATGTAAAAAAAATTAATGTAATCTTGGTTCAAGTAAGTAATATAATCATCTCGATGTTTCTTTTTCTCCACCTTTCTGTTTATGACTTCTCAAAGCTACACTTTACTCACTGAGGTTTTATGTGCATAATTTTGTTCGCATTGATCAATGTGTTATTTCCCATGTGTCTTATCTTCATTTACATTCATCTTAAGGGAGTTAAGTGTATCGTAGAAAGGAAAATATAAATGTGGTATTGTGTATGGTTTATTTGGTTAATTAGTTAAACCATTGTGCATGTTCATTTCATCTGTTTGTTTGCTTAAATATTTATCCTTTGCTCTTCTTTTTTTTGTAAATTTATTAGCTTGTCCATGCTCTTTGAGAGGGTTTTGTTTGTAAGTAATTTCTAGATACTGACAACTTTTCTTCCTACGTTTTGAACATGCATCCCATTTTCCAGGGTGTAGGTGATTGAAAGGTTAATAGTAAATACTAGGATGCTTATTCTTTTCTTGATTAAATAGATAATGCTAAAACAATGCTACCAATTTTGTAGGTGTTGAAGCATGAATGGCCAAGTAGATGGCTTGGTTTTATTCCTGATCTTGTTTCAGTTGCTAAGAGTAGTGAAACAATATGTGAAAATCACATGGCTATTTTGAAGGTGAAATTTTTAACAATACATCAAGAATCATGTTACTTATTTCTCTTTGATTGTTGCATGGTGGACACCCAGAGGCAAAGACAAAGTTTTATGAGAGGCAAATTATAACGAGAATTGTCAGGTCTACTAAAGACGGATAAACTAAAACATCGCAAAGGAACCAATGTGTGTGAGTAGGATTAGAAGGGTTCCATAAACTAGAGACAAATTCCTTAGGGGTGCATGACTGAGGGGGAGGGGAATGTGAAGTGAGGCCAAAGAAAAGAGGGGTAACCTTGAGACACTAGATGCCACATGTCCATTCATGATGGAAGAGTGGAGGGAAACAATAAAATATAATGCTAGCTAAGACAACAGAATGTGGAGAATGCTCTGTTGAACCCTCCCATTCAAGAAATGAAATCATTGCAACACAAGAAATCTAGAGCTCAAAAAGGCTGAAACAATCATGGAGGAATGTAGGGGTAATGTAATTATAATGCTCATAAGCATGTTAATTATAGAATTTATAGGAAGAGATCAAATCATAATCATGCTACGGCTTGGACATCTCTTAGCTACCTTTTGGCATTAACAACCCGTGGGGGGGTTGCATGCATGTCCCCTCGAATTAGTGTTGGGACAACAGAAAATACTGACTCCCACACATCTCATCTCTTCCCATCCCATATGGGGACTGAATGTGGTTAAGTTCACTATACATTAGTTTTGGAAAAAAATTATGCATACGTAATAATAATATAAAATATAAAATAAAAAGATAAAGATATATATATATATATATATGAAAATTACATACAATATAAATAATATCATAAAGAGCCAACATAAATCCATATTAAATATTACAATCAAGGTGCAAACCTTTCCTTAAATTTTATACTACAAATTTTTTTTGCATCTTAAAAGATTTGATCCCTCTCAACACTTCATTTAAAAAATTAAAATATCCATAAAACTAAATCTATCCACTAACTAACTCACTTATTTTTTTTATTTTTGATTTTTTTTCTATACCTAATTAATTCAATTATCCCAAATAAAAAAAAACCTATAACCTAATTAACTCACTTATCCAAAAATACATACATATAAAAACATACATACAAACTCTTATTAATTCACTTATCCAAAATAAAAAACCTATCCCCTAATTAACTCACTTATCCAAAAATATATATAAAAACATACATACAAACTCTTATCCCTTCACCCTATGAAATAGCCTTGAACATGACAATACACCTACCCTTAAAGGGCCACCAAATACCATTTCAAAAACACATGAGATAAACCCTTAATAAATTTGCAGCTCCGAAGAGGCCCCTGTCCCACCTCCCAATTTCCTTCCCCAATTTTTTTTTCTTTTTTTCCAACCTTTCTGGTTTAATCCTAGCAAGGTGTCATACTATTACTTTGCAGATTTATAAGGTATTATTTAATTCAGATTGTTTCCCCCAATTCCGATTTATTTCCATGTGTCCATTACATCCTACCACCTAGGAATTTAATAGACTTGTGACCCAAATAGAAAATAGAGGGATTGGTAACAAACGTAACTATATTTAACATAAAACATCATGGTTTTATTTATCGACAACCATTTTATGTCTCCCCCTTGGTTATATAAAATCAACCTTTGCCCACCAAACATATTCACATGGTTGATAAACATATGTGTAATCGATTCGATTTCACACCTTTTCCCACATCGTTATATGTCAAAGGATCTATATGCAAACACTTCGATTTCCCATGTCTATCACTACCTGTCTCCACTCGTTGATGATATACAACCCTTAGTAATATGAAATTCACCTATGTTTATGACTAGGCGTACATAGCACTCGTGTTTAATTATTTACTTCTCGTCGTCGTTTTTATCAAGACTTGACATCATCTGTGTGGGCTTCCACGTAATACAATGTTGTAATTTGGTTTGATATAATTGTGGTTTGAGACGAGACACTAGATTCCATGCAATCTCGTATATGATTTATAGTCTCATCTCAAAGGTTGTAATGGGTTGTTTGTTCATTCATGGCCACGAAATATTTCTCCACGTAGCTCTGGACTCAGTCCGTCGACTTACTATGTTGCCAAGTAAATTTTATATGGCACGGCCAGGACGCTGGGACATTTAATTGCATTGCTTGTCATATTAATTGTTTGACGTATGATGTACATGGCACATTAAACCCTTCGATCTGTGGCTTCCCCCTTAGGATCTTGCCATGTGGACGACTCTGATTCATCCTGTGCGCCAGGGTTTTGTGGATCGATTCAGCAGATATGGATATAAATTCACCATTTAAATTCGTTCGTCGTTTTCTTTTCCTTTCTTACGAGTTTGGTTTGTCACATGACCATGGAATTTGATGCCATAGGAAGCTGAGCGAAACTCAGTCCAGTCACTGGCATATCTCTGAGCTAAAATTTTCGATTCAGGTATGCAATTTTCGTAGTTCTGAAATTTTACGCTCTATTATTATTGTTTACCATGGCTTCCCTTTCGTGGAGCTACACGGCTTGCTTCGAGCCAGCGCTAAGATTTTTGGGTTTAAATGGATCACTTGCCATTGTTTAGCTGCAGATTTAGTTGAATCTAAGAATCTGTCAAGACTATGTTGCGTTCTGAAAATAGGTTCCATATATTTTTTTCTTCAGAGAATAGCTTGTTTCAATTTCCAGTACTTCGATTTGCGTAGGTTTAATTCATAGTGTTGGTGGTTCCTTGCTCGTATCCTCAAGAGCTAGACAAGAGCTACGACTCTTGGTTTTTCAGAGCAGCTTACCCTCCTCCTTACGCTCATCGAGGGTTTCTCTCAGGTTATTCAAAGGGTGCTAGAGGGATGCTACCCCTCTCAACATTCTGGTTCAGTTTTTTTTCCTCTTGGGATTATTCGTTCACCAGAGTTATCGTTTCATGGTTCAAATTTGAACGCCGACCTCCAGTTTATATTTATTTATGACCAATTCCTATTTATGTGCAATAGGTCATGGATCGATTGGGGATTTCCCGCACCAGGTAGCTATTCCCTTCTTAATTATAATTTTATCATTTCACGGTTAATATCCTTCGTCACATTCGGCATCGTATTGATTTTGGTGTTTCTGTCTCTTACAGGTAACTGCGACTTGGATCTTACTCTCTCTCTCTTGAGCAATGAGAGTCATGGCTCCATTCGACATTAACATTGTCTCCTCTTGCCCCTTGCAGGTCGGTATTCATCGAACACTGGTTAGAGGAAGTTCGTTCTTCTCTCTTTGTTCAATAATTTTCCTGAAAACTTAAAATTTGTTTGATAAGTTGTAAAATTTTGACAATTAAAATTGTTAAGTCCCGACACCAAATGTTCCTTTGTATCAGTCTACAGGAACATTATGACATTTTCCACAGAGCACAGTGGCTGATAATCGTTTGGATATTTATATATATATATATATATATATATATATATATATCTATTGTATCTTATTGTCCATACTACCCATTGTGATGTAGTGGATTTCTATGTGTATTTTATTGCCTGGAGGCTTTCAGGCCATACAGTCATTAGGCTATATTCATAAACCTGGTGGTATTCTTGTGAATAATGTACTGTTCTTCTCCATACTGTACATTAGTGGCCTGTATTCTTATA
Source organism: Pinus albicaulis (assembly GCA_034641835.2). Lineage (NCBI taxonomy): Eukaryota > Viridiplantae > Streptophyta > Pinopsida > Pinales > Pinaceae > Pinus > Pinus albicaulis. Next base: position 1,593,910,304 of record CM076580.1, on the reverse strand, counting down.
ACTACACATTTTATTATGGTTTTCAAGCAATTGGTTCTATAGCTACTATGTTCGTAGTAGTTAGATGTTTTATTCAGGACATTTGCATGTGATTCTCATACCACATCAGTTTGTATGTTTGATAGTAACAGTATTTAAGTCTCTTCAAAAATTTTGGGAGTAGTGCAACATATTACCAGCTCTGTTCTATATCTTTATTATTAAATTGCACAGGTTAATTGTCTCAATTTCTCTACAGGTGGTGTATGAATATGTATTTCTATTTTTACATCTAGAAAACCGTTGCAATTATAATTTTCCCTTTTTCACCCTTGCCTTGGGTTCACATGATAGACTAGAATACATATATTTAAATATGTCCTGCTGTGGTTGTGGAGTACTAAAAAGGTATGCTTTTGATGATTATTTCAGTGGCTTTTTAATAGAATTTGTGAACCTGTGAACCTGTATGCTGTTTAATTACTTAACTTTCTTGCATCTATTAGTTCTGTCCTCTAGTGTGGGAATGGTTTCTTAATATAATTAATAATGAGCAGTCTCATAATTAATATTTGCTTCCTTCTGTTGTAGTATTAACTTCTTATATGCAGAACTACTTACTATTGGGCTTCTGGTTAATTATGAATAATGTGCTGACCCTAAAGTTAGTCTATACAATCTTTTCTTTCTCATTAATGCACAATTTAAATTTCAGTTTATCTACTGATATTGTCTAGTATAGTACAGAAACTTCCATACTACTTATCCTAATCATGCTCATAAATTTATATCCATGGATCAGATGTAATTTAAAGTTAACTTATCTGTAGGGGATATGTATCCTCAGATTTAAGCCAACCTTGGTTTAGAGTTTCTGTTGGATTCTACTCTACAGAATTTTTCTCTACAACCATACAGAATTATAAGGGTGAAGGCCCTATGATTAATTTTGTTAAATGTAGCACTAATAAATCTAATAACATATAAATCAACTGTTATATGTAGCCAATTCATACTATATGAAGTAAACACATCATTAAATTTAGAGACATACCACTCATGTAATTGACCAACCTCCCAACCTTAGAGTTCTTCTGTCTCCCAGAACTCATCCCTGAGCTGAGATCCTCTCCTAGAACAGACTAACCTCTAATCTGTGTAGGAGCAACTTATTTAAGCTATTGTTCCCCAAAGCATGTTTCTAATTCTGAGTCCAGAATATCAGGATGCTTTTCTTCCTATTTTCCTAGGCTTCCCATTTTAGGGATTCTTTAAAGTTGTTTTATGCTTTTCCTCGGCTTTTCCAGCTTTTTACCTCTTCCCAACTATTTTCCTCATCATTGGGGAAATTTAGATTCTTCCTCAAGAATCTAAATTAGAATTAATTTCTTCCAAGGATTTTTGAAAGATTGTGGGGAAATAGTTGCCTTATCCATCCTCATGGATTTAGTAAGTGATCTCATACATCTCATTTTGGTCAATCTGCACAAAATCATTTTATTCATTTCCTCAATTTAAATATTTAATTACATTCACAAAATACTTGTCCTTTGGGGTCCACTCCCCTTAGGATTAAAGTTCAATGTCTAGTGTTGAAATTTAAACACAGAAATTGGGGGTGTTACATATTCCCCCTCTGAAAATAAACACCGTCCTCGGTGTTGTTATTCAACTACTAGAGTTCATTTTTCAAACAAAAATGGATATATTTCCATCATTTCAGCCTCTCTTTCCCATGTAGCTTCTTCAGCAGTAAAGTGCTTCCACTGCACCTTTACTCTTGCTACTATTCGGTTCCTCAATTCAATTTCTTCCCGCTCCAATATTTGAAGTGGTTCTGGAAGAAACTCCCCTTTTGGTTCCACCTGTACAACATTCCAATCAACGATGTGAGAAGCATCATGCACATATTTTTTTAATAATGAAACATGAAACACATCATGAACTCTAACATCGAGTGGTAAGGCCAGCTTGTAAGCCACTGGTCCCACCCTTTCTAATACTTCAAAAGGACCACAGTATCTAGGAGCCAGTTTTGCACACCTTCCAGCATAAAGGGTGCTCTTTTTGGGTTTAATATGCAAATACACATGCTCCCCCACTTTAAACTCTCGGTGCACTCTTTTCTTATCAGCATAGTTCTTCTGGCGATCTTGTGATGTCTTGATGTTTCTTTGTATCTGTTCGACAATTATTTCCATATCTTGTAAAGCATCTGGTCCCAACATTAGCTTATCTTCTGGCTGACTCCAGCTCAAAGGAGTACGACACTTCCTTCCATACAGTACCTCAAACGGACTCATTTTGATGGAGGATTGGTAGCTGTTATTATAAGAAAATTCAGCTAAATGCAAGTAATCTTCCCACTTTGATGGCCTATCCATCACATACATTCTCAGCATGTCCTCCAAAATTTGATTAATTCTTTCTGTTTGACCATCTGTCTGAGGGTGGTAAGCAGTACTAAAATTCAATTTAGTACCCATACCTCCAAATAGTCCTTTCCAAAAGTTGTTGTAAACTTCGCATCTCGGTCAGAAACAATCACCTTTGGCACCCCATGGAGCCTTACTACCTCCTTCAGGAACACATTCGCTACTTGAGTTGTCCCAAAGGTAGATTTCACTGGTATAAAATGGGCAGCTTTTGTTAAAGTGTCTATTACCACCATCACGGAATCATGTTGGTATTTGGTTTTGGGTAATCCTGTTATGAAATCCATGGAAACTGTGTTCCACTTCCATTCTGCAATCGGCAAGGGGTTTAAAAGACCAGTAGGATGCTGATGTTCAATTTTAACTAGTTGAAATTCCTTGCATCTAGCTAAATATTCTGCTACATCTCTTTTCATTACTGGCCAGAACAACTTCTTTTTCAGGGCTGTTAACATTTTCTATTATCCTGGATGTCCTGCATATGGTTGTTTGTGATATTCATCTAAAATTTCCCTTTTAAGGATTCTACATTGGGAATATACAATCTGTCTTGGTAGCAGATCAACCCTTGTTGGTTTTGAGTGAAACCAACAATATCCTTCTTTAGGATTTTCACTTGTAGGTTCTCAAAATTGGGATCCTGGTTTGCTGCATGTTTCACTAACCCTTCTAAATAAAATTGGGCACTACTTCCACTGCTGCCTATAATTTGAAAAGCATTTCTACTTAAAGCATCAGCAATTTTATTTTCTTTCCCTCTAATATGCTTTATATCCATGTCAAATTCACTTAGAAAAGACAACCATCTGGCTTGTCTAGCATTCAAATCAGTTTGGGAAAAGAAATATTTGAGACTAATATGATCAGTCATCAATATAATTTTTTTTCCAAGGAGATAGCGTCGCCACATTTTAAAAGCATGGATAATAGCTGCTAATTCTAAATCATAGGCACTATAGTTCTGTTCATGTATCTTCAGTTTCCTAGATTCATAGGCAATAACTGAATTTTCCTGCAAAAGAACTCCTCCCAACCCCTCTCTACAGGCATATGTACATACAACAAATTATTTATCAGGAATTGCAATCTTCAAGATAGGGGCGGTAGTAAGTTTTAGTTTTAATTGGTCAAAACTGTTTTGACATTTTTCGGTCCACTCAAATTTGACACCCTTCCTTTGTAATGATGTTATGGGATGTGCTATGGCAGAAAACCTCTCCACAAATCTGCGATAATAGCCTGCAATCCCCATGAATGATCTCACTGCTGAAACATCAGTTGGTACAGGCCATTCTTTTATAGCCTTTATCTTTTCAGGGTCAACAGCAAGGCCTTGTTCAGAAGTAATATGCCCCAAGTATTGGATCTTATCTTTATAAAATTCACATTTGCTGAACTTGGCATATAGCTGGTTTTCCTTCAGAGTTTGCAGCACTATCCTCAAATGTTCTTTATGTTCCTCCTCACTTTTTGAGTAGACTAAAATATCATCTATGAACACAAGGACAAATTTATCCAAGTACTTATTTAACACACTGTTCATCAGGCACATAAATGTGGCAGGGGCATTTGTCAAACCAAAAGGTAGGACTACAAATTCGTAGTGACCATACCGGGTTCGAAAGGCTGTCTTCCTCTTTACTTCTAAGCTGGTGATAACCAGTCCTTAAATCAATCTTCAAAAATACTGAAGCTCCTCTCACTTGGTCAAAAAGATCACCAATTCTAGGTAAAGGGTATCTACTCTTAATGGTCAACTTATTCAGTTGACGATAATCAATGCACATCCTAAAGGTTCCATCTTTCTTTTTCACGAACAGCACCGGTGCTCCCCAAGGAGACACACTCGGTCTGATATAACCTTTATCTAACAGTTCTTGCAATTGCACTTTTAGTTCCATAAGTTCAGGGGGACAGGTCTTGCTCCCAGCACCAGATCAATTGAGAAGTCAATCTCTCTTTTGGGGGGAAGATGAGGGATTTCATCTGGAAAAACTTCTTTAAATTCCCTTATCACTGGTAATACATCCAGCAAGTTTTCTTCAGTTTTATGTTCTATTTCTTCCACATGTACAGCATAAACTTGATATCCTTTTCTAGCTGTTCTTTTTAATTGCAATGCTGAAATTTGTCTTACAGAGATAGGTTTTGATTTTCCTTTGAGAATGAAAGGTTTCCCTTCCTCATCTACACAATGCAAAGTCTTATCCCAGCAGTTCATCAGATCTTTCTTCTTTTCCAGCCAGTCCATTCCTATCAGTAGGTCATATGAACCTAAGGGCAGAATGTTCAAATTTACTTTTGTTTGAAAATTATTTAATTTGATTGCTATTCGGGACAGTTTATGTGTTACCTTTCTCTTAGTTCCAGTGGCCAGCTATACCAACCATGACTGTTGAAATTTTTCAGTTTTTAGGTTACGTTTTTCTACAATCTTTGGACTAATGTAACTCAAAGAAGCACCTGGATCAATCAGAACAGTAACAGATTGGTCAGAAATCTTACCCTCCATTTCCACCATGGTAGCTTGATGTTCTGCTTGTCGATTTTCCAAGGTTGCACTGATAGTTGGTATATTTCTGGCTATGTCATTTACTGTAGTGGCTTCTCGATCTCTCATAATCATCTGAATGTTTCGATGGGGACAATCTCTCAACAGATGGGGTTCTCCACATCCCCAACATTTCAGGGGTTTTCTCATTTTCACTGTGCCCTCCTTCTTACTGTCTCCATATATTTGTTTTGAGGCCACTTGGGACTGAGTAGTTTGACTTTCTTTGGGTTTATTAAACTTTTTCCGCTGATGATCTCTGCCAAAATTCTTCAAATAGGCTAGTTTCTGTTTCCTCCCTTTGAACTCATTCTTATTTACCCAACTTTTCCCTTGTTCAGTTTTTCCTTTGAACTGTTGGTAACATAATCTGGCTTTTCTAACAGCTTCGTCCATTGTTTTTGTGTTGTCAAACTCGATTTTCTCTTTGTATACAGCAGGCAAACAATTCAGAAACCTTTGTACTTTTTCCTTTTCTTCCCTTATGTAGGGTACACATCTCAGCAAATTTGTAAACTTAGTAACAAGCTCATCAATAGTGAGTTGTCCCAGTCTAAGTTCATGGAATTCCTTTTCTTTGTCATCATAGTAATGCTCATTCAAGTAGCAATATTTGAACTTAACCTGGAAATCTTCCCAAGTAACTGTCTTTTCATCAATGGCATGGACTATTTTCGTTTCTTCCCACCACAAGGTAGCTTTACCTTGTAGCTGGTAAACAACTAATCTGGCCTTCAGATTGCTTTCATATTCATAGACCTAGAAATACTTAATCATGTTCAATAACCAAGCTTCCGCATCTTTCTCCTTCTCCCCATCATAGGAGGGAGGTTTGATTTTTCGGAATTCCCCCTGTAATTGCTTTTTCTGCTTGTATTGATGCCTAACAACATCATCATCCTCAGACTCATCAGTCTTCCTCTTTCCGGAACCTTCGCCTTCTTGGCTGTTCCACGAAGTTAATTCTCTGATGAACTTTTCCTGCTCCTTACTGGCTAATGACAATCTGTCATTCTGGCTTTTTATCTCAGCCAACTCTTGTTGCAACTCTCGCAACATAGCCATCATGGGTGCATTGGGATCTGGTGCATTATCCTCATCACGCAGATCAACATAAATTTCGTCACCTTCTGCCATTCTAGCACCACTGTACACTACCCAACACAGATCAGTGGAAATAAAAATATATATTTTTTTTTTTTCACAAAAATCAATTTATATAGTGAACACACAGAAACAGTGAGCACAATGTCACCAGCCTAGTTTTATAACTTGGGCTCTGATACCATTTGTCACACCTCCCAATTTCCTTCCCCAATTGTTTTTTTTTTCCAACCTTTCTAGTTTAATCCTAGCAAGGTGTCATACTATTACTTTGCAGATTTATAAGGTATTATTTAATTCATATTGTTTCCCCCAATTTCGATTTATTTTCATGTGTCCATTACATCCTACAACCTAGGAATTTAATAGAATTGTGACCCAAATAGAAAATAGAGGGATTGGTAACAAACGTAACTATATTTAACATAAAACATCATGGTTTTATTTATCGACAACCATTTTATGTCTCCCCCTTGGTTATATAAAATCAACCTTTGCCCACCAAACATATTTGCATGGTTGATAAACATATGTGTAATCGATTCGATTTCACACCTTTGCCCACATCGTTATATGTCAAAGAATCTATATGCAAACACTATGTCTATCACTACCCGTGTCCAATCGTTGATGATATACAACCCTTAGTAATATGAAATTCACCTATGTTTATGACTAGGTGTAGATAGAACTCGTGTCTAATTATTCACTTCTCGTCGTCGTTTGTATCAATACTTGACATCATCTGTGTGGGCTTCCACGTAATACAATGTTGTAATTTGGTTTGATATAATTGTGGTTTGATACGGGACACTAGATTCCATGCAATCTCGTATATGATTTATAGTGTCGTCTCAGAGGTTGTAATGGGTTGTTTGTTCATTCGTGGCCATGGAAGATTTCTCCACGTAGCTCTGGACTCAATCCGTCGGCTTACTGTGTTGCCAAGTAAATTTTATATGGCACGGCCAGGACGCTGGGACATTTAATTGCATTGCTTGTCATATTAATTGTTTGACGTATGATGTACATGGCACATTAAACCCTTCGATCTGTGGCTTCCCCCTTAGGATCTTGCCACGTGGACGACTCCGATTCATCCTGTGCGTTAGAGTTTTATGGATCGATTCAGGAGATATGGATATAAATTCACCATGTAAATTCGTTCGTCGTTTTCTTTTCCTTTGTTACGCGTTTGTTTTGTCGCATGACCATGGGATTTGATGCCATAGGAAGCTGAGCGAGACTCAGTCCAGTCTCTGGCGTATCTCTGAGCTAAAATTTTCGATTCAGGTATGCAATTTTCGTAGTTCTGAAATTTTACGCTCTATTATTATTGTTTACCATGGCTTCCATTTCGTGGAGCTTCGCGGCTTGCTTCGAGCCAGCGCTAAGATTTTTGGGTTTAAATGGATCACTTGCCATTGTTTAGTTTCAGATTTAGTTTAATCTAACAATTTGTCAAGACTATGTTGCGTTCTAACAATAGGTTCTATATATTTTTTTCTTCAGAGAATTGCTTGTTTCGATTTCTAGTACTTCAATTTGTGTAGGTTTAATTCACAGTGTTGGTGGTTCCTTGCTCGTATCCTCAAGAGCTAGACAGGAGCTACGGCTCTTGGTTTTTTGGAGTAGCTTACGCTCCTCCTTACGCTCGTCGAGGGTTTCTCTCAGGTTATTCACAGGGCACTAGAGGGATGCTACCCCTCTCAACATTCTGGTTCGTTTTGTTTTCCTCTTGGAACTATTTGTTCACCAGAGTTATCGTTTCATGGTTCGAATTTGAACGCCGACCTCCATTTTATATTTATTTATGACCAATTCCTATTTATGTGCAACAGGTCATGGATGGATTGGGGATTTCCCGCACCAGGTAGCTATTCCCTTCTTAATTATAATTTTATCATTTCACGGTTAATATCCTTCGTCACGTTCAACATCGTATTGATTTTGGTGTTTCTGTCTCTTACAGGTAACTACGACTTGCGTCTTACTCTCTCTCTCTTGAGCAATGAGAGTTGTGGCTCCATTCGACATTAACATTTTCTCCTCTTGCCCCTTGCAGGTCGGTATTCACCGAACACTGGTTAGAGGAAGTCTGTTCTTCTCTCCTTGTTCAATAATATTCCTGACAGCTTAAAGTTTGTTTGATAAGTTGTAAAATTTTGACAATTAAAATTGTTAAGTCCCGACACCGAATTTTCCTTTGTATTAGTCTACAGGAACATTATGACATTGTCCACAGACCACAGTGGCTGATAATCGTTTGGATATATATATATATATATATATATATATCTGTTGTATCTTACTGTCCATACTACCCATTGTGATGTAGTGGATTTCTATGTGTATTTTATTGCCTGGAGGCTTTCAGGCCATACAGTCATTATGCTATATTCATAAACCTGGTGGTATTCTTGTGAATAATGTACTGTTATTCTCCATACCGTACATTAGTGGCCTGTATTCTTATAACTACACATTTTATTATGGTTTTTAAGCAATTGGTTCTGTAGCTACTATGTTCGTAGTAGTTAGATGTTTTATTCAGGGCATTTTCATGTGATTCTCATACCACATCAGTTTGTATGTTTGATAGTAACAGTATTTAAGTCTCTTCAAAAATTTTGGGAGTAGTGCAACATATTACTAGCTCTGTTCTATATCTTTGTTATTAAATTGCACAGGTTAATTGTCTCAATTTCTCTACAGGTGGTCTATGAATATGTATTTCTATTTTTACATCTAGAAAACTGTTGCAATTATAATTTTCCCTTTTTCACCCTTGCCTTGGGTTCACATGATAGACTAGAATACATATATTTAAATATGTCCTGTTGTGGTGAACCTGTATGCTGTTTAATTACTTAAATTTCTTGCATCTATTAGTTTTGTCCTCCAGTGTGGGAATGGTTCGTTAATATAATTACTAATGAGCAGTCTCATAATTAATATTTGCTTCCTTCTGCTGTAGTATTAACTTCTTTTATGCAGAACTACTTTCTATTGGGCTTCTGGTTAATTATGAATAATGTGCTGACCCTAAAGCCAGTCTATACAATCTTTTCTTTCTCATTAATGCACAATTTAAATTTCAGTTTATCTACTGATATTGTCTAGTATAGTACATAAACTCCCATACTACTTATCCTAATCATGCTCATCAATTTATATCCATGGATCAGAAGTAATTAAAGTAACTTATCTGTAGGGAATATGTATCCTCAGATTTAAACCAACCTTGGTTTAGAGTTTCTGTTGGATTCTACTCTACAGAATTTTTCACTACAACCATACATAATTATAAGGGTGAATGCCCTACGATTAATTCTGTTAAATATAGCACTAATAAATCTAATAACATATAAATCAACTGTTATATGTAGCCAATTCATACTATATTAAGTAAACACATCAATAAATTTAGAGACATACCACTCATGCAATTGACCAACCTCCCAACCTTAGAGTTCTTCTGTCTCCCAGAACTCACCCCCGAGCTGAGATCCTCTCCTAGAACAGACTAACCTCTAATCTATGTAGGAGCAACTTATTTAAGCTATTGTTCCCCAAAGCATGTTTCTAATTCTGCGTCCAGAATATCAGGATGCTTTTCTTCCTGTTTGCCTAGGCTTCCCATTTTAAGGATTCTTTAAAGCTGTTTTATGCTTTTCCTCAGCTTTTCCAGCTTTTTACCTCTTCCCAACTATTTTCCTCATCATTGGGGAAATTTAGATACTTCCTCAAGAATATAAATTAGAATTAATTTCTTCCAAGGATTTTTGAAAGATTGTGGGGAAATAGTTGCCTTATCCATCCTCATGGATTTACCATGTGATCTCATACATCTCATTTTGGTCAATCTGCACAAAATCATTTTATTCATTTCCTCAATTTAAATATTTAATGACATTCACAAAATACTTGTCCTTTGGGGTCCACTCCCCTTAGGATTAAAGTTCAATGTCTAGCGTTGAAATTTAAACACATAAATTGGGGGTGTTACATATTCCCCCTCTCAAAATAAACACCTTCCTTGGTGTTGTTATTCAACTACTAGAGTTCATTTTTCAAAATAAAATGGATATATTTCCATCATTTCAGCCTCTCTTTCCCAGGTAGCTTCTTCAGCAGTAAAGTGCTTTCAGTGCACCTTTAATCTTGCTACTATTCGGTTCCTCAATTCAATTTCTTCCCACTCAAATATTTGAAGTGGTTCTAGCAGAAACTCCCCTTTTGGTTCCACCTGTACAACATTCCAATCAACGATGTGAGAAGCATCATGCACATATTTTTTTAATAGTGAAACATGAAACACAACATGAACTCTAACATGGGGTGGTAAGGCCAGCTTGTAAGCCACTGGTCCCACCCTTTCTAATACTTCAAAAGGACCACAGTATCTAGGAGCCAGTTTTGCACAACTTCCAGCATAAAGGGTGCTCTTTTTGGGTTTAATACGCAAATACACATGCTCCCCCACTTTAAACTCTCGGTGGACTCTTTTCTTATCAGCATAGTTCTTCTGGCGATCTTGTGTTGTCTTGATGTTTCTTTGTATCTGTTTGACAATTATTTCCATCTCTTGTAAAGCATTTGGTCCCAACATTAGTTTATCTTCTGGCTGACTCTAGCTCAAAGGAGTACGACACTTCCTTCCATACAGTGCCTCAAACAGACTCATTTTGATGGAGGATTGGTAGCTGTTATTATAAGCAAATTCAGCTAAATGCAAGTAATCTTCCCACTTTGATGGCCTATCCATCACATACATTCTCAGCATGTCCTCCAAAATTAGATTAATTCTTTCTGTTTGACCATCTGTCTGAGGGTGGTAAGCAGTACTAAAATTCAATTTAGTACCCATACCTCCAAATATTCCTTTCCAAAAAGCTGTTGTAAACTTCGCATCTCGGTCAGAAACAATCACCTTTGGCACCCCATGGAGCCTTACTACCTCCTTCAGGAACACATTCGCTACTTGAGCTGTCCCAAAGATAGATTTCACTGGTATAAAATGGGTAGCTTTTGTTAAAGTGTCTACTACCACCATCACAGAATCATGTTGGTATTTGGTTTTGGGTAATCCTGTTATGAAATCCATGGAAACTGTGTCCCACTTCCATTCTGCAATCGGCAAGGGGTTTAAAAGACCAGCAAGATGCTGATGTTCAACTTTAACTAGTTGACATTCCTTGCATCTAGCTAAATATTCTGCTACATCTCTTTTCATTCCTGGCCAGAACGACTTCTTTTTTAGGGCTGTTAACATTTTCTGATATCCTGGATGTCCTGCATACGGCTGTTAGAGATATTCATCTAAAATTTCCCTTTTTAAGGATTCTACATTGGGAATATACAATCTGTCTTGGTAGCAGATCAACCCTTGTTGGTTTTGAGTGAAACCAGCAATATCCTTATTTAGGATTTTCACTTGTAGGTTCTCAAAATTGGGATCCTGGTTTGCTGCCTATTTCACTAACCCTTCTAAATAAAATTGGGCACTACTTCCACTGCTGCCTATAATTTGAAAAGTATTTCTACTTAAAGCATCAGAAATTTTATTTTCTTTCCCTCTAATATCCTTTATATCCATGTAAAATTCACTTAGAAAAGACAGCCATCTGGCTTGTCTAGCATTCAAATCAGTTTGGGAAAAGAAATATTTGAGACTAATATGATCAGTCATCAATATAAATTTTTTTCCAAGGAGATAGTGTCACCACATTTTCAAAGCATGGATAACAGCTGCTAATTCTAAATCATAGGCACTATAGTTCTGTTCATGTATCTTCAGTTTCCTAGATTCATAGGCAATAACTGAATTTTCCTACAAAAGAACTCCTCCCAACCCCTCTCTACAGGCATCTGTACATACAACAAATTCTTTATCAGGATTTGCAATCTTCAAGATTGGGGGGGTAGTAAGTTTTAGTTTTAATTGGTTAAAACTATTTTGACATTTTTCGGTCCACTCAAATTTGACACCCTTCCTTTGTAATGATGTTATGGGATGTGCTATGGAAGAAAACCTCTCCACAAATCTGCGATAATAGCCTGCAATCCCCATGAATGATCTCACTATTGAAACATCAGTTGGTACAGGCCATTCTTTTATAGCCTTTATCTTTTCAGGGTCAACAGCAAGGCCTTGTTCAAAAATAATATGCCCCAAGTATTGGATCTTATCTTTATAAAATTCACATTTGCTGAACTTGGCATATAGTTGGATTTCCTTCAGAGTTTGCAGCACTATCCTCAAATGTTCTTTATGTTCCTCCTCACTTTTTGAGCAGACTAAAATATCATCTATGAACACAAGGACAAATTTATCCAAGTACTTATTTAACACACTGTTCATCAGACACATAAATGTGGCAGGGGCATTTGTCAAACCAAAAGGTAGGACTACAAATTTGTAGTGACCATACCGGGTTCGGAAGGTTGTTTTACTGACGTCTTCCTCTTTAATTCTAAGCTGGTGATAACCAGTCCTTAAATCAATCTTCGAAAATACTGAAGCTCCTCTCACTTGGTCAAAAATATCATCAATTCTAGGTAAAGGGTACCTATTCTTAATGGTCAAGTTATTCAGTTGACGATAATCAATGCACATCCTAAAGGTTCCATCTTTCTTTTTCACGAACAACACCGATGCTCCCCAAGGAGACACACTCGGTCTGATATAACCTTTATCTAACAATTCTTGCAATTGCATTTTAAGTTCCATAAGTTGAGGGGGACTCATTCGATAAGGTGCTCGGGAGACAAGTGTTGCTCCCGACACCAGATCAATTGAGAAGTCAATCTCTCTTTTGGGGGGAAGATGAGGGATTTCATCTGGAAAAACCTCTTTAAATTCCCTTATCACTGGTAATACATCTAGCAAGTTTTCTTCAGTTTTCTGTTCTATTTCTTCCACATGTATAGCATAAACTTGATATCCTTTTCTAACTGTTCTTTTTAATTGCAATGCTGAAATTTGTCTTACAGAGATAGGTTTTGATTTTCCTTTGAGAATAAAAGGTTTCCCTTCCTCATCCACACAATGCAAAGTCTTATCCCAGCAGTTCATCAGAGCTTTCTTCTTTTCCAGCCAGTACATTCCTATCAGTAGGTCATATGAACCTAAGGGTAGAATGTTCAAATTTACTTCTATTTGAAAATCATTTAATTTGATTGTGGTTCGGGGCAGTTTATGTGTTACCTTTCTCTTAGTTCCAGTGGCTAGCTGTACCAACCATGACTGCTCAAATTTTTCAGTTTTTAGGTTACATTTTTCTACAATCTTTGGACTAATGTAACTCAAAGAAGCACCCGGATCAATCAGAACAGTAACAGATTGGTCAAAAATCTTACACTCCATTTCCACCATGGTAACTTGATGTTCTACTTGTCGATTTTCCAAGGTTTCACTGATAGTTGGAATATTTCTGGCTATGTCATTTACTGTAGTGGCTTCTTGATCTCTCATAATCATCTGAATGTTTCGATGGGGACAATCTCTCAACAGATGGGGTTCTCCACATCCCCAACATTTCAGGGGTTCTCTCATTTTCACTGTGCCCTCCTTCTTACTATGTCCATCTATTTGTTTTGAGGCCACTTGGGACTGAGTAGTTTGAATTTCTTTGGGTTTATTAAACTTTTTCCGCTAATTATCTCTGCCAAAATTCTTCAAATAGGCTGGTTTCTATTTCCTCCCTTTGAACTCATTCTTATTTACCCAACTTTTCCCTTGTTCAGTTTTTCCTTTGAACTGTTGGTAACATAATCTGGATTTTCTAACAGCTTTGTCCATTGTTTTTGGGTTGTCAAACTTGATTTTCACTTTGTATTCAGCAGGCAAACAATTCAGAAACCTTTGTACTTTTGCCTTTTCTTCCCTTATGTAGGGTACATATCTCAGCAAATTTGTAAACTTAGTAACAAACTCATCAATAGTGAGCTGTCCGAGTCTAAGTTCATGGAATTCCTTTGCTTTGTCATCATAGTAATGCTCATTCAAGTAGCAATTTTTAAACTTAACCTGGAAATCTTCCCAAGTAACTGTCTTTTCATCAATGGCATGGACTATTTTCGTCTCTTCCCACCACAAGGTAGCTTTACCTTGTAGCTGGTAAACAGCTAATCTGGCCTTCAGATTTCTTTCATATTCATAGACCTGGAAATACTTAATCATGTTCAATAACCAAGCTTCCGCATCTTCCTCCTTCTCCCCATAATAGGAGGGAGGTTTGATTTTTCGGAATTCCCCCTGTAATTCCTTTTTCTACTTGTATTGATGCCTAACAACATCATCATCCTCAGACTCATCAGTCTTCCTCTTTCCGAAACCTTCGCGTTCTTGGTTGTTCCGCGAAGTTAAATCTCTGATGAGCTTTTCCTGCTCCTCACTGGCTAATGACAATCTGTCATTCTGGCTTTTTATCTCAGCCAACTCTTGTTGCAACTCCCGCAACATAGCCATCATGGGCGCATTGGGATCTGTTGCATTATCCTCATCACGCAGATCAACATAAATTTCGTCACCTTCTGCCATTCCAGCACCACAGTACACTACCCAACACAGATCAGTGGAAATATATATATATATATATATATATATATTTTCACAAAAATCAATTTATATAGTGAACACACAGCAACAGTGAGCACAATGTCAGCAGCCCAGTTTTATAACTTGGGCTCTGATACCATTTGTCACACCTCCCAATTTCCTTCCCCAAATTTTTTTTTTCCAACCTTTCTGGTTTAATCCTAGCAAGGTGTCATACTATTACTTTGCAGATTTATAAGGTATTATTTAATTCAGATTGTTTCCCTCAATTCTGATTTATTTGCATGTGTCCATTACATCCTACCACCTAGGAATTTAATAAACTTGTGACCCAAATAGAAAATAGAGGGATTGGTAACAAACGTAACTATATTTAACATAAAACATCATGGTTTTATTTATCGACAACCATTTTATGTCTCCCCTTTGGTGATATAAAATCAACCTTTGCCCACCAAACATATTCGCATGGTTGATAAACATATGTGTAATCAATTCGATTTCACACCTTTGCCCACATCGTTATATGTCAAAGGATCTATATGCAAACACTTTGATTTCCCATGTCTATCACTACCTGTCTCCACTCGTTGATGATATACAACCCTTAGTAATATGAAATTCACCTATGTTTATGACTAGGCGTACATAGCACTCGTGTCTAATTATTTACTTCTCGTCGTCGTTTGTATCAAGACTTGACATCATCTGTGTGGGCTTCCACGTAATACAATGTTGTAATTTGGTTTGATATAATTGTGGTTTGAGACGGGACGCTAGATTCCATGCAATCTCGTATATGATTTATAGTCTCGTCTTAGAGGTTGTAATGGGTTGTTTTTTCATTCGTGGCCACGGAAGATTTCTCCACGTAGCTCTGGACTCAATCCGTCGGCTTACTGTGTTGCCAAGTATATTTTATATGGCACAGCCAGGATGCTGGGACATTTAACTACATTGCTTGTCATATTAATTGTTTGACGTATGATGTACATGGCACATTAAACCCTTCGATCTGTGGCTTCCCCCTTAGGATCTTGCCATGTGGATGACTCCGATTCATCCTATGCATATGATGAATATAAATTCACCATGTAAATTCGTTCGTTGTTTTCTTTTCCTTTCTTACGCGTTTGGTTTGTCACATGACCATGGGATTTGATGCCATAGGAAGCTGAGCGAGACTCAGTCTAGTCTCTGGCGTATCTCTGAGCTAAAATTTTCGATTCAGTTATGCAATTTTCCTAGTTCTGAAATTTTACGCTCTATTATTATTGTTTACCATGGCTTACCTTTCGTGGAGCTACGCGGCTTGCTTCGAGCCAGCGCTAAGATTTTTTGGTTTAAATGGATCACTTGTGATTGTTTATTTGTAGATTTAGTTGAATCTAACAATTTTTCAAGACTATGTTGTGTTCTGACAATAGGTTCTATATATTTTTTTCTTCAGAGAATTGCTTGTTTCGATTTCCAATACTTCGATTTGCATAGGTTTAATTCATAGTGTTGGTGGTTCCTTGTTCGTATCCTCAAGAGCTAGACAGGAGCTACGACTCTTGGTTTTTCGGAGCAGCTTACCCTCCTCCTTACGCTCGTCGAGGGTTTCTCTCAAGTTATTCACAGGGCGCTAGAGGGATGCTACCCCTCTCAACATTCTGGTTCATTTTGTTTTCCTCTTGGGACTATTCGTTCACCAGAGTTATCGTTTCATGGTTCAAATTTGAATGCCGACCTCCAGTTTATATTTATTTATGACCAATTCCTATTTATGTGCAACAGGTCATGGATGGATTGGGGATTTCCCGTGCCAGGTAGCTATTCCCTTCTTAATTATAATTTTATCATTTCACGGTTAATCTCCTTCGTCACGTTCGGCATCGTATTGATTTTGGTGTTTCTGTCTCTTACAGGTAACTTCGACTTGCGTCTTACTCTCTCTCTCTTGAGCAATGAGAGTCGTGGCTCCATTCGACATTAACATTGTCTCCTCTTTCCCCTTGCAGGTCGGTATTCACCGAACACTGGTTAGAGGAAGTCCGTTCTTCTCTCCTTGTTCAATAATTTTCCTGACAGCTTAAAATTTGTTTGATAAGTTGTAAAATTTTGACAATTAAAATTGTTAAGTCCCGACAACGAATGTTCCTTTGTATCAGTCTACAGGAACATTATGACATTGTCCATAGACCACAGTGGTTTATAATCGTTTAGATATATATATATATATATATATATATATATATATATATATATATATATATATATATATATATATATATATATATATATATATATATCTGTTGTATCTTACTGTCCATACTACCCATTGTGATGTAGTGGATTTCTATGTGTATTTTATTGCCTGGAGGCTTTCAGGCCATATAGTCATTAGGCTATATTCATAAACCTGGTGGTATTCTTGTGAATAATGTACTGTTCTTCTCCATACCGTACATTAGTGGCCTGTATTCTTATAACTACACATTTTATTATGGTTTTCAAGCAATTGGTTCTGTAGCTACTATTTTCGTAGTAGTTAGATGTTTTATTCAGGACATTTGCATGTGATTCTCATACCACATCAATTTTTATGTTTCATAGTAACAGTATTTAAGTCTCTTCAAAAAATTTGGGAGTAGTGCAACATATTACCAGCCCTGTTCTATATCTTTGTTATTAAATTGCACATGTTAATTGTCTCAATTTCTCTACAGGTGGTCTATGAATATGTATTTCTATTTTTACATCTAGAAAACCGTTGCAATTATAATTTTCCCTTTTTCACCCTTGCCTTGGGTTCACATGATAGACTAGAATACATATATTTAAATATGTCCTGTTGTGGTGAACCTGTATGTTGTTTAATTACTTAAATTTCTTGCATCTATTAGTTCTATCCTCTAGTGTGGGAATGGTTCCTTAATATAATTACTAATGAGCAGTATCATAATTAATATTTGCTTCCTTCTGTTGTAGTATTAACTTCTTATATGCAGAACTAATTTCTATTGGGCTTCTGGTTAATTATGAATAATGTGCTGACCCTAAAGTCAGTCTATACAATATTTTCTTTCTCATTAATGCACAATTTAAATTTCAGTTTATCTACCGATATTGTCTAGTATAGTACAGAAACTCCCATAATACTTATCCTAATCATGCTCATAAATTTATATCCATGGATCAGAAGTAATTTAAAGTAACTTATCTGTAGGGGATATGTATCCTCATATTTAAACCAACCTTGGTTTAGAGTTTCTGTTGGATTCTACTCCACATAAATTTTCTCTACAACCATACAGAATTATAAGGGTGAATGCCCTATGATTAATTCTGTTAAATGTAGCACTAATAAATCTAATAACATATAAATCAACTGTTATATGTAGCCAATTCATACTATATGAAGTAAACACATCAATAAATTTAGAGACATACCACTCATGCAATTGAACAACCTCCCAACCTTAGAGTTCTTCTGTCTCCCAGAACTCACCCCCGAGCTGAGATCCTCTCCTAGAACAGACTAACCTCTAATCTGTGTAGGAGACCCTTATTTAAGCTATTGTTCCCCAAAGCATGTTTCTAATTCTGCGTCCAAAATACCAGGATGCTTTTCTTCCTGTTTGCCTAGGCTTCCCATTTTAGGGATTCTTTAAAGCTGTTTTATGCTTTTCCTCGGCTTTTCTAGCTTTTTACCTCTTCCCAACTATTTTCCTCATCATTGGGGAAATTTAGATTCTTCCTCAAGAATCTAAATTAGAATTGATTTCTTCCAAGGATTTTTGAAAGATTGTGGGGAAATAGTTGCCTTATCCATCCTCATGGATTTACCAAGTGATCTCATACATCTCATTTTGGTCAATCTGCACAAAATCATTTTATTCATTTCCTCAATTTAAATATTTAATTACATTCACAAAATACTTGTCCTTTGGGGTCCACTCCCCTCAGAATTAAAGTTCAATGTCTAGCGTTGAAATTTAAACACATAAATTGGGGGTGTTACATATTCCCCCTCTCAAAATAAACACCATCCTCGGTGTTGTTATTCAACTACTAGAGTTCATTTTTCAAACAAAAATGGATATCTTTCCATCATTTCAGCCTCTCTTTCCCAGGTAGCTTCTTCAACAGTAAAGTGCTTCCAGTGCACCTTTACTCTTGCTACTATTCGGTTCCTCAATTCAATTTCTTCCCGCTCCAATATTTGAAGCGGTTCTGGCAGAAACTCCCCTTCTAGTTCCACCTGTACAACATTCCAATCAAAGATGTGAGAAGCATCATGCACATATTTTTTTAATAATGAAACATGAAACACATCATGAACTCTAACATGGGGTGGTAAGGCCAGCTTGTAAGCCACTGGTCCCACCCTTTCCAATACTTCAAAAGGACCACAGTATCTAGGAGCCAGTTTTGCACAACTTCCAGCATAAAGGGTGCTCTTATTGGGTTTAATATGCAAATACACATGCTCCCCCACTTTAAACTCTCGGTGCACTCTTTTCTTATCAGCATAGTTCTTCTCGCGATCTTGTGTTGTCTTGATGTTTCTTTGTATCTGTTTGACAATTATTTCCATCTCTTGTACAACATTTGGTCCCAACATTAGTTTATCGTCTGGTTGACTCCAGCTCAAAGGAGTAAGAAAATTCCTTCCATACAGTGCCTCAAACGGACTCATTTTGATGGAGGATTGGTAGCTGTTATTATAAGAAAATTCAGCTAAATGCAAGTAATCTTCCCACTTTGATGGCCTATCCATCACATACATTCTCAGCATGTCCTCCAAAATTTGATTAATTCTTTCCGTTTGACCATCTATCTGAGGGTGGTAAGCAGTACTAAAATTCAATTTAGTACCCATACCTCAAAATAGTCCTTTCCAAAAATTTGTCGTAAACTTCGCATCTCAGTCATAAACAATCACCTTTGGCACCCCATGGAGCCTTACTACCTCCTTCAGGAACACATTCGCTACTTGAGCTGTCCCAAAGGTAGATTTCACTGGTATAAAATGGGAAGCTTTTGTTAAAGTGTCTACTACCACCATCACAGAATCATGTTGGTATTTGGTTTTGGGTAATCCTGTTATGAAATCCATGGAAACTATGTCCCACTTCCATTCTGCAATCGGCAAGGGGTTTAAAAGACCAGCAGGATGCTGATGTTCAACTTTAACTAGTTGACATTCCTTGCATCTAGCTAAATATTCTGCTACATCTCTTTTCATTCTTGGCCAGAACAACTTCTTTTTTAGGGATGTTAACATTTTCTGATATCCTGGATGTCCTGCATACGGCTGTTTGTGATATTCATCTGAAATTTCCCTTTTTAAGGATTCTACATTGGGAATATACAATATGTCTTGGTAGCAGATCAACCCTTGTTGGTTTTGAGTGAAACCAGAAATATCCTTCTTTAGGATTTTCACTTGTAGGTTCTCAAAATTGGGATCCTGGTTTGCTGCCTATTTCACTAACCCTTCTAAATAAAATTAGGCACTACTTCCACTGCTACCTATAATTTGAAAAGCATTTCTACTTAAAGCATCAACAATTTTATTTTCTTTCCCTCTGATATGCTTTATATCCATGTCAAGTACACTTAGAAAAGACAGCCATCTGGCTTTTCTAGCATTCAAATCAGTTTGGGAAAAGAAATATTTGAGACTAATATGATCAGTCATCAATATAATTTTTTTTCCAAGGAGATAGTGTCGCCACATTTTCAAAGCATGGATAACAGCTGCTAATTCTAAATCATAGGAACTATAGTTATGTTCATGTATCTTCAGTTTCCTATATTCATAGGCAATAACTGAATTTTCCTGCAAAAGAACTCCTCCCAACCCCTCTCTACAGGCATCCGTACATACAACAAATTCTTTATCAGGATTTGCAATCTTCAAGATAGGGGCGGTAGTAAGCTTTAGTTTTAATTGGTCAAAACTGTTTTGACATTTTTCGGTCCACTCAAATTTGACGCCCTTCCTTTGTAATGATGTTATGGGATGTGCTATGGCAGAAAACCTCTCCACAAATCTGCGATAATAGCCTGTAATCCCCATGAATGATCTCACTGTTGAAACATCAGTTGGTACTGGGCATTCTTTTATATATTTTATCTTTTCAGGGTCAACATCAAGGCCTTGTTCAAAAATAATATGCCCCAAGTATTGGATCTTATCTTTATAAAATTCACATTTGCTGGACTTGGCATATAGCTAGTTTTCCTTCAGAGTTTGCAGCACTATCCTCAAATGTTCTTTATGTTCCTCCTCACTTTTTGAGTAGAATAAAATATCATCTTTGAAAACAAGGACAAATTTATCCAAGTACTTATTTAACACACTGTTCATCAGGCACATAAATGTGGCAAGGTTATTTGTCAAACCAAAAGGTAGGACTACAAATTCGTAGTGACCATACCGGGTTCGGAAGGCTATTTTGCTGAAGTCTTCCTCTATAATTCTAAGTTGGTGATAACCAGTCCTTAAATCAATCTTCGAAAATACTGAAGCTCCTCTCACTTGGTCAAAAATATCCTCAATTCTAGGTAAAGGGTATCTATTCTTAATGGTCAACTTATTCAGTTGACGATAATCAATGCACATCCTAAAGGTTCCATCTTTATTTTTCACGAACAACACCGGTGCTCCCCAAGGATACGCACTCGGTCTGATATAACCTTTATCTAACAGTTCTTGCAATTGCATTTTCAGTTACATAAGTTCAGGGGGACTCATTCGATAAAGTGCTCGGGGGACAGGTGTTGCTCCTAGCACCAGATCAATTGAGAAGTCAATCTCTCTTTTGGGGGGAAGATGATGGATTTCATCTGGAAAAACCTCTTTAAATTCCCTTATCACTGGTAATACATCTAGCAAGTTTTCTTCAGTTTTCCGTTCTATTTCTTCCACATGTACATCATAAACTTGATATCCTTTTCTAGCTGTTCTTTTTAATTGCAATGCTGAAATTTGTCTAACAGAGATAGGTTTTGATTTTCCTTTGAGAATAAAAGGTTTCCCTTCCTCATCTACACAATGCAAAGTCTTATCCCAGCAGTTCATCAGAGCTTTCTTCTTTTCCAGCCAGTCCATTCTTATCAGTAGGTCATATGAACCTAAGGGCAGAATGTTCAAATTTACTTCGGTTTGAAAATCATTTAATTTGATTGTTGTTTGGGGCAGTTTATGTGTTACCTTTCTCTTAGTTCCAGTGGCCAGCTGTACCAACCATGACTGCTCAATTTTTTCAGTTTTTAGGTTACATTTTTCTACAATCTTTGGACTAATGTAACTCAAAGAAGCACCCGCATCAATCAGAACAGTAACAGATTGTTCAGAAATCTTACCCTCCATTTCCACCATGGTAGCATGATGTTCTGCTTGTCGATTTTCCAAGGCTGCAATGATAGTTGGTATATTTCTGGCTATGTCATTTACTGTACTGGCTTCTTGATCTCTCATAATCATCTGAATGTTTCGATGGGGACAATCTCTCAACAGATGGGGTTCTCCACATCCCCAACATTTCAGGGGTTCTCTCATTTTCATTGTGCCCTCCTTCTTACTGTCTCCATCTATTTGTTTTGAGGCCACTTGGGACTGAGTAGTTTGACTTTCTTTGGGTTTATTAAAATTTTTCCGCTGATGATCTCTGCCAAAATTCTTCAAATAGGCTAGTTTCTGTTTCCTCCCTTTGAACTCATTCTTATTTACCCAAGTTTTCCCTTGTTTAGTTTTTCCTTTGAACTATTGGTAACATAATATAGCTTTTCTAACAGCTTCGTCCAATTTTTTTGGGTTGTCAAAATCAATTTTCTCTTTGTATACAACAGGCAAACAATTCAGAAACCTTTGTACTTTTGCCTTTTCTTCCCTTATGTAGGGTACACATCTCAGCAAATTTGTAAACTTAGTAACAAACTCATCAATAGTGAGCTGTCCGAGTCTAAGTTCATGGAATTCCTTTGCTTTGTCATCATAGTAATACTCATTCAAGTAGCGATTTTTGAACTTAACCTGGAAATCTTCCCAAGTAACTGTCTTTTCATCAATGGCATGGACTATTTTCGTCTCTTCCCACCACAAGGTAGCTTTACCTTGTAGCTGGTAAACAGCTAATCTGGCCTTTAGATTGATTTCATATTCATAGACCTGATAATACTTAATCATGTTCAATAACCAAGCTTCTGCATCTTCCTCCTTCTCCCCATCATAGGAGGGAGGTTTGATTTTTCTGAATTCCCCCTGAATTCCTTTTTCTACTTGTATTGATGCCTAACAACATCATCATCCTCAGACTCATCAGTCTTCCTCTTTCCGGAACCTTCGCCTTCTTGACTGTTCCGCGAAGTTAATTTTCTGATGAGCTTTTCCTGCTCCTCACTGGCTAATGACAATCTATCATTCTGGATTTTTATCTCAGCCAACTCTTGTTGCAACTCCCGCAACATAGCCATAATTGGCGCATTGGGATCTGGTGCATTATCCTCATCACGCAGATCAACATAAATTTCATCATCTTCTGCCATTCCAGCACCACTGTACACTACCCAACAAAGATCAGTGGAAATAAAAATATAATTTTTTTTTTCACAAAAGTCAATTTATACAATAAACACACAGCAACAGTGAGCACAATGTCACCAGCCCAGTTTTATAACTTGGGCTCTGATACCATTTGACACACCCCCCAATTTCCTTCCCCAATTTTTTTTTTTTTTCCAACCTTTCTGGTTTAATCCTAGCAAGGTGTCATACTATTACTTTGCAGATTTATAAGGTATTATTTAATTCAGATTGTTTCCCCCAATTTCGATTTATTTCCATGTGTCCATTACATCCTACCACCTAGGAATTTAATAGACTTGTGACCCACTTAGAAAATAGAGGGATTGGTAACAAACGTAACTATATTTAACATAAAACATCATGGTTTTATTTATCGACAACCATTTTATGTCTCCCCATTGGTTATATAAAATCAACCTTTGCCCACCAAACATATTCACATGGTTGATAAACATATGTGTAATCGATTCGATTTCACACCTTTGCCCACATCGTTATATGTCAAAGGATCTATATGCAAACACTTCGATTTCCCATGTCTATCACTACTTGTCTCCAATCGTTGATGATATACAACCCTTAGTAATATGAAATTCACGTATGTTTATGACTAGGCATACATAGCACTCGTGTCTAATTATTTACTTCTCGTCATCGTTTGTATCAAGACTTGAAATCATCTGTGTGGGCTTCCACGTAATACAATGTTGTAATTTGGTTTGATATAATTGTGGTTTGCGACGGGACGCTAGATTCCATGCAATATCGTACATGATTTATAGTCTCATCTCAGAGGTTTTAATGGGTTGTTTGTTCATTCGTGGCCACGGAAGATTTCTCCACGTAGCTCTGGACTCAGTTCGTCGGCTTACTGTGTTGCCAAGTAAATTTTATATGGTACGGCCAGGACGCTGGGACATTTAATTGCATTGCTTGTCATATTAATTGTTTGACGTATGATGTACATGGCATATTAAACCCTTCGATCCGTGGCTTCCCCCTTAGGATCTTGCCATGTGGACAACTCTGATTCATCCTGTGCGTTAGGGTTTTGTGGATCGATTCAGGAGATATGGATATAAATTCACCATGTAAATTCATTCGTCATTTTATTTTCCTTTCTTATGCATTTGGTTTGTCGCATTACCATGGGATTTGATGCCATAGGAAGCTGAGTGAGACTCAGTCCAGTCTCTGGCATATCTCTGAGCTAAAATTTTTGATTCAGGTATGCAATTTTCGTAGTTCTGAAATTTTACGCTCTATTATTATTGTTTACCATGGCTTCCCTTTCGTGGAGCTACGTGGCTTGCTTCGAGCTAGCACTGAGATTTTTGGGTTTAAATGGATCACTTGCCATTCTTTAGTTGAATCTAACAATTTGTCAAGACTATGTTGCGTTCTGACAATAGGTTCTACATATTTTTTTCTTCACAGAATTACTTGTTTCGATTTCCAGTACTTTGATTTGCGTAGGTTTAATTGACAGTGTTGGTGGTTCCTTGCTCGTATCCTCAAGAGCTAGACAGAAGCTACAGCTCTTGGTTTTTCGGAGCAGCTTACCCTCCTCCTTACGCTCGTCGAGGGTTTCTCTCAGGTTATTCACAGGGCGCTAGAGGGATGCTACCCCTATCAACATTCCGGTTCGTTTTGTTTTCCTCTTGGGACTATTCGTTCACCAGAGTTTCGTTTCATGGTTCAAATTTGAACGCTGACCTCCAGTTTATATTTATTTATGACCAATTCCTATTTATGTGCAACAGGTCATGGATGGATTGGGGATTTCCTGCACCAGGTAGCTATTCCCTTCTTAATTATAATTTTATCATTTCACGGTTAATCTCCTTCGTCACGTTTGGCATCGTATTGATTTTGGTGTTTCTGTCTCTTACAGTTAACTGCGACTTGCATCTTACTCTCTCTCTCTTGACAAATGAGATTCATGGCTCCATTCGACATTAACATTGTCTCCTCTTTCCCCTTGCAGGTCGGTATTCACCGAACACTGGTTAGAGGAAGTCTGTTCTTCTCTCCTTGTTCAATAATTTTCCTCACAGCTTAAAATTTGTTTGATAAGTTGTAAAATTGTGACAATTAAAATTGTTAAGTCCCGACACCGAATGTTCCTTTGTATCAGTCTACAGGAACATTATGACATTGTCCACAGACCACAGTAGCTGATAATCGTTCGGATACACACACACACACACACACACACACACACACACACACACACACACACACACATATATATATATATATATCTGTTGTATCTTACTGTCCATACTACCCATTGTGATGTAGTGGATTTCTATGTGTATTTTATTGCCTGGAGGCTTTCAGGCCATACAGTCATTAGGATATATTCATAAACCTGGTGGTATTCTTGTGAATAATTTACTGTTCTTCTCCATACCATACATTAGTGGCCTGTATTCTTATAACTACACATTTTATTATGGTTTTCAAGCGATTGGTTCTGTAGCTACTATGTTCGTAGTAGTTAGATGTTTTATTCAGGACATTTGCATGTGATTCTCATACCACATCAGTTTGTATGTTTGATAGTAACAATATTTAAGTCTCTTCAAAAATTTTGGGAGTAGTGCAACATATTACCAACTATGTTCTATATCTTTGTTATTAAATTGCACAGGTTAATTGTCTCAATTTCTCTACAGGTGGTGTATGAATATGTATTTCTATTTTTACATCTAGAAAACCGTTGCAATTATAATTTTCCATTTTTCACCCTTGCCTTGGGTTCACATGATAGAATAGAATACATATATTTAAATATGTCCTGTTGTGGTGAACCTGTATGCTGTTTAATTACTTAAATTTCTTGCATCTATTAGTTCTGTCCTCTAGTGTGGGAATGGTTCGTTAATATAATTACTAATGAGCAGTCTCATAATTAATATTTGCTTCCTTCTGCTGTAGTATTAACTTCTTTTATGCAGAACTACTTTCTATTGGGCTTCTGGTTAATTATGAATAATGTGCTGACCCTAAAGTCAAGCCTATACAATCTTTTTTCATTAATGCACAATTTAAATTCTAGCCATCTACCGATATTGTCTTAAGATACGTAAAACTCCCATACTACTTATCCTAATCATGCTCATAATTGTATACTGATAGATCAGAAGAAATTTACAGTAAATTATCTGTAGAGGATAGGTATCCTCAGATTTAAACAAACCTTGGTTTAGACTTTCTGTTGGATTCTAATCTACATAATTTTCTCTACACCCATACATAATTATAAGGGTGAATGCCCGATGATTACTTCTGTTAAATGTAGAACTAATAAATCTAATAACATATAAATCAACTGTTATATGTAGCCAATTCATACTATATTAAGTAAACACATCAATAAATTTAGAGACATACCACTCATGCAATTGACCAACCTCCCAACCTTAGAGTTCTTCTGTCTCCCAGAACTCACCCCCGAGCTAAGATCCTCTCCTAGAACATACTAACCTCTAATCTGTGTAGGAGCAGCTTATTTAAGCTATTGTTCCCCAAAGCATGTTTCTAATTCTTCGTCCAGAATATCAAGATGCTTTTCTTCCTGTTTGCCTAGGCTTCCCATTTTAGGGATTCTTTAAAGTTGTTTTATCCTTTTCCTCAGCTTTTCCAGCTTTTTACCTCTTCCCAACTATTTTCCTCATCATTGGGGAAATTTAGATTCTTCCTCAAGAATCTAAATTAGAATTAATTTCTTCCAAGGATTTTTGAAAGATTGTGGGGAAATAGTTGCCTTATCCATCCTCATGGATTTAGAAAGTGATATCATCCATCTCATTTTGGTCAATCTGCACAAAATCATTTTATTCATTTCCTCAATTTAAATATTTAATTACATTCACAAAATACTTGTCCTTTGGGGTCCACTCCCCTTAGGATTAAAGTTCAATATCTAGCGTTGAAATTTAAACACATAAATTGGGGGTGTTACAGCCCCCTACAACACGAGCATTGATTCTTTGCAAACATTATTTTTGGAAATATACTTTTGCTAGGAAATTATAGCATATTAGTCGATTCCAAACATTAGGCTAATGTCACGTGATTGAATATTTACCAAGGGGAGTCACTCACACCATATGGTGACTAGGCGAGTTAAACTCGAGAAAGAAGTGGGGCTAGGGGAAAGAAAAAAAGCCATTCAAAGGGGATATTTGTTTGAGTAAAAAACATATAATTTATTTATATATATTTTCTACATATTCCTCCTATGCTACCTTGGCCTCGTATTAAAGTTAATATTTTGGTTTTGTGTAAAGGGCGCCAGCGACAGGACAAGCAAACACAACATTGAAAATTACACACAATGCTAAGTTATTCTTCGGTTGCAGAGAGCTAGGAGGCGAGCTAGGGAAACACAGAAGCGTAAAGCGACAGAAGGACTAAAATGGCTAGATTTGGCCTTTATCTGGTCAGAGCTATCTTTTCGTTGCATATTAATGCCTGGATTGCGTATTTTGGCCATGGTTTAGGGTTTATGTTGTGCTCAAGGGTTTGAGGTCAGGTGAAGGATTTCAACCTCCGAAGCAAACATTAAAAGGATTCCAACAGTAGGTACCCTGCGATTTTTGCTGGCTGGATACTCTTAAAAGAACACCATGGTCGAAAAGCTTCTGGAGCTCTCATAGCCCATTGATGTCCCCCTTCTTGATGCCACTGTTGCAGCTTTCTACGGCATGAGATCTAAAGAAGAGGTGAGTTTTAATCGTGGGCTTGTGAAAGAAACTTTTAATGCATGTGCAGTGTTATTAATTTCTCACTATTTTTTTCATTATATGTCTGGTTTGGGCTCCAATTGCACGTCTAATGCATTGTAAATCGCCATTTTATTGCACATTGTCACCGCCGTGTGTATCTGAATGGGTTTTAAGGTGTATTTTGAGTCCTTGGAAGCCAACACGTGGGGATATTCTAGAACCCTAATGTGGGTTTTTGTTTTTGAACATTTACTTGCGAGTTCATCTCGCACAGTGCAATTCTCAGTGATATGAACTTGTTTAAATGAAAACCCTTTCTTTCCATGGATGCTAACATAAGGGCTTGAGTAACATTAGCTCGACATTGAAAGATGCCTAAATGTAATTCTTGCACTGTATCTTTCGATTCAAACTCTGCCACTTGGAACACCCTATTTACATGGTTTGGTTCAATGATTGCTTGAATTTATCAATACATTTATTATGGAACTGTATCTTTCAATTCTGGCTCAGCCCATATTTTTTCTATGTTTTTGGTTTTTGTACAACTCATGCTGGGATAGTCATAATTTTTTGCATTTTTATAAACCTGTCTAATTCAGGGGATAGAATTATAGATGAGGTTGTCTCCTGTGCCTAGCCAGGGTATGATTACCCTCTTTGATGTATTTAAGCTTTAGAGGGAAGTCTTAAGGATGTATTATTTGTTTTTTTCCAGTGAACAAGTGTATGACTTACAAGGTGGGGGGAAGAGGAAAAAAGGGTTTATTTCCATTACCATTCTCCAAACCAATGAATATTGGGGGGAATCTCCCAGCCATGCTAGAAATTCAATCCCTATCTCCCATTCCTGTAACTTGGGTATAACAGAGGTTGAGAAAAGTGAATAATCAAAATAAAGAGAAATGCAAGATTACCATCCTTCCATCCCAGTGTATACTACTGGTTTATTTTTAAGTGTGTTTCAAATTTGTACTTAACAATATAACTAATTAAAGGTGCATATGCCATAAACCATAATTTATTATAACCTGTTGTCTCCAACACTGTTTCGTGTCTATAAAATTTATATAGTAGCTTTATTATGTGGTTTTCATATGATTTTATGTTTTACATTTAGTTTAAGTTCAGTTGCAATGTGAATACAAATCCTTGCAACCAAAATTACCATAAAGGAGAATTGAAGCTTAACAGGGAAAGTTCAATGTCACATATTAGAGGTCATAGATATTTATTATGGTTGTTGTCACTAAGTAAAGGGATTGCAACTGCCTAACCTTGGTACTAAGTAGGCCCAACATGTTTCTCTCATTATAAGTGGTTGGATGGCAGTTGAATTTAGCATTGTCATACTAAGCATTAAAAGCCTATGTTACAAGATCCACTTGTGGAGGATCCAGGATCAACATTTCCATAGATCCATATCCACATGGGATACATTTCAGTTTGGAAGCACTGGAGGTTCTTCTCAAGATCAATTCGTAGCTTGTCAGAAATGTCATGCCATCACATCCTCTAAAAAAATTATATAAACAAATGAAAACATAAAAGATTTTTTTTTTTTTTTTAAATGTAAAAAGGAATGGAAACCTAAACCCCAAAATTTTGCAAATAAAAAAGCCCCCTCCCCATCCTGAAACACACAAATCTGAGTCTTTCATAAAACTCTGTATTTCTGAATTAATCCTTATTCGAACTTGCTTGTTCTTCAAGATATCTTTCCCAAGTGACATCCACATCATCCAAGCACACTAAAAGACTAACACATCATCCATAAAACCCTCCAAGTCATCAAAAGTACCCAAATTTTTTTTCACATGTGTTGTAGGTGCAAATTAGCCCTCAATATAAGACACATCAAATTATAAAGTGACAACTAGAATAGTGCTAAATCATATTCTACATGGCATGCATAGGAGGTGTCCAATTGTCCACAAACAGACCCAAAATTGGCTCGGGAGGTGTGATCAGTGCCTCAAACAACCTGAACTTCCTTTGGAAATGTGAAAGTGGGAAATCATTGGAATTCAACCAACCTATCAA
This sequence comes from Pinus albicaulis, assembly GCA_034641835.2. Lineage (NCBI taxonomy): Eukaryota > Viridiplantae > Streptophyta > Pinopsida > Pinales > Pinaceae > Pinus > Pinus albicaulis. The sequence goes on along the minus strand of CM076580.1, from coordinate 1,593,880,312 downwards.
GTAAGACTACTATATGTCACTAATCTAACATGTTCATCAGAAAACAAGTGATAATGCAAAAATTTTACTATCGGTACCCCTGCTAAAAAGGGGTAATAGGGTCTAAACCTATTTCCTTATGTCTGAGGAGAACAAGCTCTTAGCAAGTCAGAAGAAGTTTGAGGTGTTACTCAAGGACCAGAAGTTAATTTTATCTTAGATAGTATCTACAATAAAGCCAGTGTCCCTTGTGGTCATCACTGAAGCTACCTTCAGTGGGGTCATGTGATTTCTAGTAACATCTAGCCTTAGTACCATACATGAGACTAGATACTACCGCTGGTTGTAGTTTTTAGCCTCTTCTCCATGATGAATTGAAAGTAACAAGTTATAACATATGCCTTGCATATTATTCATTTGATAAGTGCAGGAATTATTGTAATTGTTAGTTGACTAACATTCTATTCCCTTGTTTCATTTTACTGCAAATCTTCTCCGGTTTATGTTAGGGCATGGTTAAGTGGAGTTTGTGTTTACTTTATTGAATAATGACAACAATTAATTATTATTTTCAGAGTTCCCATGTTTCATTGTTGGCAGTAGTGATGCTGATTGTTGGAGTAACTTTTAAATCTGCTGTTAGACATATGCGACTTACATTTTGGCATACCAAACCAGGGTAAGTTTTCCAAATGAATGGATAAAGTTTTAGTGACACTTTTAGTGTAGAAATTCCAATGACATTATGAATTCATCTGAATTTCAATTTTTCCATTACAGTCTTCAATATCAATAAAAAAAATAAAACCTCCTAAAATGCACAAACTAGCTTTCCTTTTACATATTATTGTTTCTACCCTTTTGATGGCAAGTATGGTTGCATTCTCTGTTAGATATTGAATAATATAATCTGTGTCTTTACATGAACAAATTTGAATATCTTCTGTAAACAATTTTCGTATGTTTTCTCTTATTCATCTTCTTTGATATATTCGAGTAGATGCTCAAAACCTGTTTAATATGTGGATATAACAACTTTCTTAATTTTTCCACCTTATATAACACTAGCATTGTAGGTTTTTGTACCATGGAATCTCACATTTTTTATTTGGGATGGGAAATGGTTGGAGTAGAAATTAAATATACAGGTTGATGCGTCTTTTGTGGTTATGATTTTGAAACATTTACAAATCACTTAGCTTCCTTTCCTCCTTCCATTTAAGTACTTGAATGCTTAGGTATTATGCTTTGTCAAACTTGTGCTCTTAGCTTATGGCAAGTGTAAGGTGCTCCTTCATTTATTTCTAATAAAATGCTGAGCTCAAAACTGAGAAACCTATCAGTTTTCATTTACAATTGGAGATATATTTGATAGATGCAGAAAACTGTTAATTGGCTTAGAATTTCATTTTTAAGTGGTATAATCGATCTGCACATCAGCCCTAATCTTTTAGGCCCTAGACAAAGTCGAACTTATTTTATGGAAGGTGTTATCAACCTTTTTCTTCTTGTCCATATGCAAATTATTAAAATCCAAAGATAAACCATGATAAGATCGGGATGTGTATTCATTTAAGTAGGAGCAAGATTGTCACTTTAACGGTCACTTGCATATCAACTCTTCATTTCTGTGTTTCTTGGTTTTGTTTTTTAATTTCCAATTTTATATGCCTAAATATTGTTTGCTGACATGATTTATCTTTAGTTCTACTAGTTTAGGGTGCCTTGGTTACCCAATCTTGATGTTAGGTTGTCATTTTGAAGTATTTCCGTTTTCTTTTTCTCTGTGCATGCTGCTCCAAGAGTCATAAGTTCTCCTAGCATAATTTTATTTTTCTCTTATGAGCACTATTTTACTATACCCATATTGAAATTGCCTAATTGGGTACATAACAACTGCAGAAATTGACAATCTCTACTAAGTTTTCTAGACCTTTTTTTTTTTTTTTGCATATGTGTGCCTGGCCATGGAATAAACAGGGAAATCTTATGTGGGTGTAAAGATGTTTAAGCTCTTATTGACGACAGATTCTTTGCCTCCTGGTCCTATACTTGTCATGACTTATAAAATCCATGGTCTGGTATTGATGTTAGGTTGTCACATTTTGTAATAGGTTCCCCTAATTATCGTTGTAATTTCCATACAAAATGGTCCAAATTTTTGACTAAATATTCTCATGTGTGTCCTATTCCAAACATAATTTAAATAATTTGATTTTGATAATCCCATTCAAAATGTAGACATAATTTAAGATGACGTATTGCTTACAACTTTTCAATGACTGGACAAGCAGCTGACACACATGAGAATATTCAGTCAAAATATTCTTTGAATCACTTAATTTTGATATTCCAATCAAAACTACAGCTAGTTTAAGCTGATGTATTGTTTATAACATTTCTAGATAAGTAGTCGGCATTGTACTAATAGTAAATCTCCAATTTCTATGTCAATTCCTACGAAATTTCCACCAGCAACACTCTAAAATGTTTTCCTATTCACACTTAATTTGGATAAATGAAACTGGAGTTGTACGTAATATATAGAGACCTATAATTACTGACCATTCTTAGAATTCAAACTTGTATGGATTGTAGCTTTAATAATTTCATACCAAATATTGTTCAATTTTATCTTTTGGTAGCCTCAAGTGTGTTATTTCCATAGCATCAAATATCACAGAATTTTGTTCAGTCAATCAAAAGTTATTTGCAATTTATCTAAACTTACTATTTTTTACCATTCTTTAAAACTATATTAGAACCTAACTTGTACTATGGATAAGAGTGATGAAGAGTTACTCTATGAATTAGGAAAATATCTCCCAATAACGTTAATTTTTTTGTGTGAGAACTACAATAATCTCTTATATACTACAGTTTCTCACTAATTCACCACTGGGGCCTTGGTTCAGAAGTGAGGTCAACAGAATATTATGTCATCCATCAAGTTTCCATTCCCTCTATAGTTTGCCTTGTTTGCCTCACCTGAATGTGAAGGCAAAAAATGGATGAGATGGGTGCAAGTCTTTGGGTGATTCTGCCAAATAGATAGCCTTTAGTATTACCATTGGATCAGGGTGATTTTGCGAAATATATACCCTTTAGTCCAACCATTAGATCTGGATCTGAAGAATGTCTTCATTGCATGTATTTCAAAGCAACTTCCAAAATAATTTTTTTTCTCTTATTTCTCTTATGTGATCAACTCCTGACTGATGTTCCATTTACTGATACGAGTGATCCATGATATTGACATTGTGGATGACACAAATATCAACATTTTAGTTTGATATGGTAAGTTGATTTTAGATGATGCATATACCTGGTTTGGTAAAATTAATGGAATTGGTTGACAAGCTATAGCCTATATATCGTATGATAGTTTCAACTCCTAAAAGTGTATACATTAATTAAGGCTTTTTGGCTGCATCTATTGGACATTCTGCTTTAATTTTCTAGTTTGATCCATTGAGGCGGTCATCAAGAAAAAAAAAAATCATATCTTTTCTTTTTATCTTAGTTCAAAATCACTATTTAGTGGAAACAAAGGGTCAAATTATTCACAGAATCAATGAACAGTAAGAGAAATGGCCCCACATATCTCTCTCTATATATATCCCTTTTCCCATTAACATGAATCTGCAGCATGACCTATTGTTATGCCTAACTACTGATATCATGCATTTGTAATTTATTGAGATAATCTTTCAACTAGACATACTTCATACGATGTGGTCTTATTGTTGGGGATTAAAGTGAGCTGACTTGTTATGTTTCTTGATTACAAGACAAATACAATGTTATCCTCCGATCTATTGGCCTTCTCTTTTGATGTGGTTTGAAAAAATTATGATAAAAGTAATAGATGGCATCTCACATTTTTTATTTGGAATGGGCAATGGTTGGAGTAGAAATGCAATATACAGGTTGATGCTTCTTTTGTGGTTATGATTTTGAAACATTTACAGATCACTGAGCTTCCTTTATTCCTTCCATTTTAGTACTTGAATGCTTAGGTATTATGCTTTGTCAAACTTGTGCGTTTAGCTTATGGAAAGTGTAAGGTGTTCCTGAATTTCCTTCTAATAAAATGCTAAGCTCAAAACTGAGAAACCTATAAGTTTTCATTTACAATTGGAGATATATTTGATAGATGCAGAAAACTGTTAATTGCCTCGGAAGTTCATTTTTAAGTGGTATAATCGATCTGCACATCAGCCCTAATCTTTTAGGCACTAGACAAAGTCGAACTTATTTTATGGAAGGTGTTATCAACCTTTTTCTGCTTGTCCATATGCAAACTATTCAAATCCAAAGATAAACCATGATAAGATCTGGATGTGTATTCATTTAAGAAGGAGTAAGTTTGTCACTTTAACAGTCACTTGCATATCAACTCTTCATTTATGTGTTTCTTTGGTTTTCTTTTTTAATTTCCAATTTTAAATGCCTAACTATTGTTTGTTGACATGTTTTATCTTTAGTTCTACTAGTTTAGGGTGCCTTGGTTACCCAATCTTGATGTTAGGTTGTCATTTTGAAGTATTTCCAATTTTCTATGCTTTGTGGATGTTTCTCCAAGAGTCATAAGTTCTCCTAGCAGAATTCTATATTTCTCTTATGATCACTATTCTATTATACCCATATTGAAATTGCATAATTGGGTGCATAAAAACTGCAGAAATCAACAATCTCTATTGAGTTTTCTAGACTTATTTTTTTCTGCATATGTGTGCTTGGCCATGGAATAAATAGGGAAATATTATGTGGGTGTAAAGATGTTGGAGCTCTTATTGACGACAGATTCTTTGCCTCCTGGTCCTATACTTGTCATGACTTATAACTCCTCACATAATTCTTTAAAGGGTGAAAACTCATTGGAAGAGCACCTGGCATGCAGGAGGTTGGTGGTTCGATTCCACTGTACCCTAACATGAATTATTCAATGATATTGTTGATTTTTTTAATTAAATTTTTTATATTGATTTATTTTAATGGTGAGATATTTTTCTGGATTCATTGTTTTATATTGTCTCTATAGAGACAATAGATAATATTAAAAACATTGTCTCCATAAAGACAATATGTCTTTAATTCCAACTATTGTCTTTGGAGAGACAAAAATGAAATTGTCTCAAGTTAAGACAATTTACCTATAAATTGTCTTAAAACTCCCCTTTGTGTTGTAGTGCAACTATTGTCTCTGGAGAGACAAAAATGATTGTGTTATATATTGTCATTATAGAGACAATATTTTAAGACGATTTAATTTGAGAAACCCGCTTAAAGACAATATTTAAGACAATACACAAGTTTTCTTTTGTCTCAAATTAAGACAATTTACCCAAAAATTGTCTTAAATGTTGTCTTAAAACCCCCCTTTATGTTGTAGTGGGTGTGGGCTCGATAAATGTCGAACTGATATTATTATGTTTCCTTGTGTGGAGGATAGAGTATCTGCAGGAGAGTTGGGGTTATAAACCCAATACCTTGGGATTATTAATATAAGGGTTCATATTCTTAGAGTTTAATATTATTCCCTTGGATTTATTATTCACTCTGGTTTATAATATCAATCATGGTCAACCGTGGTAAACCACATTTTATCAAATTAATCACGGTCTAACGTAGCATTATGACAAAGGTTGTTTCAATATGAAAATAAACCATGGTCTACCATGGTCCAATATCGCATTGTGACAAACACTATCTTGATATGAAAATCAAGCATGTTGAAGGATGGTCCAATATTGCATCAACAAGGATTGTCTCAATATGAAAATCAACCATGGTGATCCATGCACAACCATGTTTATTTTAGGGTTTATAATCTCCTGGGTTTATAATATTAAACATAGGGTTTATAATCCCTTGTGTTTATAATATTAATCTCTCTTATGTATAATAATATATTAGGTTTTAATCTTAATGTTTTAGGATTAATACTAAAAACCCAAAAGATTATAATCCCAAGGGAATAATATTAAACCTAGCAATATGAACCCTTAGATTAATAAACTCAAAGGATTGATATTATACACCCAAGGGAATAATACTAAATCTCATGAATATTAATGTTTGAGTGTGTAATATTAATAATCTCTTGGGTTTTTAATATTAATCCCAAAAGTTTTTAAAATTAATGTGTTGAGTTTATCAATTTCTTATGATTGTAATATTAATTAATCCCTTCACTCCTTAATATTAATTTTTTTGGTTTATTATTATTCTCTTGGATTTTTACTATCAATTTCTTGGGTTTATCAATCCTTGGATTTATAATGTTAATTTTGATATGTATAATAATATATTAGAGTTTATAATCTTAGAACTAATTTTAGATTTGATATATTAATATATTAATATTTATATTAAGTTATCATTAAAGTTATTAACAATATTTATCATCTCAGCAAATTGAAGTAACTAAGAAAATTTTAAAATTAAAATAACCAAATAAATATCAGACATATTTAGCATATATAAAATGATTATATTTATATTAGATGTATTTACATAATATTGATAAAATTAAACATAAGTTCGATATATTTTTCTTGGCCGTACATGATTGAAACTAGCCTAGATATATCTTAACTTAGATTTATCAAGTGCTAAGAGGGATCAAATCTCTCGAGGTGTACACCTTTCCTTGTCTTTTTCACTTAAAAAAGAGGTTTGCACCTTAAGAGATTTGATTCCTTTCTGGGCTTGATAGATCTTGAGAGATTTGATCCTTCTCTGGACTTGATAGATCAAGAGTTCAGATAAATTTATGTTGATATAACATATATTAAGTTGATGTAAATGTGTATTAAATAAATGTATTAATGTAATTGTACTAGTCACCAATTTTTTATTAATAATACTACAACGACAATTAATAATAAATTTGATAAATTGAAACTCGGATGAAAATATTTTATTATAGGAAAATCAAACATTTTCAAACTCTTTATAACCTTAACATACCTTATAGAATTATACTGCACCTCGAAAGATCTGATTGAGAAGATCACAATCTTTAATAATAACAAATTCTTTAACCATTATATTTATAATTATTTCTGAGCTTCCATTTCCGCTGAATTTGATGTCATTTCTAACTTTCAAAACTAACGGAATTGTTATGAATGAGATGACTTCTTGTTTTCATAGCCGCCCTATTTCATCTCTTACTATATACCATTCAAAGCATTCTTGACTGCCAATAAAGTTTTGGCCTACATCTATTTTAAACGTGCATTTACTGCTGAACAAGACCTGGCAAAATGGTACTCAATATAGAACCGTGAATGTTGTTTTCATAGGAATTTGGAGGCGAATGTAATCCGTGTATTGCGGTGTACGATGGTTAGAAAATGGGTAAATTGTGTTGAATATATACTCACGGGTACTGTTATATATAGATAAGATTAAGACATCTACCTCTACCCTCCGTTAAAAATAATTCCAATTCTTTCGAGAAACTGAGGACTACGCAAACTTTGATTGGGCTGGATCTTTCCTAACATTAAACAACTTGCACCGGGTTACGTTGAAAGCAGAAAAGGAAAGCATAGAGACGTTGGCAAATCTCTTCGTTCACGAGGAAAAAGATTGCGCTTGACTGACCTTCTTGACATATGTGGTGATATTTCCATATGTATAATACTATATTAGAATTTATAGTCAATGCTTGAATGCTGCTGCTACTCCCATACGGCACGGCATTCTTCATGTGTCATCTCGGCGGGATAGAAATGGCATCGTCTACACGCCACGCGAAGATCATTCTGATCGAGTGTAGTGTCATTTTCTGTCGCCCTTCAAATCAAATCAAATCAAATCAACTTTCCATTATTCAACCTCTTCTCCCTAGTGTCAACTTTTTCTTAATTTGCTATCAACTTTCCATTATTCAACCTCTTCTCCCTAGTGTCAACTTTTTCTTAATTTGCTTAGAAATTTATTTAAATAGTTGTTGAGAGGACTTGTGCATCTCAATACTATATATATTTTTTCAAGGTTGGTTTAATTGGTTTAGTTTTTTTCAAATTAGTTTTTTTTTAAAAAAAATTTAAATAATTTTTTTTAAATGGGAGGTCAAAGTAGGATCTTATGAAATACATTATATATATATATATATATATATATATATTTGGAATAGTATTTAGGTTATAGATAAATAGTTATTTTGGAATAAGATTTTTATGTAATTATTATTAAATGGATTATAAGAATTTAATTTTTATAGATATATTTTTATTTATTTACGTTACCTTTTTATACCTCTTTTATATCTATTTATTTATTTATGATACTTCTTTATGCCTATTTTGTATTTATTTATTTATCATACCTCTTTATACCTTTTTGTATTTATTTATTTACCATACTTCTTTTATAAATATGGTATTTGGCCCATGGTATCAATATTAATTTGTCCCATGGTATTCTTCCCATAGGCTTCATCTAAATAAAACCTAGCTTTTTGAGTTTTTTTAAATATAAAAAGGTTTATGGAGTAAATATAAAAATAAGTTTTTATTTATTTACCATACATCTAGTTTATATATATTTTTATTTATTTACCATAACTCTGGAGTAAGTATAAAAATAGGTTTTCTTTATTTACAATACCTCCGGCTTATTTAGATTTTTATTTATTTAAATTTTGAAATATTGCAATTTTGATGCGGAAATATTTATATCTTTAAAGATTTTAATTTATCAATACAACATGGGTTTTCTTTTTAAAGATTCATTTTACAAATATTTAATTAAAAGAAATATTTAAAAATTTTGGATTTTGATTGTTTGTATTGAATTAACTCTTTTCCTTCTATTTAAGAAATGATATTGACTTTAATAAAGAGTAAAGATGTTTAAAATTTTACTTGATTTGGAAATTCAATGTGGTAATTTTTTTGTTAAAGGTAAATTTATGATCCATTCAAATTCACGTATATAATAAAGCAATTATAAAATGGGTGAGATAATTTACTATCCATTCAAATTATATAAATAATACATAGTTGTATTTTAATAACTAATCTCAACCCATTAATAAGTTAAAAAAGTTATATATAATTTAAATATTCAAATTATATAAAATTAAAGATTAGGTTAATGCTTTGGTAGAGATTAGTAAAAATAAAATTTATTATTTTTTGAAGATTTGACATACTTGACATATTTGACATCAAGGTCATACTAAGCTATAGATTGTGCCTAAACACAATAAAATATTTTCTAAATAAAAAAATTTGATATAAATTAATATTAACTTATACTTAAAAATATATTAATAACAAAAAAAATGTAAAATCATAAAATAGCAATATACTTATTATATAATTTTTATAATATTAAAAAATACAATTTAAACAATAACATCTTTTTTCACTCTAAAATAATTTTATTTTAATTTTGCTCCTAAAACTTTGATCCTTTCCCGTCGGCTCAGATTACATCCTTACTTAAAATGAGTCTGAGCTGGTTAAATAATTTCGTATTCAAATCTTCCAATGTAAAAGTCATTCCCTAGTGCAGCGTCAACGTCAACAGTGGCGGCTGTTCAACTCTTGGGAAGCGACAAATTGATGAAAAAAAAATGAGCATAAACGAGCGACGACATTTCATTTCCCTAGGAATAAACGTGCTCCCCAGCTATCCTTATTGTATAACTCTTGATATAACGTGACGTATCACAACAAAATTGTCAATGCGAACAAGACACAGCGAGTCCGATACGGCACGGCATCGTTCTTGGCCTACCGATTTTGAATTTTCAATCCATACGCGGACCGACCGAGCTCCTTATAAATACAACGCCTTCGCCTGTTTTTCAATCCTCTCATTTCCTATAGTAAAAATGGCAGCCTTTAAAGGAAAATCTAGGATCTTCCTGATTGGATGTGTGGCCATCTTCTGTTGTGCAATTCTTGCAGGTAAATTAGCAGTATGTTGCATTTTTTCCTCTCTACTTTGATACATGCTTCATAGAATAGAATTGTTATTCAAATATTTAAGTTCAACGTGGTCGCTCTATTAAACTGATTTAATTGAATTCGGTGTGCAGATGGTGATAAAATAGGAGTGGACTATGGCATGGACGGAAGCAATCTTCCATCTGCAGACGAGGTGGTAACTCTGATGAAGTCCTACAACATTGGGAAAACGAGGATTTACCAGGAAAACAAAGTTGTACTGCAAGCCTTTGCAAATTCTGGTATCGATGTAATAGTTGGTGTCGCTAACGGCGAATTGCAAGCCATATCTTCCAGCCAAGACACAGCAAACTGTTGGGTTAACGACAACATTGTGCCCTTCTATCCCGCCACCAATATCAAATACATTGCAGTGGGCAACGAAGTTTTGATAGACACTAACAACGTTCAGTACGTACCGTATCTTGTTCCTGCCATGAACAACATTCAAACTGCGATCCAGAACGCTAATCTGCAGAATAACATCAAGGTCTCTACCACCCACAGGCCAGATGTTAGCAGCGGCTACCCGCCGTCCAACGGGGTCTTCGTAGACGCTGTGAAGGACACGATGGGCCAAATACTCAAATTTTTGTCAGATAACGGCGGTCCTTTCATGGCGGACGTGTATCCATACATCAGCTACATCGGCGACCCAATCAACATTCATCTGGACTACGCTCTCTTTCAGCCCACGGCTACGGCGGTTACAGACAAAGATCACAGCTACACCAACCTGTTCGATGCCATGGTTGATACTCTTTTGTCGGCCATGGAAGCCTTGGGATATCCCAACATCCCAATCGTCATTACTGAAAGTGGATGGCCTTCGGCTGGCGCGGATGTGGCCACCATTGAGAATGCTCAGACCTATAACAATAATCTGATTAAACATGTATTATCGAATGCAGGAACACCAAAGAGGCCGGGAATGAGCATCGACACATATGTTTTCGCGCTTTTCAACGAGGATTTGAAGAAAGGGGCCGAGACAGAGAATCACTTTGGATTGTTCTACCCTAATAATAAACAGCCTGTATACCCTGTCAACTTCTCACCATGAATTGTGTTGGAATCCACATCACATGCGAGCAGAGTCGATCTGGACAATGCCTTATCTTAATGCAGTGATATATGTAATCTGCTAAATGTATGGTCATTACTTCTAAAATAAATTAAATGTCCAAGAAGTTGAGTTTATATCGTTTTGGAAAATGAAAGCCTTTACACCTGTTTCTAAAATTAAGGTTGAGCGTTTTGAAATAGCCGGTGTAGCTCGCCAATAGGCAGACTTCCCTTAATTTAAACCAAAACAAATATCTATATCAAACTTTCTTTGAAGCTATCGTGGCAACCTAAAAGATCACAAAATCATGTAGTACGGTTTGAGATTTGTATCTCCATCCAAATTGAATAGGAGTGTCGGAGGATTTCTAGCTGGAATTTGGGAAAATAAATAAATTAATGGCAAATTTAGCTGGAATTTGGGAAAATAAATAAATTAATGGCAAATTTTGATTCGTATTGTTTAGATTTTCAATTGAGTTGTTTTTAGTGAGATTTATTTGAAGGTTTTTTTTTTTTATGGTGGATTTTGTTGGGTTAATTTTTCTAAAATTTCACAGGAATTTATTGAAAACGGAAGTTTGATGGGTAACCTTGTACAATCTAAGTGTCCTGGGATTTTTTAAGGTGCTGAATCCATATATGTAATCAAAACAGTTTAAATAACAGAAATCAAACTTTTACCTCAATTTATTTCACGGGATTCAGGTAGGGGAACTCCAAAAATTCGCACTAAAATTAATGGGATTTTTGGAAGTCTTTCTACTAGATTTTTCTAGTCTCATTTCTCTAAAATCTGGTAAGAATTCATTCAAATCACAAGCTTGATGGTACACAATGAAGTGCCTTAAGAAATTTTCAGAATGTTGAGTCCATATATACAATAAAAAAACAATTTAAATAACACAAATCAACATTTCATCTCAAAATTTTTAGCCATACTAAAGCACTTGAAACTCCAAAAAATCACATTAAATAAAAGTCATTTTTAACTACACATATAAAATAAATACCCTCAAAGACCTTAAACATCTTAATTATAAGGAATTCACTTATCAAATTTATATTTTTAATAAATTCTACTCAATTCTAAACCAATTAAATAAAAAAATAAACTAACAAAACTTAAAAAAACACAATTAAAAACTATTTAAAAAAACAATATTATTGAAAAACCATCAATAATATATCTATATATAACACTCTTATTGAGAATTCATGCAAAACCTGCTTCCGAAATTTCTCTCTTTTCCAAGACAGATGGATATTCCACAAGAATTTAGACTAACTGCATTTACTACTATCCATTCTACGCCTATGCAGGTGTCGAAACCACACGCCTCTACATAGAGGTCGCGAGTTTCTACGTCTATTTTAGAAATGTGCATTTATTAGTGTAGAAATGGGTGTTCAATGTGACCGGAGAATGTCGTTTTCATGAATAAGGAATAGTTTTTAAATGTTTTTTTTGGAGGTAAGTTGGATTTTTTTGGTTAAAATTTAACCAAAAAAAAAAAAAAAAATCTGTTAAATGTGGATTTGTGTTTTTTTAAAGTGATTTTTTAATTGTATATATAGATTTAACATTTTAAAAAAAAATTTAGCTTTGAGATTCTGAAGAGTCATCTGTCAAACATGTGACTACAATAAATATTTGCAATTAAACAAATTAACAAATCAGATAAAAAAATAAACTAAGATTTTTCCAAAAAATAAAACTTGAAACTACTTCAAGAAAAAATGAGAATGGGGATCTGACTCTCTCTCCATAAATAGTTGTATCTCCTTAAATAGTTTCCTATGGATGATCAGAAAATGGGAAAATCTTGTTGAATATATACTCCTGGTATTGTTATAGGAGTTGTGTTTAGTATGATTTTTTTTTGTGCATTTTCTGGTTGAAATTAGGAGAAAAATTTGACCTGAAATCTTGATTTGAGTTATTTAAACTAGTTTTTTTTGACAGGATTCAACACTCTGAAAAACCACCAAGGCACTTTGATTGTGCAGAATTTAGCCATCAAACTTGAGATTTCAATAAATTCCAGCAAAATTTTAGACAAATTAAATCCGAAAGCTTTTCAAAAAATTACACAAATCAACTCAATTAATATATAAATAAGATTAAAAACTTTACATCTGTCCTCCGTTTAAAAGCATTCTAATTCAAAATTTGGAAAAACTGAGCACCACGCAGATCTTTTCCAACCTAAACAACTTAAACCGTAAGACGTGGAAAGCAGAAAAAGAGAGCAGAGAGAAACATTTGCAAATTCCTTCGTTCACGAAGAAAAAGATTGCGCTTAGCTGTCGTTCTTGACATATCTCCACTGCGCTATTCAATCAGTCTATGCCTGTCGGCTGCTGCTAACCCCATACGGTAAGGCATCCTGCCCGGCCTATGGGTTCTTCAAGTGATAGAAATGGGGTCTTCTAAACGCCAAGCGGATATCATTTTGATCGGGTGCATTGTCGCCTTCGGCTTTCATTATCCCATTTTTTCTTTTTTTGGATCCTTAATTGCAATTTGTCATTGAGATAGAAATTTATTTAAATGGTTTAAGTTTAGTAGTTAAATTGCTGTGTGGAGGTGGATCTCTTGTTCCACAAATAAGAGAGTCTCATACACCAATTTATAAGAGGGTCTCATACACCAATTTAGTGAGGGTCTCATACACCAATTTAGTGTTACACTTGGCCTTAACTTTAAAATTGGATTCTTAATATTATTATTATTATTATTAAAGCTAGCATTGACATTCAGTATAATGGACATCTATTTTTATTTTTAATACATAGAGTTTTAAGATTCTTTATTCTTGTAAAAAAAAATATTTAATTACTAAAAAAAAATTCAATATATTTTTCAATTAAAAAATATTTATTTATTTTTATTTAAAAAATAAATATTATTGTATTTTATATAGAATAATTAATAATTAGATTAAAAAATAAGAGATTTTTATTTATATAAAAAAAATAGTAGAGTTTTCTTATCATCAAGTTGTTTTGATTGTGCATTATTTGGTTGTGTTTTTGCAATTTTAACTAAAGTTTTAGGAAAATGCTTATTTTCTTTTTTTATAAATTCAAAAATAAATTTTCAATTTTGGTAAATGTTATTTCTAATTTTCTATTGGTTGAGAAAGCTCTAGTGAGACATAATTCTCTAGATGGAAGACAATTTTATTTTCTTTGTATTCCAATGCATTGGTGAGTGCTCTGACACCTTCAATGTTATTTTAGCCCTAAGCTCAATGATGCGAGAATTGATAATATTGCAAGACATGGTTATGTTAGTGCTTTGTTCAATGACGTGAGAATTAGTGTAGTTGCAAGTTTTTTGCATAGGCCCATGGGGTGTGGGTTGGACAAATGTCGAACTAATATTATTATGTTTCCTTGTGTGGACTAGAGGGTATGTGTGGGAAAGTTGGGATTATAAACCCAATACCTTGGGTTTATTAATAAAGGGTTCATATTCTTAGTGTTTAATATTATTCCCTTAGGTTTATAATTCCTTGGGTTTTTAATATTAATCCCTTGGGTTTTTAATATAAACCCAATACCTTGGGTTTATTAATATAAGGGTTCATATTCTTAGTGTTTAATATTATTCCCTTGAGTTTATAATTCCTTGGCTTTTTAATATTAATCCCTTGGATTTATTACTCACTCTCGTTTATAATAACAATTATGGTCAACAATGATAAACCATGTTTTATAAAATTAACCATGGTCTAACGTCGCATTGTGAAAAGAATTATTTCAATATGAAAATCAACCATGGTCCAACATCGCATTGTGACAAACTCTATCTCGATATGAAAATCAAGCATGGTCAAGGATGGTCCAATATTGCATTGTGACAAGGATTGTCTCAATATGAAAATCAACCATGGTTAACCATCCAAACATGTTTATTTTCGAGTTTATAATCCCTTAGGTTTATAATATTAATCTCTCTTATGTATAATAATATATTAGGGTTTATAATATTAAAGTTTTTAGGATTAATACTAAAAACCTAAAGGATTATAAACCGAAGGGAATAATATTAAACCCTAGAAATATGAATCCTTAGATTAATAAATTCAAGGGATTGATATCATAGACCCAAAGGAATAATACTAATTCCCATGAATATTAATGTTTGAGTTCATAATATTAATAATCTCTTGGATTTTTAACATTAATCCCATAATTTTTAATATTAATATGTTGGGTTTATCAATTTCTAAAAATTCTAAGATTAATTAATATCTGAGTTTTTAATATTACTTTCTTTAGTTTATTATTATTCTCTTGGATTTTTAATATCATTTTTTAGGATTTATTAATCCTTGGGTTTATAATGTTAATATTTGATACTTATAATAACATATTATAGTTCACAATCTTAGAGTTAATTTTATATTTGATATATAAATATATTAATATAACATATTAAGTTTATAATATAGTATATATTAAGTTGACGTAGATGTATATTAAACACATTTATTAATGTAATTGTGCTGATCATTAATTTTTTTTTACTAAAAATATTACAAAAACAATTAATAATAAATTTGATAAATTAAAACTAGGCTAAAATTATTATATTATGCAAAAATCAAAGTTTTAATAACCTTAACATACCTTATAGAATTACACTGCACCTCTAAAGATCTGATTGCTAAGATCACAATCTTTAATAACCAACTCTTTAACAATTATATTTATGATTATTTCTGAGCTTCCATTTCCACTGAATTTGATGTCATTTCTAACTTTCAAAACTAACGGAATTGTTATGAATGAGATGACTTCTTGTTTTCTTAGCCACCCTATTTCATCTCTTACTATATACCATTCAAAGCATTCTTCACTGCCAATAAAGTTTTGGCCTACATCTATTTTCTAAATGTGCATTTACTGCCGAACAAGACCTGGCAAAATGGTGCTCAATATAGAACCGTGAATGTTGTTTTCATAGGAATTTGGAGGCGAATGTAATCCGTGTATTGCGGTGTATGATGGTCACAAAATAGGTAAATTGTGTTGAATATATATACACGGGTACTGTTATATATATAGATAAGATTAAGACATCTAGCTCTACCATCCGTTGAAAATAAATCCAATTCTTTCGAGGAACTGAGGGCCACGCAGACTTTGATTGGGCTGGATCTTTCCTAACATTAAACAACTTGCACCGGGAGACGTTGAAAGCAGAAAAGGAAAGTATGGTAATTATGCAAATGAATGTAGAAAGAAGCAATATGACATAAGTAGCAAACCAAGTGAAAATTTCATAAAGGAAAATAAGAACCATGATAGCATGTTTTTAGCTTGTAACGTAGCACAAGAAAAACAAGGGGATGTATGGTTCTTAGATTCAAGGTGTAGCAACCAAATGACTTGAAACATAGAAATGTTTTCAAATTTAGATGACAGTGTAAAATCTGAAATGACATTAGGGAGTGATAGCAAAGTCTCCGTCATGGGAAAAGGAATAGTTGACATTCTTACCAAGAAGGGAGAGAAGAAGTATATTTCATATGTTTATTTATTTTTTCTATTTAAAGCACCACCTCATAAGAATTGGACAACTCATGCAAAAGGGCTACAATGTATTTTTCAAAAACGATGTGTGCACAATTTTCGATAAGCCTCCAAGTAGACGGCTCATTGCAAAAGTTCACATGATGAACAATAGAATATTTCCTCTCAAGATAATATTAGACTTGAAGGAAGAAGGTGCTCAAGCACAACTTTCAATGAACTCGCAAAAGGATGAAAGAAATGTAGCAGCTGTCACACAAGAAAAATTTCAAGCAGAAATCAAGGATGAAAATTGGTTATGGAATTTGAGATGTGCTCATCTAGAATTTGGAGGTTTGAATTTGTTGCATAGGAAATTCATGGTGAAGGGATTTCCACTCATAGAAAAAATAGACAACTAATGTGAAGGATGCATCTTGGGCAAACAACACAGATAATCATTTCTACTAGGAAATTCAATAAGGGCAAAGGCACCCTTGGAGATTGTCTATTAAAATTTATATGGACCAATGCAAACACCATCAATTGGTGGCAGCCATTATATTTTGACCTTCATAGATGACTACATAAGGAAGTTGTGGGTTTAGTTAAAACAATTAATTGAAGTGTTTGACCACTTCCACCACTACAAAGTTCTTGTTGAGAAGCAAAATGGAGACTACATCAAAGTCTTGAGGACTGACAAATGCAGAGAATACATCTCGAGTGACTTCCTATGTTTTTGCAGGGAGCATGGAATTCACAAGCACTGTACAAAAAGGTATACACCTCAACAAAATGGTGTCGTGGAAAGAAAGAAGAGGACCATCATGGAAATGGCAAGGAGTATGTTGAAGTCAAATATATACCCTTTAGTCCAACCATTAGATCTGGATCTGAAGAATGTCTTCATTGCATGTATTTCAAAGCAACTTCCAAAATATTTTTTTTGCTCTTATTTCTCTTATGAGATCAACTCCTGACTGATGCTCCATTTACTGGTACGAGTGATCCATGATATTGACCTTGTGGATGACACAAATATCAACATTTTAGTTTGATATGGTAAGTTTATTTTAGATGATGCATATACCTGGTTTGGTAAAATTAATGGAATTGGCTGACAGGCTATAGCCTATATATCGTATGCTAGTTTCAAATCCTATAAGTGTATACATTAATTAAGGCTTTTTGGCTGCATCTATTGGACATTCTGCTTTAATTTTGTAGTTTGATCCATTGAGGTAGTCATCAAGAAAAAAAATATTTCATATCTTTTCTTTTTATCTTAGTTCAAAATCACTATTCAGTGGAACCAAAGGGTCAAATTATTCACAGAATCAATGAACAGTAAGAGAAATGGCCCCACATATCTCTCTCTATATATATCCCTTTTCCCACTAACATGACTCTGCAGCATGACCTATTGTTATGCCTAACTACTGATATCATGCATTTGTAATTTATTGAGATAATTTTTCATCTAGACATATTGCATATGGTGTGGTCTTATTGTTGGGGAGTAAAGTGAGCCGACTTGTTATGTTTCTTGATTACAAGACAAATACAATGTTATCCTCCGATCTATTGGCCTGCTCTTTTGATGTGGTTTGAAAAAATTATGATAAAAGTAATAGATGGCATCTCACATTTTTTGTTTGGGATGGGCAATGGTTGGAGTAGAAATGCAATATATAGGGTGATGCTTCTTTTGTGGTTATGATTTTAAAACATTTACAGATCACCGAGCTTCCTTTATTCCTTCCATTTCAGTACTTGAATGCTTAGGTATTATGCTTTTTCAAACTTGTGCGCTTAGCTTATGGAAAGTGTAAGGCGTTCCTGAATTTCCTTCTAATAAAATGCTATGCTCAAAACTAAGAAACCTATCAGTTTTCATTTACAATTGGAGATATATTTGATAGATGCAGAAAACTGTTAATTGCCTCGGAAGTTCATTTTTAAGTGGTATAATCAATCTGCACATCAGCCCTAATCTTTTAGGCCCTAGACAAAGTCGAACTTATTTTATGGAAGGTGTTATCAACCTTTTTCTGCTTGTCCAAATGCAAACTATTAAAATCCAAAGATAAAGCATGATAAGATCTGGATGTGTATTCATTTAAGTAGGAGTAAGTTTGTCACTTTAACGGTCACTTGCATATCAACTCTTCATTTATGTGTTTCTTTGGTTTTCCTTTTTAATTTCCAATTTTATATGCCTAACTATTGTTTGTTGACATGTTTTATCTTTAGTTCTATTACTTTAGGGTGCCTTGGTTAAGCAATCTTGATGTTAGGTTGTCATTTTGAAGTATTTTCAATATTTAATGCTCTGTGGATGTTGCTCCAAGAGTCATAAGTTCTCCTAGCAGAATTTTATATTTCTCTTATGATCACTATTCTATTATACCCATATTGAAATTTCCTAATTGGGGGCATAAAAACTGCAAAAATCGACAATCTCTATTGAGTTTTCTAGACTTATTTTTTTCTGCATATGTGTGCCTGGCCATGGAATAAACAGGGAAATCTTATGTGGGTGTAAAGATGTTGGAGCTCTTATTGACGACATATTCTTTGCCTCCTGGTCCTATACTTGTCATGACTTATAACTCCTCACATAATTCTTTAAAGGGTGCAAACTCATTGGAAGAGCACCTGCCATGCAAGAGGTTGGTGGTTCAATTCCACTGTACCCTAACATGAATTATTCACTAATATTGTTGATTTTTTTAATTTTTTTTTTTATATTGATTTATTTTAATGGTGAGATATTTTTCTGGATTCATTGTTTTATATTGTCTCTATAGAGACAATAGATAATATTAAAGACATTGTCTCCATAAAGACAATATGTCTTTAATTCCAACTATTGTCTTTGGAGAGACAAAAATGAAATTGTCTCAAGTTAAGACAATTTACCTAGAAATTGTCTTAAAACCCCACTTTGTGTTGTAGTGCAACTATTGTCTCTGGAGAGACAAAAATGATTGTGTTATATATTGTCATTATAGAGACAATATTTTAAGGCGATTTAATTTTAAGACGATTCAATTTGAGACACCCTCTTAAAGACAATATTTAAGACAATATACAAGTTTTCTTTTGTCTCAAATTAAGACAATTTACACAAAAATTGTCTTAAAACCCCCCTTTATGTTGTAGTGGGTGTGGGTTCGACAAATGTCGAACTAATATTATTATGTTTCCTTGTGTGGAGGATAGAGTATGTGCAGGAGAGTTGGGGTTATAAACCCAATACCTTGGGATTATTAATATAAGGGTTCATATTCTTAGAGTTTAATATTATTCCCTTGGATTTATTATTCACTCTGGTTTATAATATCAATCATGGTCAACCATGGTAAACCACGTTTTATAAAATTAATCACGGTCTAACGTAGCATTATGAATAAGGTTGTTTCAATATGAAAGTCAACCATGGTCTACCATGGTCCAACATCGCATTGTGACAAACGCTATCTCGATATGAAAATCAAGCATGTTCAAGGATGGTCCAATATTGCATCAACAAGGATTGTCTCAATATGAAGATTAACCATGGTGAACCATGCACAACCATGTTTATTTTAGGGTTTATAATCTCTTGGGTTTATAATATTAAACATAGGGTTTATAATCCCTTGTGTTTATAATATTAATCTCTCTTATGTATAATAATATATTAGGGTTTAATCTTAATGTTTTTAGGATTAATACTAAAAACCCAAAGGATTATAAACCCAAGGGAATAATATTAAAACTAGCAATATGAGCCCTTAGATTAATAAACTCAAAGGATTGATATTATAGACCCAAGGGAATAATACTAATCTCATGAATATTAATCTTTGAGTTTGTAATATTAATAATCTCTTGGGTTTTTAATATTAATCCCAAAAGTTTTTAAAATTAATGTGTTGAGTTTATCAATTTCTTATGATTGTAATATTAATTAATCCCTTCACTCTTTAATATTAATTTGTTTGGTTTATTATGATTCTTTTGGATTTTTAATATCAATTTCTTGGGTTTATTAATCCTTGGATTTATAATGTTAATTTTGATATGTATAATAATATATTAGAGTTTATAATCTTAGAACTAATTTTAGATTTGATATATTAATATATTAATATAGTATATTAAGTTATCATTAAAGTTATTAATAATATTTATCATCTCAACAAATTGAAGTAACTAAGAAAATTTTAAAATTAAAATGACCAAATAAATATCAGACATATTTAGCATATATAAAATGATTATATTTATATTAGATGTATTTACATAATATTGATAAAATTAAACATAAGTTCGATATATTTTTCTTGGCTGTACATGACTCAAAACTAGCCTAGATTTATCTTAACTCAGATTTATCAAGTGCTAAGAGGGATCAAATCTCTCGAGGTGCACACCTTTCCTTGTCTTTTGCACTTAAAAAAGAGGTTTGCACCTTGAGAGATTTGATTCCTTTCTGGACTTGATAGATCTTGAGAGATTTGATCCTTCTCTCGACTTGATAGATCAAGAGTTCAGATGAATTTAGGTTGATATAACATATATTAAGTTGATGTAAATATGTATTAAATTCATTTATTAATGTAATTGTACTAGTCACCAATTTTTTTATTAATAATACTACAACGACAATTAATAATAAATTTGATAAATTGAAACTAGGATGAAAATATTTTATTATAGGAAAATCAAACATTTTCAAACTCTTTATAACCTTAACATACCTTATAGAATTATACTGCACCTCGAAAGATCTTATTGAGAAGATCACAATCTTTAATAATAACAAATTCTTTAACCATTATATTTATAATTTTTTCTGAGCTTCCATTTCCGCTGAATTTGATGTCATTTCTAACTTTCAAAACTAACGGAATTGTTATGAATGAGATGACTTCTTGTTTTGACTGCCAATAAAGTTTTGGCCTACATCTATTTTAAACGTGCATTTACTGCTGAACAAGACCTGGCAAAATAGGACTCAATATAGAACCGTGAATGTTGTTTTCATAGGAATTTGGAGGCGAATGTAATCCGTGTATTGCGGTGCACGATGGTTAGAAAATGGGTAAATTGTGTTGAATATATACTCACGGGTACTGTTATATATATATATAGATAAGATTAAGACATTAAGACATCTACCTCTACCCTCCGTTAAAAATAATTCCAATTCTTTCGAGAAACTGAGGCCCACGCAGACTTTGATTGGGCTGGATCTTTCCTAACATTAAACAACTTGCAAATCTCTTCGTTCACGAGGAAAAAGATTGCGCTTGACTGACCTTCTTGAAATATGTGGTGATATTTCCACTACGCTTATCAGCAGTCAATGCTTGAATGCTGCTGCTACTCCCATACGGCACTGCATACTACGCGGCCGGTCGGCATACTTCATGTGGAGATCAACCAATAACCGAATAATATTTTGAATATATATATATATATATATATATATATAACCGATTAATATTTTGAATATATATATATATATATATATATATATATATATATATATATATAACCGATATATATATATATTTAAATATATATTAATACTTCTTGGCATATATATATACTTATATATATATATTAATAACCGATTAATATTTTGAATATTAATTATTCATTTTTATTTATTAATGTAAGTTAATTCAATATTGTTAATGTATGTTAATTTAATATTGTTATTTACAAATATTTATTTATAATTTCAAAGGATGGAGTTTCATTTTTTAAGATATATATGTCTTAAATGTTCAACTTATATCTTGTCTTGCTTTCTTGTGTTTAAAGCTAATTAACTTTTACACAATTAAAAATAGATATAGGTATTATATCAAAATAGAAAATTGATTTTAGCAAAAAATTAATAATTATAAGAAAAAATCAATATCCAAAAATATTATCATTAAAGTTATAATATTGAGATTATTCATATATAATAAATGTTTCTGAGATTAAATATATCAAATATTACTTTTAATTGTGATTTTTTAAAATAATTTAACATGGTAAATTTATTATCTATTTTAAAATATAAATTTTAATTTTTTTTGGAAATATTTATTATTATTATTATTTATGATTTGAAAGCACTAATGATTTAGTGAAAATCTTCCAATTATATAAAATTTGAAAATGATGTTATTGAGATAAATGTTTCTAATAATTTTGGCAAGCTTACTAAAAAGAAGCTTAAAAGATTTATGAAATTATTTTAGATGTTGAACATTATATATATTAATGAAAATATAGTATTTATGTTGAAAACATTGTATATTTCATTTTTTATTATATTAGTTAGGTTTAAGAATAATATATATTAATTTTTTAAATAATTAGAAACTTATAATTTTATAATAATTTGAATGTGCATAAATTAAATATAATAAAATGTATAATAGATATAATAGTAAGTAATTATTTTTTTTAATCTTAATTCCATGTTAGATTTAAGGTTTGTGGGCATAGATGTGTGAGAGCATGTGATGAAAATAAATGAAGGAAATTGTTACCCAAAGTATGAGAGGAAGGTTTAAGAAAAAAATTGTTTAATTTTTTTAGGGGACGAAATGGGGAGGTATATTCTCATCCCCAAACCATTAATCATGCTTATGTGAAATTATGACCTATACAGATAGATGATGTTAAAGATTCATTGTAGTAATCATGATACAATGGACGAGATAAGGTAACCTACCTCCTTGTCTACACGTCATCAAATGTAAGGATAGTTGTATTGCTCACACATAATTTGGATTGGGGATATATGATGGTGGAATTTAGAGTGATTGAAGGGAATTGAATGGTTCCTTAACTATAGGGTCATCTGAGGCTCGGTGATTTAAATACCGTGATGTGAGGAAACACCAAAGCCATTTTCCAACAACAAAGAATTTTCCAAGAACTGAGGAGTTTTGGCATACCTAGTACTGGAGGAGAAATGTTTGGAGGTAATGGGGATATTGGGCTAAGAGTTATACAACCAATGGTACCTTTATGAAGTAGTAAAATCAAGAGGAAAGAATAGCCAATCTAGTCGTGGAGGAAGATAAAATAATATACTTTAAATCCATGCAAGGTTGCTAGGCCAAAGCATGACATGATTCAATCTACAAATGATATCCTTTAAGGATTCCCCATAATGTCCAAAGAATATATCAGTTATATGGAATAGGAACTAAAATGACAATGTTGAGAGATTAAAATAGAGGAAGTGTTGATGTAAGTGTAAGGATGGGTGTGCGACCCATCCAATTTAGGGAGTACGAACACCAAGAGATCAAGGTTTTTCACGTAGTAGAGATTCCTTTGGTGGTTTATCAAGAAACTGCTTCATAGAAATACGAAATTATGGTCCTCAAAGTTAACTTTAGCATATTCAAAGGAAATTTGAAGACTTGTGAAAGGGTTATTTGGTGCAAGAATATATGTCAATTGGGTCGATAGTGAATCATTAAGAATAGGGTAAGGAGAAGGTTCATGAGGATATAGGGGAAACCCATGATGAATCTATTGTTATATTGAAGGATGTTCAAGCAGTATTCCTCAAAAAATAGAATATTCCAAGTGACTCATATTTTGAGGGAAAAGGATGACAAGAGGTAGCAAAGTAAATCACCCTAGAGAAAATCTCTCCATATTTTGGTATTTAATTACGCTTTTAAATAGTTTGTTGTTGGTTAGGTCTAATTATTCTTTTACATATTTTATTATTGTTTAGGTCCAATATTTAGATAACAACTCCTAAATTATCTATTTTTACTAAGAATATTATCGATACAAATGACAAAACAATAAGTAAACTCTAGAAAATCATGATAAAGGATAGCATCGCTATAGATGTGGATTTTATCCTATAAACCTTTACATTATTAGTTTTGTATGATATTACTTAAATTATTCCTTAAAATACACATTAACTCTTTAATTGGAAAAAAAAATCATATTAATAAAAATATGCATTGTGAGAGCAACAAGTACACCAAAAAAGGGATATTTTGATTAATTGTATGATTAACATGATTGTCCAAGCAATCCACGCTACATAATTGTTTTTTGGTTTTTATGATATCTAAGCTATTATGGAAATAATAGAAAATATGCCACAAGACATTAAAAAAATACAAAATTTGTAAAACATACTACTTGAAAACTGAGCCCTGAACCCCCAAACCGAGAGATATTGGAACAATTAAATATGGTAGTCCTTTTTCAATTGAGTTTCTAGAAAAGGAGTGTTCCAAATATTTCTTGCAAATGAAGCTTCACATCACTTGAATTTGCTAAAGAAGGACTAACATTTTCTCCTTATTTCTTTGCATCATGGTTCAAGTATCAACGAAGAATTCCATGGAAGTGGTCACACTTGAGACGATTCATTGATTGAATCAAATTTTCAAGATGAGAATTTCTTTTTGAAGGTGGGAAATCATCGCCATTGGTTACCTATACTCCTCACCAGGAAGACACAACTATATGTTGCATCTAGGATAAAATAAAATCAATTATCTAGTATACTAGTAACTTGGGTGAGATGTTGGACAAATTCAAGAGGGTAGTGAAGCTACTGGGATAGGAGTAAGCCTTCCTACCCTTTCTAATTCTAAAAATTAGCTTGAGGAGCATAAATGAGCATAGAGAATATGAATCATTGAAACAAGATCCCGACCCACCAAAATTCATATACCTAATTAAATATATACTTACATGTAGCGATAGATAATTCCGTTACTTCTCTAAGTGTCATGAAATTCAATCGCTAATGAAAAGGGATGAATTTGACATTGCATACACACATAATGCATATATGTCCAGCCAACCTAAATTATTAAATCCCTTTAAACCCAACACTTTTTTAAAACACGAAGAGACCCTAAAACTCAATTTATATCTAGTCATCCTCGACCACCTCGATGAATATAGAGAAAAAAATATGTTACAGAAGAGGAGTGCATAGAGTAGTTACGAAAAAAAAATTTAAAGCAAGGCGAAAAAGGAGTATTTCTTACCTAGTCATTTGTCATTTCAATTATATATTTTTGAAGTATAGCCTGTTAACCAGCATCTTTCCTTCCAAAATTTATGGGGTGCCAACCTGACCTAAGTTTCTCACACATGATTGAAAATATGCACCATCTACCTATTCACCTTCACACGCATGCATTTGGATATATAAAAATATTGTCTCTCGCTTAATTGGAGTCCACAAATAGTGTACTAGGGGTCCAAAATTGCATGAAATTCACTTCCAAGACTGAAATTGAGCTAAGAAAAGAGATGGTAGCCTCAAATTCCTCATGGGGGCTGGACTCTAGAACAAACATCCTCATCATTTCTTAATGAAGGGACTTTAGGAGCTTCTTATACTACACAATCTCATACATCCAACACTAATTGAAAAATAATGACAAGTATTAGAGCCATGTGGCCCCAACAATTCCTCCCTATTTTATAATGATACTTGAATGACACAAATTTCTCCTTCCTCCTGGCTATAACTATACTGGCATGACAAAAATTTCAACTTGAATGACACAAATTTCTCCTTCCTCCTAGCTATAACTATACTGGCGTGAAAAAAATTTCAAATTCCTCATGTTAGTTGGAGTCTAGGATGCACATCGTCATCATTTCTTAATGAAGGGACTCAAAGAGCTTCTTGTATTACAGTTTCATACATCCAACACCATCTAAACAATAATGAGAAGTATTGGAGCCACATTCAGAGTCGTAAAATTAATCTAATCCCAATTTCGCTAATGCTCTAATGGCAGTTTTTCCATCGAATTGAAATTCGTAAGCAAATTTTGAATGCACTTGATGAGGAAAAAACCCACGCTGTAGCCCACCCTATCTCCCATCACGTGTCCAAATCTTTAGACAATGACGGACACGTATCGTCACTTTGAAAATAAAGGTAACCTAGCGAACCCTATCACTCACGGTATACCATTTAATTCCCTATTCAAATGCAGAGATCGCTAAGTAAACCCATGCGCTCAAAGTCATCTGCATTCAATACAGGATCCAAAATGGAGGAATGTACGCTCTTGAACATATACCCACACGTGTCCAGGGTCCTCATATTAATTTCCGCCACTGTGGGGCCCGGTTAGAGATGCCGGAAAGAACAGTAAGTAGTGGCACCGTGGAAAGTTTACACGGTAGAGACAAATCATAGCTTGAAAGTCGAAACAAAAACAGTAGATCTGATAATCTTCAAAGTGCCTGCCTTGACCAGGAATAAGAGTTGTATAAATGATGTGAAATAGTAAATGCGATATCCTATCACAGAGATTGTGAAGAAATTTCCAAATAAATTAGTCAATTCCTGGACGATGCAATATAGGGCACGACATCCAGCTTGGGTTGTTCGGATTCAAATTTCAATCCCTCTGCAAACAATGGAACTTCTTATAAATTGGACCTCCTTGGCCACAATACCCATGTCCAGTTGAGAAAAATGGCAACTAACATTATTCTGGGTGTTTTTATTGCCATCTTCTGTTGTTCAATACTCGCAGGTAAATTTGCATTACCCAACATTTATTTGTCTTCTTCTTGAAAATTGAATTGTTATGTAAAGCTTAAGATGAATAAGGTATTTCTGTTAAACTGATTATAATTCAATATTCTTGTTCACAATAGTTATGGAAAGCTCAATATTTATAGCCTCTCTCTGTTAAACTCGTTATAATTCAATCTTTGTGCAGAAGGTGCTAAAATAGGAGTGAACTATGTGTTGGAATATTTGGAAATTCCAGAACAAAAATGGAGAATAAAACTCCCCTCTAAAGAGAAAATATTAAAATTTCATTCACAGTGATAGAGTTTCCACACTTAAAACAAACTTCTATTTCAAAAAAAAATGTTACTAATTCTTCTTCAACATAGAGGGATTACAACTGCTCAACTACTCCTAAGCACAGTGCCAAAATAACACACTCTGTCTCTCTAAAACATTCACTGCGGTGTATACAAAATATATTGCACTGCTGTGCTTTTTCATTCATTGTCTCTGTCTATTACAAAACAAAAACAACTCTCTGTTTTCCCGCACTTCTGTGCTTCTCAATTCTATTCTGTGTAATAATAAAACCAAATTACAACAACTCTATTTTACAATGTGCTGGGCATATATATGTAAAAATTTATAATATATATATATATATATATATATAGATATATATATATTATATTTATAATATATATAATATAATCAAAGTAAAAACAAATATTACTGCAGTAATAAACTTTAACCCATGTTCAAATATTTAAAACATACATGCTGGAATATAAAATTAAAATCAAACTATATAAAAAAACTTTATTTCCCTTTGTTTTTCTTGTTATGCTTTTCGGGGGCTCCATGGAAGACTTTCACGTGAGCTCTCATACTCCCCCGAAATTCTTTATGAATGCAAAGTGTGGGCCCAGCTGAGGATGATGTCAGCTGCTCCGGGGGTCTCCACTCCTTTAGCTGCTCGAGCTATGCTGCCCCTTCAGAATATTACCACCTTAACTTTTCTGTATTAATTATGTTCAGTGGGTTTTTAATGTGGTTGTTGATGTAGATAGGATGGAGCTCTTCCACCGCTTCTGCATTCAAATCGCAATTGTTTAACTTCACATCTGCCTTAACTCCACCGTTCTGCTATCTCTTCATTCCCTTCTCAATTACTTCTGCCGTCTGCTGAGTTATGTGGGCAGTTGGAATTAATTTCCAACACTCCCCCTTAATTTCAACTGCTGGGTTTTCCTGCATACCCAGGCATTTCCTGAAATAATTAAAATTGTTCTAAGCTAATGGTTTTGTGAGGATATCAGCAAATTGATCCTCTGTTCTACAGTGCTGCAAAACAATCTCACCATTGTTAACCAATTCACGTATGAAGTGAAACTTGGTGTCTATGTGCTTTTTCCTTTTATGAAAAGAAAAATTTCTAGATAAAGCTATCGTTGAGCTATTATCACAGTAAATCATTGTCCCTTTTATCTATTTTTGGCATAAACTTTTCAACATTCTTCTCATCCAAACTGCTTGACAAGCTACTACTGTAGCTGCCACATACTCTGCCTCTGTTGTAGACAATGCTACAATGGGTTGTTTCTTAGAAGCCCATGAAATAACTCTTGAACCCATATGAAAAACATAACCAGAAGTACTTTTCCGGTCATCAATACTTCCAGCCCAATCACTATCAGTATAACCAATTAATTCTGAATTTTCTGAAGTAGTGTACAAAATACCATACCTCTTAGTTCCTTTTACATACCTCAGAATTCTTTTTGCTGCCTGCCAATGCGCATCCTTTAGCCTCTCCATAAATCTGGAAATCAAACTAACAACATGCATTATATCAGACCTAGTTACAGTTAAATACATAAGGTTTCCAACTATGCTCTTGTATAAGCTACGGTCAAAATCCTTGCTGCTGTCCTCTCTGCTGAATTTTAATCCCATCACTGTCGGAGTAATCGCTGCTTTGCTCTCCTGCATATTAAATCTTTCCAGCACTTCATTAACATATTTTTCCTGTGAGATAAAAATCCCATTTTCATCTTGTTCTACTTCTATTCCTAAGAAGTATTTCAAGAAACCCATGTCAGTCATTTCAAATTATTCTTTCATGACTGTTTTAAAATTTTCAATAAGGTAGTCATCATTACCTGTGCAAATAACATCATCAACATATAAAACAACTATCAACATTTTACCATATTTTTCTTTGCTGTAGAGGGTGGGTTCTCCCTCACACTTTTCAAATCCATTTTCCAGTAGATAGGAATCTATCCTACTGTACTAAGCTCTTGGCGCTTGCTTCAGTCCATAAAGATCTTTCTTCAACTTACACACTTTGTGCTCTTGAACTTTCTTTTCATAGCCGAGAGGTTGTTCAATGTAAACCTCTTCCATTAACACTCCATTTAGGAATGCTGACTTCATGTCCATTTGGTAAACTTTCCACTTGTTTTGTGCTGCTATGGACAACACCGCTCTCATCGTTTCCATTCTAGCAACCGGTGCGAAAGTTTCCTCATAATCTATCCCATGCTTCTGCTTATAACCCTTGACAACAAGTCTGGCCTTGTGTCTCTCTATTTTTCCTTCAGCATTACTCTTGGTCTTGTAGACCCATTTAACTCCAATGACATCTTTACCTTTTGGGAGTTCAACCAAATCTCAAGTCTTGTTTCTTTCTATGGCATTAATCTCCTCATCCATAGCTTCTATTCATGTCTTATCCTTGATAGCTTCTTCGAAATGAACAGGATCATCAACATGACAATATAAAGCAAAAAAAGAATTAATACCTTCATTTGCTGTATCTTGTTCATATATGTCTTTCAAATTTCTGAACTTCTTACCTCTTTCATTAGGTGTACAAATTCTTGAAGAAGCACTTGAATTTCCTCCTTGTGGTGTGCTTGGAGAAGCACTTTCATTTCTCCTCAAGGGTGTGCATTGCTGCCCTTGTGTTGGAGCTGCTGTTTGGGGATGTATTTCAACCAACTCATCATTATTTTCATCATGAGATAAACAATGTTTAACATTCACTGTTTTCTCTATGCTCCCATCCCAAGCTTCCTCTTCAATGAACTGAACATCTCTTCTCACAATAAACTTCTTGGTGGATGGGTTGTACAACCTGTAAGCTTTGGATTCCTCACTGTATCCAATGAAAATACATTTCTCCCCCTTGCTATCCAACTTCTTCCTTAGTTGATCCGGAATGTGTGCATAAGCCACACATCCAAAAACCTTCATGTGTGTGACACTTGGCTTTGTGCCACTCCATGCCTCTTCTGGCACTTTGTTCATAACTGCTTTTGTAGGGCACCTATTTAGAATGTACGCTGCACAATGTACAGCTTCAGCCCAATAATAATTAGGCAAATGCTTTTCCTTTAACATACTCCTTTTCATGTCCATTATGGTTCTATTTTTCCTTTCGGCTACTCCATTGCTGCGGAGTATATCTAGTTGTAAACTGCTTTTGAATACCATTTTCTCTACAAAAACGTATAAAATCTTTAGAGATATACGCACCTCCTCTGTCAGTCCTTAGGACTTTGATATGCAACCCGCTTTGGTTTTCCACAAATGCTTTGAAATTGCAAAAATTTTCAAACACTTCACTTTTCTTTTTCAAAAAGTAAACCCAAGTTTTTCTTGTAAAATCATCTATGAATGTTAGCACATAGTCGCTGCTAACAAGTGATGGAGTTTGCATCGGTCCACACACATCTGAGTGGACAATCTCTAAGGGTGCCTTCGCCCTTATGATTTTCCTGGAAGGAAAAATTTCTCTGTGTTGTTTCCCCAAGATACAACCTTCACAAAGGCTATCCAGTTTCTCTATCAATGGTAGTCCTCTTACCATTCCTTTTCTGTTCAACAAATTAAGACCTCCAAAGTTGAGATTTCCAAATCTCAAGTGCCACAAACAATTTTCATCTTTTGGTTTGCTTCGGATAGCCTCTTATGTCACTGTTGCTTTCTCTTCACCATTCTTCAAATCTGCTCTCATTCTGAGAGGGAACATCATGTTCCTTGTCATTTTTACTTCAGCAATACATTGTTTTCTAGGTGGCTTATCCATGATGGTACAAACATCATCCTCAAAAAATACATTGTACCCCTTGTGGACAAGTTGTCCAATACTTAAGAGGTTACACTTCATTCTTGGAACATAATACACATCTACTATGGATTTCTTTGCACTTTTCCTTGTTAAAACATTTACATTTCCTTTTCCCATAACAAAAACTTTGCTATCAGTTCCTAGTGTGACTTGTGACTTCACACTCTCATCTAGCATAGAAAACATTGCTATATTTCCTATCATATGGTTACTGCAACCGGAGTCTAGAAACCATAAATCCTCACTTTTTTCTTCAGCCATATTACAAGCTAAAAACAAATTATTTTGGTTCATATTTTCTCTAGTGAAGTTTGCACTAGTTCTACTTCCCATATCATGCTGCTTCTTTCTACATTCATTAGTATAATGACCATATTTTTTACAATAGTGACATTGGACATTGGACTTATCATACCTTTGTCCTTGAGCATTCTGTTGACCACTCTGCTGGCTGATGCCTTAGCCGTGGCTGTGATTTTGATTGTTGCACCTTCCATGTGAATGCGAAGGGTTGTCCCTTCCACCTCTGTTTTGGCTTCTGCCTCTTCCTCTTCCTCTGCCTTGCCCTCTTCCTCTTCCGAAAGACATCCGGGTTTTAAAGGCATGATCAAGAGATGAGTTTTCACTTCTACCCAATCTCTGCTCATGGGTCATCAGTGATGCATGTAGCTCATCCACTGAAAACTTTGTGAGATCCTTAGTCTCCTCTATGGTGGTGACAATCACTTCAAATCTTGAGGGTAGACTCCTCAAGAGTTTTTCCACAATCCTCTTGTCTTCAAGAGTCTCTCCATGAGATCTTATTTGTGTGACCATTCCAGTCACATGAGTGAAGAATGAGTCAATAGTATCTGACTCTTTCATACAGAGAGTCTCAAAGACTCTCCTCAGCAACTGAAGTTTTGTTGTCTTCACTCTTTCCATGCCTTGATAGGCTGTCTTGAGAGTTTCCCATGCTTCTTTGGATTTCTTGGCTGCTGCTATCCTCGGAAACACACTCTCATGCACTGCTTGATACAATAAGAAGAGAGCTTTGGAGTCTTTCTTCCTATTGCTCTTCAACAACTCGTTCTCTTCCTGAGTTAAATCATCAAGCTTTTCATCATCTGTCGGCTCTTCAAAGCCATCTTCAACAAATTCCCATAAGTCTTGGGAAAAAAATAACGCTCTCATAGTTATTGACCAGTAGTGATAATTTTTCCCATTAAATTGTGGGAGATGGATATTTCCCATACCCATACCAGTGCCGGCTCCAGCCATTCTTGCACTCTTAACTATGATTCAAAAACACTTGACTGTGTATATAAAATAACTGAATGTTCTGCAACAGTAATACAAAACTGTATAGAGAAATACATTGAATTATTTTTGGCTGAGTCTTCACACTGCTAGAGAAGCTGCTGCAAAAAAGAACTCCTTTCCTTCAGCTTCTTTGATCTTCAAAGAGCCTGGACTAGCTCTGATACCATGTTGGAATATTTGGAAATTCTAGAACAAAAATGGAGAATAAAACTCCCCTCTTTAACACAGAGAAAATATTAAAATTTCATTCACAGTGACAGAGTTTCCACACTTAAAACAAACTTCTATTTCAAATAAAATTGTTACTAATTCTTCCTCAACACAGAGGGATTACAACTGCTGGACTGCTCCTCAGCACAGTGCCAAAATAACACACTCTGTCTCTCTAAAACATTCACTGTTGTGTATACAAAATATTTTGCACTGTTGTGCTTTTTCATTCACTGTCTCTGTCTATTACAAAACAAAAACAACTCTCTGTTTTCCCGCACTGTTGTGCTTCTCAATTCTGTTATGTGTAATAATAAAACCAAATTACAACAACTCTATTTTACAATGCGCTGGGCATATATATGTAAAACTTTATAATATAATATATATATTATAAATATCTTATATTTATAATATATATAATATAATCAAAATAAAAATAAATATTACTGCGGTAATAAACTTTAACCCATGTTCAAATATTTAAAACATACGTGCTGGAATATAAAATTAAAATCAAACTATATAAAAAAACTTTATTTCCCTTTGTTTTTCTTGTTATGCTTTTCGGGGGCTCCATGGAAGACTTTCACGTGAGCTCTCATACTCCCCCAAAATCCTTTATGAATGCAAAGTGTGGGCCCAGTTGAGGATGACGCCAGCTGCACCGGGGTCTCCACTCCTCCAGCTGCTCGAGCTATGGTGCCCCTCCGGAATATTACCGCCTTAACACTTTGCTGTATTAATTATGTTCGGTGGGTTTTTAATGTGGTTGTTGCTGCAGATAGGATGGAGCTCTTCCACCGCTTGTTGTTTAACTTCACATCTGCCTTAAATCCGTCATTCTGTTGTCTCTTCATTCCCTTCTCAATTAATTCTGTCGTCTGCTGAGTTATGTGGGCAGTTGGAATTAATTTCCAACACTATGGTATGAAGGGAACGGATCTGCCACCTGCATACCAGGTGGTAGCTTTGATGAAGAGCAATAACATCAGGAAAATGAGGATTTTCCAAGTGGATAGAAATGCTTTGAAAGCTTTTTCCAAGTCGGGGATTGATGTAATTGTGGGAGTGGGCAACAATGAATTGCAGCTCATCTCCTCCAGCCAGGACGCAGCAAATGGTTGGGTCAACGACAAAATTCGGCCCTTCTATCCCGCCACCAATATCAAGTATATTGCAGTGGGCAACGAGGTTTTGACAAAGACGACGTACAGATCATATCTTGTTCCTGACATGAGGAACATTCAAACCACGCTGTAGAATGAAAATCTGCAGAATAACATCAAGCTTTCTACTACTCACTCCTCTGATGTTACCAATGGCTACCCGCCGTCTAACGGTGTCTTCAAAGACGAGTTCAAGGACACCATGAAGTCTCTGCTTCAATTCCTCTCAGATCACAGCTCTCCCTTCATGGCCAACATCTATCCATACTTCAGCTACATGGGCAATAGGGGTTCCATTTCTCTGGACTACGCTTTGTTTAGGTCAACCCCTATAGTGGTGCCAGACAACGGTTGGAACTACAAATACTTGTTTGACGCCTTGGTCGATACTCTTGTTTCGGCCATGGAAGCTTTGGAATATCCCAAAATTCCACTTATCGTTACTGAGAGCGAATGGCCTTCTGCTGGGGCGGATGTGGCCACAGTTGACAATGCTCGTACTTATAACAACAATCTCATCCGCCATGTGTTATCGAATGAAGGAACACCAAGGAGACCGGGGACAAGCATTGAGACCTATATCTTCGCTCTCTTCAACAAGAACCAAAAGGACGTCAGAACGGAGCAGTACTTTGGAATCTTCTACCCTAACCAGCAGCTTGTATACCTTGTTAATTTTTCTCCATATTCTAGTGCTTGTGAGTCCAACATACACATGAAACTGATGTGGACAAGTCCTCCTCTATATGAGAAATACCTTGATATGTATATTATCTAGGATGCTACATATATTGTGAATCCTTCTACAATAAAATGTGGACAATAAAGTGAGTTGAGTTATCCTTTTTGAAATGATTTGCCTTTGCTTTTGTTTTGGAAATTAAATGCCTGTGCAATGAATTTATGTAGATACACAAAAGATATATCATTCAAAAAAATTTTGAATATAATCTCCAATAAAAACATTATCGAGACGGGGTAGCTCAGATTTGCTAACGATTAGAGAGAAGGGTTGATTGGCCGTAAGTGTTAGAGCAGTCGTCTCGAACCTTGAACCATCTATAACCCTTGTTGTAGACATTTCTTCTAACTTAAAAACCAACATTAATTTTACTGCACAGAAAAAATAAGAAAACAGTGGCGTTTGGCCAGCATGTTGGTAAAGGCAGAGGATTCAATCACACAAATAACGCGAATATTTCAGACACGAACAATGAGTTGCTGCTCTTCAATTAATCATAAAACTCTGAATCATAAAACTCTCTTGAAAACAATGAACCCGTGAAGGGTATTTAATCTAATTGACATGCACACAATCTCACACATAACTGAACTTAATCAACTCACTTAACTCACTATCTAACTCGCTCACCAAATCTAACTGTAACTCAACTCAACTAACTCCACTTAACTATTTGTCTAACTTCTGCATGAGGAAGTAATTATATATTTTAACACTCCCCCTTAATTACGACCTCTAAACTAAAACATAACTTATGACAACTCAAACATGCCTGCTGGTCTATGTCTCAGCTAGGTTTACAACACCCAAGTTTCTTTTGTGAAACTCAAACAAATCTACTGCTAATGGATTTGTAAAGATATCAGCCAATTGATCACTCGTTCTACAAGGCTTCAAGTGAACTTCTGCATTGCTCACAAGTTCTCGAATAAAATGATATCTAGTATCAATATGCTTGCTCTTTTGATGAAACACACTATTCTTGGATAGTGAAATTGTTGATGTGTTGTCACAATATATCGATGTTGATCCTTGTTTTTTCTGCTTGAGTCCATCCAATACTCTTCTTAACCATACTGCTTGACATGCTGCTGAAGTTGCTGCTACATATTCTGCTTCTGCTGATGAAAATGTCACAATAGGCTACTTCTTAGATGCCCATGCTATCACACCTAAACCGAGATGGAACACATAACCGGATGTGCTCTTCCGATCATCCAAACTTCCTGCAAAATCACTATCTGTATATCCAATCAATTCTTTCTTTTCTGTACTTGCATACATTATGCCATAATCTCTGGTTCCTGCTATGTATCTCAGAATTCTTTTTCCAACACTCCAATGTGTGTCTTTTGGAGTCTCCATGAATCTGGAAATCAGACTCACTCCCTGCATAATATCTGGTCTTGTCGTTGTGAGATACATGAGGCTGCCAACCAATCTTTTGAATAGAGTTGGATTGACATCTGCCCCTTCATCATCCTTACTTAACTTTGTACCCGTTGCAACTGGTGTAGGTACAGGTTTGGAATTATCCATCCTGAATCTTTTCAGCAAATCTGTTGCATACTTATTTTGTGAAATGAAGATGTCTTTTTCAGATTGCTCAACTTCAATGCCAAGAAAATATTTCATGAGACCTAGATCTGTCATCTCAAATTCTTTCATCATGGCTGCTTTAAATTCATCTATTTCAAGATCACCTGTAAAAATCATATCATCAACATATAAGCAAACTATCAAAATATGTCCATGCTCATTTACCTTTGTGTATAAGGTAGGCTCAATGCTGCTTCTGCAAAATCCATTCTTGATCATATAACTGTCAATTCTGCTATACCATGCTCTAGGTGCTTGCTTCAGTCCATAGAGCGCTTTCTTCAATCTGTAAACTTTATCTTCTTGTCCTTCAACTTCATAACCTGGAGGCTGCTGCACATAAATTTCTTCTTCTAAAATTCCATTCAAGAAGGCTGATTTGACATCCATCTGATACACTTTCCACTTGTTCTGAGCTTCTTTCGCTAGAACTGCTCTTACAGTATCCAATCTGGCTACTGGAGAAAAATTTTCCCCAAAGTCTATTCCCGGTTGCTGCGAGAATCCTTTGGCTACAAGTCTTTCTTTAAATCTGTCAATCTCACCTTTCTCATTCGCTTTAGTCTTGTACACCCACTTTACACCAATGAGATTTTTATCGTTTGGTAAATCAACCAAACCCCATGTATCATTCTTTTCAATTGAATTCATCTCTTCATCCATGGCTTGCACCCAATTTTCATCTCTGATTGCTTCTTCAAAGGAAGAAGGTTGGAATGCCAACAATACAAAATTTGAATTAATGGATTCAATCTAATCATGGATTCAAAATTTGAAATTATACCAATGGATTCAATCTGATCATGTAATGTACTAAAACAAGATATTGAATCCTTCTGCAATGTTCACAGAATATAAAACACGATCACTCAATCACATGCAAGTAAGAGAAAGAAATAAATAAATCACACAACACAATATATTTCTAGGGAAAGAAAATACTCAAAAACCCTCTATCAAATATTGTATAAAGTTAAGAAATCCTGAAACAATACAATGCATTCTTGCTCATAATAATGTTTTGTAGTCTACCAATCGTCTCACACTGATCTAGGCAAAGTTGGACAAACAGTTAGCCAATTTCTTCCCTTCCTCCATCCTTCCTTGCTCACGCAATTCCTAGAGAAATAAATCCCTATTAAATATAAAATTCAACCTTCCTTGATTGCGTAATCCATCTAGGCCTACCAGTGACTTTATAATTGCACCCGGGAAATTTTCTAATAATACAATTGATAGTTAAGTTCCATTTAACTTTTGTCTCAGTTGAGTCTTCATCAGAACTAACATGCATGCAACTATTAATAGTGAATGATTAGTTATCTGATTGATCACTACTTTTTAATTAAATCTAATTTAATTCACTGGACCTCTCACTAGCTCATCACTCAGTTATAACTACTTAAAATGATTTTAAATCAATTAATTTGAGTTAACTAATTACACTGACACCACACTAGTGCTAAAACTTCTACTAGACCCCCAAAATATTAGAATCACTCTACATGGCTCACCTTATACCCTCAATTCGAAATTATTGAGATAGCTCAGCCTTCATGAGTTAGCTAACTGATACAAGTTGTTATGAGATGAAATTAAAATTCATTGTCCAATTTATTTAAGGGAAAAATAAATTAGACACCGACATTGATCTCTAATGTGTAATTGAATTCCTCACCAATATGTGATGGGAATCCCACACTAGTATGTGGTGTATTTTATTGTTCAATTTCAACACTCCTCAAGAATAAAGTGATTATCAACTACCTTGATCATGCCTCTATGGTATTCAAATTTTCTCTTTGCCAGCACCTTCGACAAGATGTTTGCATCGTGATCCTTCATGCGAATGTACTACAACAACATAATGCACCTTTGAATACAATCTCTGAGATGGTAGTATGAGATATAAATATTCTTGGACCTGTCATGGAATACTGGATTAAACGAGAGTTTTATGCAACTCTGGTTATCACAATGTATCATCGTCAAATCCATCTGATTACCAAACAAAACAACAAGTATCTTCTTCATCCAGATGGCCTCACATGCAATGTAAATAGCTTCCATGTACCCTGCATTTTCTCAACTAAGTGAAAATGATCTCTATTTCCTGTTGTACAAAGAAAATATTGTTGATCATATGCTGAAGAAGCCCCTTAATGTGATCTTCCCGTGTGATTGACTGCCTGCCCAATCTGCGTCGGTGAAGAATTGAAACTTCACTCCCTCTGTCCATTTGTACCATAATCCAAACTTTGTAGTGCCCCTCAGATACCTAAAAACGTGCTTCCCCGCCTTCCAAAATAGCTTTCTAGGCTTAACCATAGCTTTACTTAGTTGGTTAAATACGTAGCATATGTCTAATCGTGTGTTCACCAAATACATAAATGAACCCACAAGCTGCTTGTAAACAATAACATCCACTACCTCATTTGAAGTAGCATCCTCCTTCCTCCAGTTTCCTACAGGAGGAGTCTCCATGGGTTTGCTACCCCCATGTGGAACTTCCTCAAAATATCCTTGTCATACTTGCCCTTAGATACAAATATCTCCCCATATCTTTGCCATATTTCCAAACCAAGGAAATAACGCAAGAGGCCCATTTCCTTCATCTCAAATTCTCTTACAAGATCCTCTTTGCAAGAAGTTATGAGTTACTCATCACCTGTCAGTATCAGATCGTCTACATAAACTACAATAGTAAAAATATTACCATAAAAAAAAATATGATATAGGTTCGCATCCACATCACTTTTTATGAAGCCCAACCCGGTGAAATATTTTTCGATCCTGGTAAAATAAGCACGAGGTGCTTGTTTTAGCCCATACAGTGCTTCTTGAGTCTGCACACATGTGACTCCCTGTTTTAGGTCTCAAAACCTTATAGATGCTCAATGTACACTTCTTCCTCAATAAACTATTGAGAAAGGTTGTATTTACATCTATCTGATGTATCTTCCATCCCATCTCCACTGAGAGTGCAAGGATGGATCTAATCTATGAGTACGTTGCAACTAGTGCAAAATTATCTTCATAGTCAATCCCCTCTACCTTTGAGAATCCTCTAGCCACAAATATAGCCTTGTATTTATCAACACTCCAATATGATTCTTTATTCACCTTATAGATCCACCTAGATCCAACCACTGACTTCCACACTTGTCTTGGGACCACTTCCCATGCATCATTTATGATAATGGAGTCATACTCGTTAACCATGGGATCAACCCATACGAGCTATTGCACCGCTTACTCAAAAGAGGATGGTTATGTCATAATACATTAGCTCATAAGATCCATGTATCTAGTATACCTGTCTGGGTGCCTTATCTGCCTATGATATTATGTAGGTGTACCTACATTCTCTCTCACATCTAGCATCAATCTATCAGCCTCTCAGGTGCGCTTCCTACCAGTTCTGGTGGATGGCTCCATATGAGTGGTTTCTACCACTATTTGTTCCTCTGAATGCGGCTTTTCCACATCTTGAGGTTCATCCTTTGTAATTAAGAGTTCGTCTGCTGCATGCAAGTCAAGCTCCCTCTCAAGGGACAACCACATGGCTTTCTCCTCATCAAATTTCACATCTCTTTTGACAAATTTCATCCTGTGTGCTGGAAAATAAACCTGATTGTTTTGGGGAGTATCTGTGTACCCCAAAAATATCCCAACCTTTTATGTCGGTTCTAGATTCTCCTCAAATATTTGGTCACATGGTAATAGACAAATGAGCCAAAAATTTTCAAATATGACACATCTGGTTTCTTACCTAAAAAGTCCTCCTTTGGTGTACTCATGCTATCCGATGAGAACTATGATTCTCCACAAATACCGTTGTGTTGCATGCCTCTTCCCACAGATGAAATGGTAGGCCCAAATCGTGTAACATAGCTCGTGCTTCTCCCACAATTATTTTTTTTCTTTTTGCAACCCAATTTTGTTGTGGGTTATGAGGTGCAATCAATTCTCCCTGAATTCCTTATTTGGCACATAAATTATTGAATTCATTAGAGGTATAATCACCACCATTTTCTCTCCTTAGAGCCTTCACCTTATTCCCTGTATATTTCTCTACCTGTGCTTTGAACTCACAAAACTTGGAGAACATCTGATATTTCTTCTGCATGAAGAAAATCCAACACTTTCTAGAAAAATCATCAACAAAAATCACATAATACATGTGATTTATTTTGGAAGCTTTTGATAATGATCCACACACATCT
This sequence comes from Pinus albicaulis, assembly GCA_034641835.2. Lineage (NCBI taxonomy): Eukaryota > Viridiplantae > Streptophyta > Pinopsida > Pinales > Pinaceae > Pinus > Pinus albicaulis. Next base: position 1,593,839,842 of record CM076580.1, on the reverse strand, counting down.
GAGTGAGCTCTCTCAAAGATTTATATTGATCATTTCTCCTTCTCATGAAAGGTGGCCTTTGTATACTTCCCCATACTACAACCCTTGCATTTGTCTCTTTGCGCAAGTGTACCCTTTGGAAGCCCTATAGAAATTTGTTGCATGATCCTCAAAGAACAGTGGTGTAGATGACCCAACCTCCTCTGCCATAACTCACTAGTATCCTAACATACCACCTCATATTCCTTACTGCTCAATGCTGCACAATAATATACATCAAGTTTGTAGAGGTTCTTCACACGAACCCCAATATTCGTTACCTATCGTGTGGCTTTGTGATGAAGGAACTCTTTTCCTTCACTGAAAGCCACATCATATGCATCATCCTCCATCATAGCAACTGAAACTAAATTATTTTTCAAACCTGGTACATTTATGATATATTTTAGTATGAAAATTTTACCTAGCTCTCTCTATAAAGTAACTGTACCAATCCGGATAGCGCTAGAACTCCCATCACCACCCATCTCGATGTGCATATGATGATCCTTCTTCTCCATGCTACTAGATAGTTATTTGTTTCCAGTCATGTGGAAAGATGCTATACTATCCAAGTACCACATAGATCCCATCAGAGTTGGCACTATGCATGCAATGGGAGAGAAGTCCAACTCAAACTGTGAGGCCAAAGCTTCACCCGCTATAGCTCCCAGAGCCTTATTGTTGTTCTTCTTCTTTTGTGGAAAATTTGTGGCATAGTTTCCATGATCATGACAGTTAAAAAATTTCACTTTTGACATGTCTCGTTTCTTGCCTTCTTTTCCGGTCTTAGGTTTGGAATGGAACTTCTTCCCTTTCCCCTTATTTTTCTTGCCAACAAAGGTACAATTTTCCTCATCATCAGTCTTGGATGAGGATCCATCCCTGATATTTCACTAAAACTCTTCTTGTACCAAATACGTCCATAGTCCCTCCCACTTTGGTAACTGCTCCCTCCCATTCATAGAGTCTTGGTAACTATGCCAGCTCTTGGGAAGGCCTAGAATTGCTAGGCTTACCAAGTAATCATCACCCATAGTAATCCCAACACTTCCAAGCTCATCTCGACATTGAGTGAACGTGGTCAAGTATTTCTAGATTATGTCGATCTTCTGGATTTTTATTTTCCTGAGCTTTTCCTTGAGTGCCAATTTCCTATGGTCACTGCTGCTTTGAAATCGATATGTCAAGGCCTTCCACATAGGATATGGAGTTTCCTTTCCATGGAGACTCGAGACAATATGATATCGAACTCCCTCTTATTAGATCCTCCTCACCTTTGCAACACTCTTCCTCCATGGTTCATGTTGTGCAGCATCTTTCTAAGGGGGTTCAGGAATATTAAATGAAATCCTTTAGCCTGTTATCCTCCAATACTGCATCCATCATGTCCTTCCATGAAATATATTTGTAATTTCCCTCGAGTGCATATTCCAGTCTCAAGCCAGTGAAATACATCATGGTTAGCTGTTAGGTACCAAAGAATGAATATTAAAATTTTAATCATGTTCAACATAAACTCAATTTCTTCTCTTCTATTGTGATTCATGGCACTCTGATACCATGTATAAATTATACCAATGGATTTAATCTGACCACGCGATGTTCTAAAACAAGATACTAAATCCTTCTAAAATATTTGCGAAATATAAAACATGATCACTCAATCACATGCAAGTAAGAAAAAAAAGTAAATAAATCACACAACACAAGATATTACTATGGAAATAAAATACTCAAAACCCCTACATCATATATTGTATAAATTAAAGGAATCAAGAAAAAATACAATGCATTGTTGCTCACAAGAATCTCTTGCACTCTACCAATCGTCTCACACTGATCTAGGAGAAATTGGACAAACACTTAGCCAATTCATTGCCTTCCTCCAACCTACCTTTCTCACAGAATTCCTAGAGAAATAAATCCCTATTAAATAGGAAATTCAAACTTCCTTGATTGTGAAATCCACCTAGGCCTACATGTGACTTTATAATTGCACTCGGGAAATTTGGTAATAATACAACTGATAATTAAGTTCCCTTTATCCTCTATCTAAACTAGGTCTTCATCAAAATTGACATGCATGCAACTATTAATAGTGAATCATCAATTATCTAATTGATCACTAATTTTGAATTAAATATAATTTAATTCGCTGGACCTCTCACTATCTTATCACTCAGTTAGAACTATTTAAATTGATTTTAACTCAATTAATTTGAGTTAACTGATTACACTCACACCACACTAGTGCTACAACTGCAACTGGACCTCCAAAATATTAGAATCACTCGACATGCCTCATCTTAGACACTCAACTCAAAATTCCTGAGCTAAATCAGTCTTTATGGCTTAGTTAACTGATACAAGTTGTTATGAGATGAAATTGCAATTTATTGTCCAATTTATTTAAGGGAAAAATAAATTAGACACCCACATTTAGCACTAATGTGTAACTAAATTCCTCACCAATGTGTGACTGGAATCCCACACTAGTATGTGGTGCATTTTCTTGTTGAATTTCAACAGCCACATGTCAAGTATTAGGAATGCCACATGCCCCCTTTTGCACTGGTTCACCAAAAACTTCAATGGACGATTTCTCCTTCATCCGGAGACGAAATGAGGAACCATAAATATTGTCGGATTTAGATCGACGGGCTCTGCATGTTGGAATTATTTCTAGGAACAAGTCAAACGTTTAAACTTGGATAAAACAGATAATCCTCCTGGATCAGGAGCCACGACTAGGTGATGAGGCGCATGGCCAAGAAGACAAAGTGTATAGATTGAAAAAAAAAACTTTATGGGCTGAAGGGAGCACTATGTGCATTGTACAAAATAATATATGCATAATTTTAGATAATGGGTTTAAAAAATGTGATCGTGAGCCTACTCTCTATATAAAAGAGAGTAGCTGTAAGTTTCTTATTGTTGTTTTATATGTAGATGATTTTATTTCACTGGGAATGATGACCTCCTAATTTTGATTTCAAAGAAGTCATGAAAATTCAGTTTGAAATGACATATTTGGGGTACTTAAAGTATTTTTTTGTCACCGAAGTGAAGTAAAAAAAAATATCATATTTATTTCTCAAGAAAAGTATGTCTGTGATATTTTGAGGAGGTTTAATATGTAGGAAATAAAGCTTTCACCAACTCCAACTGTCATGGGGTTGAAATTAACCAAATCAAACTGTAACAACAAGGAAGGTTGTAAAAACAAGGGACGCTATAACAACACTTTCAATCCAACATTTTACAAAAGTATGGTTGGCAATTTGATGTATTTAAGAACCAATAGACTTGATATAATGTATGCATTGAGCTTGGAGTCAATATCCATAGAGAAAAAAAAGGAGATACATTGGAAAGAAGCCAAAATAATATTAAGGTATGCCAAAGGGACAAAATAATATAGTATTTTGTACACTACAACAAGTGATTTCAAGTTGGTTGGTTACACTGATAGTGATTGGGTAGGAAGTGTTGATGATATAAAGAGAACACTGGGCTATGAATTTCACATGGGTTTGAGAGCCATTTCATGGGCTTCCAACAAGAAGCCAATAGTGTCATCCTTGACGACAAAAGTTGAACATATTGCTGCAAAAACAACATGTCAAGCACTTTAGATGAGAAGAATGTTGAAGGATTTATGGCAGGAACAAGATGAAACAACATAAATTTACTGTGACAAAAATTCTTCAATTTCAATTTCTAAGAATTATATTTTCCAAAAAAATAACAAACACATTGACACTAAGTATCATTTTATTAGAGAGTTGATTAACAATGGAGAAATTGTTTTACACCATTGCAGGTCACACGAGTTGTTAACACAAATATTCATAAAGACACTAGAAAGGGATGGTTTTTTCCATCTGAGAAATTTCTTGTGTATAATTAATTTCGTTGGTTGTGATTAAAGGGGGAGTGTTGGAAAATTACTCCCAACCATCGCATTAAAAAACTCACAATAACCATTTCCATAAAGTACGTAAGCATATCAAACAAGTCTTTTGCAGCACGGATAAATTTTGTGTATTAGGTGAAGGAATGCCGAATTAATTTTTTCCAGGCCTGAGAATGTGGAGTTTGTTACTATTAAGCCGAGGTTGTTACTGTGCAATAAATGAAACTAGAGAAAATTAATTTAAGTGACTAACCACCCATAACTTGCCTTTATATTTCTGTCATGTTATGAAAAAGATAAGTTGACCACACATATGAAGTTTCCATATCTCTATATTAATGTAATAGCATAAGTCTTTTGATTAGTGGAGCGAAGTTTTTACAAGGGATTATAGGTCTGGAGACTAGAAGAGAAAAATAAGAGACAACAATTTTACTAGCTGATACAATGTGTTACAACACAAAACAAAGAGTAGTTATAGTGTGTAAAATTTGTGTTTTTCACAATAGTGAATGAGCTGAAATCTCAAGTTTTACCTTTCTAATTTTTTCCCTCCCATAAGTTTTTAATACAAAGTATTTTTCTTGCACACTCAATCAAAGTTTTATATTTCTAGTTTTACTGTGCATCCTCTATTTTAGTTTGTTTTTAGAGCATGGTGTTACTCTGTTTTACTTTATTGTTACTGTGCATAAATTTTTAGGTTTTTACCCTCTTCCTCAAAGATAGAAAAGAAATGACATATCTCTTGATTATGCTCTCTTTAAGTATACATCTAATGGAGATCATATGTACACCAATGATCCATGGTTGATACTCTTTTCTTAGCCATGGAATCCTTGGGATTTTCCAATGTCTCTATCATAATTTATAAAAGCGGATGTCCTTGTACTATTAGTGAAGATGTGCCCATTGAGAATTATAATAATAATCTCATTAAACATGTATAATGTGGACAAGTCCTTATATTCATGCAGTGATATATATAATATGCTACATGTATGGTCGTTACTTATAAAATAAAATGTGGAAAATAAAATATCTTAGAGGTTGATTTTACATTTTTTTGGAAAAGGAAATCCTTTGCATTTTATTTTTTTAAAGTAATGTTGAGTGCTTTGAAATAGACTGATTACTTAACCAATTAAAACTATCCAAATAGAATTGTTAACTTTTAACGAAAGTGAATATCTATATCAAACTTTCATTCAAGTTATCCATAAAAATCATATACAAGGATTTGAGATCTGACTCCTTGATCAAAATTAAATGGAACTCTTATTAATAATTCTTGCAAAACATGCTTATGAAATTTCTCTCTTTTCCAATACAGATGCATATTCCAAATGAATTTAGACTAACTACATTTGTGATTACCCATTACATGCCTATCTACATTTGTGAGTATCCATTACACGCATATGTAGGTGTCGAACTCATAAGCCTTGACAAGTTGTTTCAAACTACAGAGTTTCACAATTCGCTGACACATTGGAGGTATGCACCTATCTATAATTCGTGAGTTTTTTTGTGCAATTTTTCATACTAAAATACATCATTGATAGTCTTTGGCAATGGATGTTGAATTTTATTTTTAAAAAAATCATCTCTTACATAGTCAATGACAAGACATTTGTGATAAATTCATAAATTACTTGAATTCCTCGTTCTAGTATGTTAATTAAAATAATATATGATGAATGAATGCAATTTTTATGAGATATTAATCTCTAATCAAACTAAAGCCACGAGTAAAGTTTGTAATTAAAAAAATTAGTGTTTTAATAAAAGGAGAGTTGGATAACACTAATGAAAATGATTGATATCTAATTTAACTGAAAATAAGTGATTATTTGTTGAAATGAAACATTTAACAAATAAACAATTGGGATGGCATGCCTTAATGGCAAGTTCTATTGTTGGAAAACAATGGGAATACATTAATGTCCTTTGTTTGACGGATCTTCTAGGTGACTCGACATCATCAAATTTATTTGTACCTAGCAAGATGCGCTCAGGCATCTTGACTCTCAATTTCATCAATGGTGGGAGGTCTTGTGTTGATTAGTGGCATACATTAATGGCCACTAATTCAATAATTTCTTATTATGTTTAACATCAATAAATTCATTCACATAGATAAGAATTGTACCAATGTGTGATAACGACATGAAGACTATCAGATCCATCATTATTCAACATTTTTAGCAGATGTAGAAGATGTAGAAGATTTGGCAAATTCAGTGGCAGCAATAAAGACTCACTTTCACAACTTCATTCATTATTTGCATGACCATTTGAAGAGGCATCAGGTTAGATTTTTGCAATATCTACATATGCACAACTTATCCATTTCATAGGTAAGTAAATGTATGTTCTTTTCTAACTTTTTATCATACAATTCCTTAAAATGCTAAAGTTACAATTTTTGGAAAATCACTTCAACATATTCCCTTTCTCACTTCATAAAATTGCACAAAATATTAGTTAGGGGAAAGGGATATCACTCCATATATTTACATCTTATTCCACATCACGTTCATATAACCAATATACAACTATTATTGCATTAAGATTCAAAAAGATATCTTTTTCAAATCATCAAATTGATAAGCTTATGGCTAATTGAAAAACTAAATTCTCAGTGTTTTCAAGATATTTGGATGCAACAAAGCATAAACAAAGTATTGTAACACAAAAACCAATACTCATTCATTTTGGTTGTCACACAAGAACCAACCATAAAGATGAATGTTGCAATCCAATGTATTTCAAAGAAAAATTTGAAAAAATAATGAAGTTATCAAATGATATGATAATGAAAAGTTAAAAGGAGAATTGATACAACCAAATCTCATTCAAGAGCAAGAAAATTCGAATATCAAATGAATCAATGTAATAGGTTGCATGAGGACATGGAACAACTTTAGTTGGGGGGTATGGTGAATCTCAGAAATGTCTTTAAAAGGACATACACTTTCACCATCATGTCCATTATATCACCTCCATTTCACTACCATGTCACTACATTCATCTCACTTTAATCATCATTTGGGTCACCCTTCTATTTTCCAAACATTATTAATTTCGAGTGTTTTTAAGTGAATTTGTGATCAAAAGTTAGGAAATAATATGCATACTCTTATACCTTAAAAGTGGAAAGAGTTTTGTGACATGTGTAGGTTCATTGGAAGCTTCCAATGCCCTCTTATGTGGCTCCCAAAGATAAAATTCTAATTTATCTTCATGATATGAAGGAGATTTGAAGGAGAGATATGTGGCCTATGATTAGGAAATTGGTTGATAATATTATGGATCAAAGGAGAAGAAAGATCCTCATTAATGAGGAGGTTTCTTAGAATTTGTATAAATAGGAGAGCCTTCTCCTTTCAAAGGCATGTGTAAAGTTTGGAGTTATGCTCAATATTTGAATAAAGAATTAGATTGTGGCACCTTACTCATGAGTGTTCCTTCACTTTGACTTGGTTTTTCTTACATATGGAGCCTCTAGATTTACCATCTCTCATGCTTTTGGGTTGGCCACCTACAATGTGTGAGATTTACTTGCTTTCATAGATTAATATTTATTTATTTTCATAGATTAATTTTCCAATTACTGTGAAATTTTATGCTTGTAAAATCATCTCAAGAAAGTGGCTTTGTCATTTTCCAAAATTGAATGATATTTGAGTATTTCAACATACAGTAATCTTAGTTCCTTTTACATGTTTTTATAATGCTTTCCTAGATTAAGTTTACAATTACTATGTAATCTTATGCTTGTTAAATCATCTCAAGAAGGTGACTTTGTCATTTTCCAAAATTTAATGATATTTGAGTATTTAGTCATACAGTAGTCTTAGTTTCCTTTTACATGCTTTGTAATTCTTTCTTAGATCAAATTTCCAATTAGTTGTGTAATATTGTGTTTGTTAAATCATATCAAGAAGGTAACTTTGTTACTTTCCAATTGAATGACATTTGAGTATTCACTTATAAAATAGTCGTAGATTAGAATTCAATTATGCAAGTAGATTAAATTTTAATTCCTGAAGGTAGAATAGATTTTCAAGTTAATATAGGAATGGTGTGATTAGATTAATTTTTAGTTTCCATAAATAGATCCATAGCATATATTGTGCATTTATGTCTCACAAGTCCTACGGATACCAAATTGATAATCTATGTTAGTAATCTAATGCAAATTATTTTACTCAAAAAGAAGTTTGAAGGAAAAATAAGGAGTTGAAAAGAAGATAACGATAGAATCATACATGCACAAGAAAAACAAGCGGAGGTCAATGGAGCGATTTTTCAGAGTTTGTCATAATTGCAGAAACAACGACCACTCTGGATCAGCTATGGACATAAGGATGGGACTAATGGGGCATATGGAAGTAGGTCTCATGGTGGTCACAGGTCAGATAGAGATGACACAATCATAGATGGTAGGTTTTTCGACACTCTAGATAGGAGAGGTTATAGACACATGTACTATTCTAGTTCTTGTTCTGACAGGCATTATGATTGTCATCATTATCATCCTTATAGGAGGAGTGATAGGGGATACTTTCCAAATGAGTTTAATAAAGAAAAGCGACCTAATTTTAATGGGCACTTGAATAAGTTTGAATATGAAAAGGCTTGGATATTTCGGATGAAGAAGTTCTTTTATTTGCATAATTACACAGACAATATGAATACTAGAGTAGGCATATTCAACCTGAAACGTAAGGCATATATCTGGTGGGAAGATGTGAAGAGGGTCAGAGACATCAGGACATAGGACTTGAGTTGGAATGATTTCAAGAGGCTTTTCAAGAAGAATTACTTTTTAGGAAGGTACTACAATAGTAAGGCCAAATAATTCTAGGAGATAAACATGTGATCAATGATAGATGAGGAGTATATGACCAAGTTCCTGGAGCTATTGAGGAGAAAAGAGGTGATGGTACTGGATGATTAGAGTGTTGGATATGTGGTAAGGAACATCTCAAGAGCGATTGTTCGTAGTATTAGAGTGGTAGGTCTCATATATATAGTGCACAAGAGGTGCATACTATTGGGGATGTTGGACAGAGAATTATTCATATCTATGCAGTGTTGAATAGGAGGAAGGCATACCATTAGACATCTATCATTAACATGGATGGTAAGCTTTGTGATAAAGTTTTTTCTATTTTTATTGACCCTAGATCCAATTATAATTATGTCAGTCATGACTTGGTGGATAAGTTTGGTTTCAATCAATAAGTGCATGCAAAATATTGGTTAGTCCAACTAGCTACAGGTACAAAGAAGCGAGTTCATCATTGGGTAAAATCTTGTGCATTTGAACTCAATAGTATGCCTACATCAACACATTTGAATGTATTACTGTTGGAATCCTATAATATTATTTTGGGTATGTATTATTTATATATTCATAGGACTAAGGTGGATTTTTATGAAAAATCAATCGAGTTCTTGGATGAAAGTTGAGAGAAAATAATATTACATGGTAAGAAGAAAGCAACATCAGTTAGGATGGTGAAAAATATGCAAGAAAAGCACAGTCGCAGAAAAGTGTGTGTATTATTTGTGCTGCACATTTATAGTGATAAATATAAGGAGGACGAGGATATATAGATATTGAGCAGGTACCCGATATTACAACAGTTTCAGGATGTGTTTCCAGTGGAAATATCAGACTTTCCACCTACAAGAGAAGTAGACTTCTCCATTGAGTTGGTACCAGGGGAAGCACCAACATCAAAGACACCATACATCATGAGCACTCCAGAGTTGGTAGAGTTGAAGTTGTAGTTGAAGGAAATTCTTGACAAGGTATACATTAGCCTAGTTTATCATAGTCAGGTTCACCGGTCTTCTTTGTGAAGAAGAAGGATGGTAATCTCAGGTTATGCATCAATTACAGGAAGTTGAACAAGGTGGCCATAAAAAATAGGTATATGTTGTCGAGGATTGATTACTTATTTGATCAGCTAAAGGGAGAAGCAATGCTATCAAATATTTAATTGAGATCCTGATATCATCATGTATGCATTAAGGAATAGGACATTTACAAGACAACTTTCCAGACTAGGTATGGGCATTGTGACTTTGTTGTAGTTCCTTTCGGTTTGACTGATGTTACGACTAATTTTATGTTCTTCATGAATAATGTGTTGTGTTTTTTTTTTGGAAGATTTTGTTATTGTGTTCATTCATGATATATTGATATATTTTAAAAATGAGGAAGAGTATGTCGAAAATTTAGCAGTAGTGTTGATATTGATAAGAGTGCATCAGTTTTATGCTAAGTTTAGAAAATGTAGTTTCTTTCAGATAGAGGTACATTACATGGGACATGTTGTCTCCAAGGAAGGCATAACAATAGATATATAATGTAGTGTCTTTCTCTTAATTATATGTGATTGTGCGATCAAGTTTTGTTTCCGCAAATTTTAGAAGGATTCAGTATCTTGTTTTAGTACATTATAAGATCAGATTGAATCCCATTTTTATATTTTCTACATGGTATCAAAGTGTCGGGAATCACAATTGAAGAGAAGAAATTGAGTTTGTTTCGAATATCCCTTCAAATTTGCATATTTGTTCTTCACAATCCAACAACAAGTCAAGATGTCTTTCAATTTCTTGAGACTTGAGTATTCCCTTGAGGGAAATTCGAATTACATAGCATGAAAGGACATGATGGAAGCAGTGCTCGAGGACAATGAACTGAAGGAATTCATAGACAATTATATTCCCCATCCCGCAGCAGCGGATGCTTAACTTCTTGATGCATGAAGGAATAAGGTAGGCAAGAAAGATATTGTTAGAAGGAGTTTGAGATCATATTGTCACTAGTCTCCATGGGAAGGCGACTCCATATGCTATGGGGAAGGCCTTGACAGATTGTTTTCAGAATAATAGTGACCATAGGAAGTTGGTGCTGAAATACAAGCTCAAAAAGATCAAAATGGAGGACGGTGAGACAATAACAAAATACTTTATGAAGTTCACTCAATTTTGAGATGAATTTGGAAGTGTTGGTCTGATAGTAGCCCAAGATGATTTGGTGATCCTGTCTCTTATAGGCCTTCCAAAGAGCTAGCATAGCTAGAAGGACACTATGAATGAGAGGGAGAAGCTACCAAAATGGTAGGGAGAAGCTACGAAAAGGAAAGAAAGCCAAGGGAAATAATTCCGAAGGCAAAGAGGGCAAGAGAGACTTGCCCAAGATCAAGTGTTTTAACTTTCATGAGCATGGGCACTATGCATCGAATTTTCCAAAGAAGAAGACAGGAAAGAAGGAGCCTATAGTTGCAGTGGGTGAAGCACTAGCTTCACAGTTCGAGCTTGACTTTACTCTCATTGCATGCACGACCAACACTGTAATGGGATGGATATGGAATCTATACATCAGTTCCTCATTCAATATGACAAGAAATAGAGATATGTTTAGTTACTTGGAGGAGAAGGACCTCCACTAGAACATAGAGTTTGGAGATGACGGGAGGTATAGTGCGATCGGCATAGGTACAGTTTCCTTTTAGAGGGATTCTAGCTCCCCTCTTAGACTGAAAGATATTTTGTATATTCCATGACTAAATAAGAATCTTGTTTCCGTAGTGGTATTGGAAGATTGTGGTTATGATGTCATATTTAGAAAATGAAAGGTGTTCATTAGACACACTGCCACGGAACTGGTAAAAAAATCGACATAAGAGTCAAGAAATTGTATGCTCTCGAGTTTTAGGATGCATGAAAATATTTGAGGATCAAAGCAGACGTTAGTGGCTTGGTGGTTGAGAGGGAGCAAAAATTACCTCTCAAGAGGCATTCTCAGAAGGTTTTGGAGTAGCCACAATTGGAGAAGCATAGAGAAGACTGAGCGGAGGTGTCCACTAAATAAGATACCTCGAGAAGGGGGGAATTTTGAGCCAAATGGGAAGAGGAAGCACATGTAGGCATACCTCTAGGTGAGAGGTGGGGCGATGTGCAGACATAATACCAAGAGAAGAGATTGGGGCAGGATCCATTGAGATGGCTTGTCTCATGGATCATACTTGACTACGAGGAGCCCACAATACACAACAACAAGAACGATGAGAATTATTGATTTAGTCATATGTCAATAAGACAAAAATTAGAGTGACAAATGTCAGATACCAAAGCGCAGATTAGAGTTGGTAGCAGTGCAGAAGGAACAGATGAAGAGTTAGCAACAACGCAAATATTTCAGTAGATAGTGCGGTAAGCGATAATAGTGAGAGACTCTGATGACATATGCATCATACTGATTTTTATTCTTGAAGGCTATTCATTTTCACAATTTGCAAGAGAAAACAACACTATAATAGTGTTGCATGCAAAACATTCCAAAGGTACCCAATCGGGATAGATTGAATTCCTTTCTTGTTGATGGAGTGTTGAAATTTGCAACAAGAAACATTGAAAATGGAAACCAGAAATGGAATCTAGAAAATGGCACCCATAAATGGCTACCATATGAGGCTTCTGATTTAATTTTCCCTCAATTAAATTGGAAGAAAAATTTTAATTTCATCCCATGAAAATTTGTATTACTTAAATGAGTCAGAAAGACTTAATTAGCTTAGGAAATATGGGTTAGAGGTCAAATAGGACACATAAAAAGGGATTTTATATTTTTATGGGGTCAAGATACAGTAATTTGTGAGTTGTAATTAGTTAACTCAATTAATTTCAAGTTAAAATCAGTTTAACTAGTTCTAACCTAAAGAGCAACCTCTGTAAGATAGTCCATTTACTTAAACATGATTTGATTCATGCTAGTGACTAATTTAATAATCCATAATTTTTCAGCACAATTTCCAGCTGCATTATGTTAGTTCTTGTTGTAAAGGCTTCAGTTGACATTTCACAACAACAGATCTATCATTTCAGCTACTGAGAAAATTACATGCTCATGTATTATATTCACTGTGAAGGTCCTATGTTTGCAGAAAATTGCTATTAAGTGAATTTCTAATTAATATAGGTTCATCAACAAGAATGGCTATACAGAAATAAAGAGAGGAAAACACAGTATATGAATAGCTCAAACTGCAGATTTCCTGAGATAGAATGCGTGCTTTTTGTTCCATGGAGCAGGATCAGAGTGGTGGAGTGCAACAAGTTTCTTAGTGGAGAAAGCATTGCATTTTTTCATGATCTTGACCATATTCAATATAGATATAGAGGGGTTTTGAGTATTTTCTTTCCCCAGATACATCTTGTGTTGAGAAATTGATAATTTATTTCTCTTGCTTATATGTGATTGTGCAATCTTACTCTCTTTTACAATTTTTACCACTATAACCTTTACTATATCAAAGATTGAATTAAATTAAAATAGTACACTTCATAATAACAATTCTCATCACTTTAATTAATTATATCTATCTTAAATTTTTGAAAGTGGTGGTCCATTATAAAATTATCAAATGCTGAAAGTCAAAATTGCTCAACTATAAAATATCAATTATAACAAAAACATGCATTGGAAGAAGTCTTTATCATGGTGAAATTTTAAGGACAGCTAAACAGGTGTCACTAAACAAACATCCTGAAGGAATTATTTGGTTTTTGTGACTAATGGATCTCCATTAAATGGTTGATTGAACTACATACAGTAAGGTGTGATGATTCTCATCTTCAAATTAATGGATCTGCTATGTAATCCATAATTTTCCCATTAAATTTGGGATCACTTGCAATTAATATATGTGCCATGCAATCCACATTTTCCCATTATATTCTAGCGTCATTGAAGATGTTTGAAGTTATTTTCAAGGGTTGTGAAAGGACCTATTTGGTGACCATGCTAGATAACAATGAAAGAAATAAAAAAAAATGCATCTAATATGTACTATTGAAATGATGAGAAAAAATTAATATTGAATGTCACATGGAGAGAAAAAAAAAAAAAAAAACTTGTCGTAAAAAAAATTACTTGATTGCAAGAGTGTCCATCAAATTTATACCCTGAGTACGTTCATATAAATTAAATGATGAGTAAATACTTATAGGCATATCCATGATAGACATGAAAACACTTATTTTATTAAAAAAAATATAAACATTTTAATATATATATATAATTTTCAAAATTGCATTTTTGAATGCTTAAATGTATTCAACTTCTTAAAAATCCTTTGCATATTTAGATTGTGTAATGATCATAGTTTTAATATGCAATTCTAACCAGTGTTTATTAAAATAATGATATTTGAAATACTATAACAATAAGAATTGATGTTTTTAATTGATTTATATATATATATATATATATATATATATATATATATATGGTGTTTATTATTATTATTATTATTATTATTATTATTATTATTATTATTTAAAACTATGTAAATTGTTGATATTGAAATAATTTAATTAATAGGGGATATTTTATTTGTAGATCACATTATAAATTTTTTTTTTTTATCAATCTATATATTTTTAAATAGATCTCAATATTACTTAATTTTAGATATTGAAATAGTTTATTTATAGTGCACATTGAATTTTTCAATTAACATTAATATTTCTAAAATGACACATATTAATTGTATAATAATTTAGCATGCAAGCACAAATGCATATTTTTTTTGCAAGTGGGAAAACATATCATATTTTAGTTGTCAAACTAATAGTGAGGACAATCATTACTAGCTCCTAATAGTAAATTTACTCATCACTATAATTTAAGGAAATACTCACCACCTATAATTAGTTGTTGGTGGTTTGTAACGATGCAGTGTTTCACTCCTCCTAGATGCATCTCAGTCTTGGGTCATTAAGTTTTATGTGCCAAAAAGACTAACTCTTAATGAAAGCTTACTCATCACTACTATTCAAGGAAATCCACACCACTTATAATTAGCTATTTGTGGCCTGTAAGGAGGCATTGTTTCACTCCTTCCACACACTTTTATGTCTTGGGTCATTAACATTTATGTGTTAGGAAGACCATTAACCTTTATGTGTTAAGAAGACCAACCCTTACCCAAGCAAAAAAAACTTTTAAGGTATACTCCAAGCTGATTATATATATGTTTATCTTTTCTCTGAAAATCAGAGTAATAAATTAGTTAAGATGAATATTCAAATAGTTTAGTTATGTATTCCTTTCAAATATGAAATATAGATACTATATCTCCTTGTTATAATGTTAAAAAATTAACATATTGAAAATAAAAATCTATTTTATAACACTTTTAAGTAAAACTATCCATATAAATAAATTATAACCAATTTTTTGTTCCAGCCATTTTTTATTTAAAAATATATATGGAAGCATACTATAACCATTTTTTTGTTTAGTAAATTTTCTAACCAACCAATTTTCATTTTAGAAATATATAAATATGGACACAAAATATAACCATTTTTTTATTTTAATAAATTTTATACCCAACTATATTTCATTTAAAAATATATATATGGACACATACCGAAATGAATGCTTTCAAAATGGTAGAACTTTTAAAATAATTTTTAATGTCATTTAAAATATAAAAATATTTTGTAAAATTAGATATATAGTATCTTATTATAAAATATTCAATAAAAGTTAAATCTATACCTTTTCTAATCCTTATTATTGAACATTAAATTATAATACAACTCTTAATAATTATTCCAAGGATTATGAGTAAGTTTATTGAGTAGAAAGACTCATTTTACAGTTGTACTGGAAGACGATGTGTAAGTGATCAAATCTCTCAAGGTGAAAACCTCTTTTTTGAGTGAAAAAATTTTTGCACCTTGAGAGATTTGATCCCTCTAGGTGCATGATAGATCCAGAGTTAAGATGGATCTAGGCTAGTTTCAGTGGTATGCTGCCAAGGAAAATCTATCGAAGATATGACTAATTTTATCAATAATATGTAAATATATCAAATATTAATATAATCATTTTAAATATGCTAAATATTTCTGAGATTAACTTGGTCATTTTAATTTTAAATGTTCTTAGTTACCTCAATTTGTTGAGATGATAAATATTGTTAATAATTTTAATGATGAAAAATGATGAAATATATATATATATATAGATTTCTTTTGTAAGCTTCATAGGACCTTTCAATTACCAAAAATATAAAGGGTAGAGAGTCATACAGGAAAAAAATAATGCAGTGACCTCAACCTGCCCGAAGGAAACTAGGTCTGTTGGCCACCGTAACGAGTTGTAAGCAGACCAAAAACAAAATTGTCTAAGCCTATTTCTAACAGCTTTAAGAGTTGTAGTATGTCCAAAGTAGTTACAACCAAGACCAAAAAGAGAGCTAACAAAACCCAAAATTAATTAAACAATAAAGGATTTAACCAACTAAATCAGAAGCCGAAGCATTAGCAGCTAGACCAAACGCCTATGGGCTGCTATGAAAAAGTTGCACTTACTATTCCAACTTGCCCACCTTATCATTCAGCTGAATCTGTACCTTGGACATGGCATGCATATCCATCTTCAGTTGTTGCAACTCGAACAAAATAGATGAGGTAAGACTCTGCTTCTCTGTTGCTGTCATAGCCTTGGCAAGGAGACACTTCATCTTCCAATAAGTCCTGACTGATTGCTGAAAGAGAGAAACACGGCCCCGAGTAGTACCTGGATCAGTTAAGAAGTCCATATGGGAAATCTTCTCTTCCATACCCACCTCTTCACTGTCAGTTTCTACTTCCCAACCTTGAATTTTAAATTTAATCTTATCCTGATCACCAGATTCGTAAAACTGAGCCAGCTCTTGCAGTACCTCTGTATTTGTTTTCCGAGCCCGCTTACTGGAGCCTACCCTAGGAGTGGTATTCCGATCTCGTTTGAGCTTCCTAAGCTGCGGCTTCACCATATTGTCAATGGAAGAACTTGCAAAGAGGACTGTGGCGAGAAGGATAGTGAAGAGAAGGTAAGTAAATACTAAAGAAACCAGCAGGAGAAAAAATCCAACGCGTAGAGGTGGCCAACAATAGGTCGCAGCGAAAGGAGCAAGGGACCACCCATAAAAAAGCGCGCAGAGAAGAAAATGATGAAAGAAAACACTAGGAACAACTGAAGAAAAATGAGAACCTGCCGGAGGAGAAATCACCACCACTGAAACTGTGCCATACATGCTGAACCAATAGCAAACGTCATACTGTCGCTTAGAATGAACAGAGAAGTCCAAAGAGAAAACATGCAAGAGTCCTGAGCGAATGCAAGATAAACATTTTTGCAGTGAAAGAGAAAACAGATGAAAAACCCCTATAAGCGCTGGCAAGGACAAACGCAGCAACAAACCCATATGGAGGAAAGTATACAGTGGCACAAAATGCCGAGAATTCCAACCCAACAGAAACAGAGATGCAGAAGGCATGCAAGTTCGAACAAGAGCGTCAGAAACCTCTATCAAAACCAGCACTAGCGAATCCATACAGTGGGAACTAATAGAAGAGCAAACCCCATGCATGCAAGGCCAAATGAAAGCGTCATGATCCTTAGTCAAAAATACCACCTCCAGCAAAACTATACGATGACATCCCACAGAAGAAGAAACTCCATGTAAGGTGGGAGAACAAGTCCAGGTAATCAAAAAAGGCTGAGCGAATTGATAACTATCTCGTCCCCAAAAAGCCCAAAGCTGACCTGGGGGGCTACGAAAATGAGGCTCGACCACGCTATCCCGCATATGCCCAACACTAAAGGAAATCTAGTTGAAAAAGAAACACTAATACACCATAACTGGATGCATGAAATGAGACCGAAACAAAGCCGATAGAGATTCTAACTGTACAGAAGAATTATACAGAGAAGAGATGGCCATTACATACCCCAAACACCGCCGATGAAAACACGTGCTGGGAAAAGAAGCTCGGACCTGCAAAGACACTCCAAGACAGAGCCAAGACAGAGATTGTGAAGCAATGTGAGAAACAACATGAAGATGAACAAACCACCGCATAAAGCGAGGAATGAATGCGTCAGATAGAGCATTAATCATCACAACTGGCCGATGCATGCAAGGTGATGTCAAGGTGATGGTGTCGAGTCAATACAACCACCAAAGGACCAGGCTCATAATGGAGCGGCAAGACATCCAACACATGGTTGTAACCAATCAAATTCATCCTGTACACACCCCGATCGGGGGTTAAAAGGGGAGTCTGCTCCTTAAGATGAAATATTTTTTTTAAATGCAAAGTAACAATAATATTGTTGAAAGATAGAAAATGTGAATAATAAGAATGTACTCATGTTACAGATAGTCTTCATTGTGATCAATCTCAAACTATTCTCTTATACTATTATTATTGTCACCCTTGTTAGTTTTGTCATCTTTTCATATTGATTATGTGAAAAAGAAAATTTAAATCGTAAATAATTTAAATCTTTAGCTCGAGCTTTTGTAGTAAACATGATACTTGTCTCTCTTGCTCTCCAATATTAATAGGTTAAACTAATATAACACAAAACTCAATGTGCATTGTCAATACCGTTTTGTGCTTACACTAAAATCAATGCATATTGTTAATCCAATCACTTTAAAATTAATGTACCATCATATATCCAATTACATAAAATCAGAAATCAACATCTACATTGAAATCAACACATCCAGTGCAAGAAATCAAATAGTATTATAAATCACCACCTACACTGAAATCAAGGCATCTAGTGCAAGTAATCAAATATCATTAGAAAAAAATATCTACACTAAAATCGATGAATCTAGTGAAAAAAATCAAATAGGATTAGAAATCACCATCTCCACTTAAATCAATCCATCTAGTGCAAGAAATATTCTTCCCTCTCTCCACTCTCCATCCATATCTATATCCCCCTCCATCTCTTTTTTTTTGTCTCAATATCTCACCCCCCTAAACACACATGCTCTCGCACTCCATATATATCAATCTCTTTGTCACTCTCTCCCTCTCCCCATCTCTCTCTTCTTCCCTCTCTTCACCTTCCATCTATATCTATATCTTCCCCTTCTCTCCCTCTTCCCTGCTAATATCTCTCTTTCCTCCTTCTGTCTCCTCTCCCTCTCTCTCCATCTTCCTTATCTCTCTCTCTCTCTCTCTCCACATTTATCTCTATGTGTCTTTATTCTTACCTCCCTCTCTCTCCACCTCTTAGTCCATCTCTCTTTCCCTCCCTTTCTCTCCTCTCTCACGCCCTCTCTCTTCCTTTCGCTCTTTCCCTTTATCTCCCATCTCTCTCTCTCTCTTCCTTCCGCTCTTTCCATTTATCTCCCATCTCTCTCTCTCTCTCTCTCTCTCTCTTCACCCACCAACTATGTTACTATATCCCTACCTCTCTCCTTATCTCTCATTCACTCCCCCCTTATCTCCAACTCTCCTTTAATGTCTCTTTATCTCACCCCCAAACATACACGCTTTCTCTCTGTCTCTCCCTTGTCACTCCTTCTCTCTCTCCACTTCTCACTCTCTATATTTCTTATTTCCTACCTCTCTCCCCCTCCAACTCCATCTCTCTATAGATCCCTCTCTCCTCCTCTCTCTCAAGTCCTCTCTCTCATCCTTCCTCTCTCTCCCTTTCTCTCCTACCTCCCTCGCTTTCTCTATCTGTCTCTCTTTTCCCTCTAATACTCTCTTTTCCCCCATCATTCTCCTCCTCTCTCTCATCCTTCCCCTCTCTCCCTTTCTCTCCTACCTCCCTCTCTCTTCCCTATTTATCTCTCTCTCTCCGCCCCTCTCTCCCTCCAGCTACATTACTATATCCCCCCCTCTCTCTTTCTATCCCCCTTCTCTCCATACATCCTACTTTGTATCTTTTCTCACCCCTAAACATACACACTCTCTCTCCATCTCTCCCTTGCCACTCCCTCTCTCTCTCTCCACTTCTCTCTCTATATATATTTCTTCTTCCCTCCCTCTCTCCCCCCCAACTTCTCTCTATCCCTCCCTCTCTCAAGTCCTCTCTTTGGTCCTTCCTATCTCTCCCTTTCTCTCTTACCTCCCTCTCTCTTCTGCCATCTCTCTCTCCCTTTATCTCTTACCCACCTCTCTCTTCCGCCATCTTTGTCTCCTCTAATCCTATCACTATCTCCCTCCCCATCTCCTTCTCTCTCTCCCTCCTCCATATTTGTGTCTCCCTCTCTTGCTCTTCATTCCTCCTCTCCCCTTTCCTTCAGTTTATCTCCATCTCCCCCTTGTCAATCACCTTATATCTCCACCTCTATCACTCCATATCTTTGTTCTTCCCTCCCATATATATGTAGAGTTAATACATATCATGATACATTTATATATATTATAATATAATAAATTTAATATTGTATTAATGGAAATTTATTAAATTTAATAATATTAATATTATAGTATATTAATAAAAGTATATTAATAAATGTGCCCCCGAGCTATCCTTAAACGTGACGTATCACAACAAAATTGTCAATGCGAACAAGACACAGCGAGTCCGATACGGCACGGCATCGTTCTTGGCGTACCGATTTTGAATTTTCAATCCATGCGCGGACCGACTGAGCTCCTTATAAATACAACGCCTTCGCCTGTTGTTTTTCAATCCTCTCATTTCCTATAGTAAAAATGGCAGCCTTTAAAGGAAAATCTAGGATCATCCTGATTGGATGTGTGGCCATCTTCTGTTGTGCAATTCTTGCAGGTAAATTAGCAGTATGTTGCATTTTTTCCTCTCTACTTTGATACATGCTTCATAGAATAGAATTGTTATTCAAATATTTAAGTTCAACGTGGTCGCTCTATTAAACTGATTTAATTGAATTCGGTGTGCAGATGGTGATAAAATAGGAGTGGACTATGGCATGGACGGAAGCAATCTTCCATCTGCAGACGAGGTGGTAACTCTGATGAAGTCCTACAACATTGGGAAAACGAGGATTTACCAGGAAAACAAAGTTGTACTGCAAGCCTTTGCAAATTCTGGTATCGATGTAATAGTTGGTGTCGCTAACGGCGAATTGCAAGCCATATCTTCCAGCCAAGACACAGCAAACTGTTGGGTTAACGACAACATTGTGCCCTTCTATCCCGCCACCAATATCAAATACATTGCAGTGGGCAACGAAGTTTTGATAGACACTAACAACGTTCAGTACGTACCGTATCTTGTTCCTGCCATGAACAACATTCAAACTGCGATCCAGAACGCTAATCTGCAGAATAACATCAAGGTCTCTACCACCCACAGGCCAGATGTTAGCAGCGGCTACCCGCCGTCCCACGGGGTCTTCGTAGACGATGTGAAGGAGACGATGGGCCAAATACTCAAATTTCTGTCAGATAACGGCGGTCCCTTCATGGCGGACGTGTATCCATACTTCAGCTACATCGGCAACCCAAGCAACATTCATCTGGACTACGCTCTGTTTCAGCCCACAGCTACGGCGGTTACAGACGGAGCTCTCAGCTACACCAACCTGTTCGATGCCATGGTTGATACTCTTGTTTCGGCCATGGAAGCCTTGGGATATCCCAACATCCCAATCGTCATTACTGAAAGTGGATGGCCTTCTGCCGGCGCTGATGTGGCCACCATTGAGAACGCTCAGACGTATAACAATAATCTGATTAAACATGTATTATCGAATGCAGGAACACCAAAGAGGCCGGGAATGAGCATCGACACATATGTTTTCGCGCTTTTCAACGAGGATTTGAAGAAAGGGGCAGAGACAGAGAATCACTTTGGATTGTTCTACCCTAATAATAAACAGCCTGTATACCCTGTCAACTTCTCACCATGAATTGTGTTGGAATCCACATCACATGCGAGCAGAGTCGATCTGGACAATGCCTTATCTTAATGCAGTGATATATGTAATCTGCTAAATGTATGGTCATTACTTCTAAAATAAATTAAATGTCGAAGAAGTTGAGTTTATATCGTTTTGGAAAATGAAAGCCTTTACACCTGTTTCTAAAAGTAAGGTTGAGCGTTTTGAAATAGCCGGTGTAGCTCGCCAATAGGCAGACTTCCCTTAATTTAAACCAAAACAAATATCTATATCAAACTTTCTTTGAAGCTATCGCGGCAACCTAAAAGATCACAAAATCATGTAGTACGGTTTGAAATTTGTATCTCCATCCAAATTGAATAGGAGTGTCGGAGGATTTCTGGCTCGAATTTGGGAAAATAAATAAATTAATGGTAAATTTTGATTTGTATTGTTTAGGTTTTCAATTGAGTTGTTTTTAGTGAGATTTATTTGAAGGTTTTTTTTATGGTGGATTTTGTTGGGTTAATTTTTTTAAAATTTCACAGGAATTTATTGAAAACGGAAGTTTGATGGGTAACCTTGTACAATCTAAGTGTCCTGGGATTTTTTTAAGGTGTTGAATCCATATATGTAATCAAAACAGTTTAAATAACAGAAATCAAACTTTTACCTCAATTTATTTCACGGGATTCAGGTAGGGGGAACTCCAAAAATTCGCACTAAAATTAATGGGATTTTTGGAAGTTTTTCTACTAGATTTTTCTAGTCTCATTTCTCTAAAATCTGGTAAGAATTCATTCAAATCACAAGCTTGATGGTATACAATGAAGTGCCTTAAGAATTTTTCAGAATGTTGAATTGTCACAACCGTAATCCAGTTTTTACATGTATAAAAAAAAATTTACAACAACTGTAAAAACAAAAAATATACCAAGGTTCGTCCTTTGGACTTTAACATAACATCGATATGGCTGTCACCAAGCTTGGTTTTATTGGAATTTAAGATGACAGGGTACTAATCCTAAGTTTTCTGCGGTACTTGCTATACTTTACATCAAACCAAATCTCACTACCCGAGCTGTACGCATATGCCTGTGCCACTTGGCAACATAGCCTCCTACCAAGCCCGGTGACTCGGTCATCTCTGCAACGTCAGTACTGTGTTCATTATTCATGACAGGTGTGTTGATAATTCTCGGGTTTTGCGGTAGGCTTCCCGCGGTATCTCGACTTGCTGCTGGCAAAGCGCGATTCCAACTGTTCGCTTTGTTCAGGGTTTCTTCCGATATGCGGAAAATCTCCTCCGGCATCTGTTCACTCGGCCCCAGGTTTTCATTTGACCTGCGGGTGAAAACCTTCGGAAAAGTCCGGCGAGGTAAACCATTTTCTGAGCTTAAGATTATTACAGATCTCCTACTCTTGATGTGACTCTGAGCATAGTTACAGGGTTGTGAACTGTGCTTGTGTCTCAGCCCTATGGTTTCGTAGTTTACTCAGTCACTGAACGAGTTGAAGTCTCGGAAGATCTGGAAGGGAATCCTCCTCTCACAGTTTGCAAGTTCTGGTTTAACTACTACGATGTCCATTCCGCCGGTAACTCTCACAAAATTCCTTTCTCAGCATTATGAATTAGTTTTCTTTTCTTCTTTCTGTTTAGTGCTATATAAGTGTTGATTCCCTGTCGGCAAGGGTTTTCTTCTTCCCTTTTTTTTTTAAACACTCTGACTAACTCTCTGACGCAGGAACCCGTCCCCATGCCAAAGATCCTACAACTTCTCTCTCTCACAGGTAATTTCCCGTTCTTTTATTACAAATCTGTTTATGGCTCGCCTGAGAGAATTCTGTTGTAAATTTTCTTGCTCGCTCAGTCCTTAACAGGGTTGTTTCTTCTGGTGTTTATGCATTACAGGTGCTCCTGAAACCCTAAGATCTAACCTTAAAGGCTTCCAACATGTTCCGGCGCTAATTGCACTTCCGGCGATTCTCACAGGTACCCAGAATGCTATACGAAAACAACTCTGTTTTACCATTTACGCCTACTGGTCGGAACAGGATTATTTATTCAGCGGGTTTTCAGTTTAGATAATTCATCACAGTTCTTAGGTTGCTTTCGCCTTTCCGGCGTTACATTTAACGGAGGGTTATGCAACCCCTCCAGTGTATAAACATTAAAAGACTGCTCTATTAAATTCAGTGCTTGTATTTAAGGGTTGAAACCCTTCGTTTTTCTCATATAATTGTTGTGGCTACTGCTGTACTAATTTTTAAAGAAAAGGTTTTCTTGGTTCGTTTCTCTCCGGCTACCACCGGACCAGTTTTATAATTTGCTCTTCACGTTTTCTCTTCATAAATAGCTCTTTATGCATGCACAGCTACATGGTTGTTCTTTTTCATTTGTCTATTGATGAATTGTAACGTTCTGTAGAAGTTCGTTTCTATCTAGGACCTGTAGAAGGTTTTCGGCTACTAAAACTTCACACAAATTCTTTTGCTCAGTGAATAAAATGAAGTATGGCTTTACAGTTTTTTTTTTTTAAATCTTTTTAAATATCGGAAGACAGAGTTTGAGTTTAATATTTGAGGGTGCGGCTGCCGCCGCCCCAAGGTTTAGAAACCAGCCCCTAAATTCTTTATTCCATGATGAACAGACCCAAGAAGAAATTCCGCATCTACCTTAGGGTTATATGGTTTATCTTTTCCAGATGATTCGATCTCTGAAACGTATAGTTCTATTTTTCCTGTTTTAAAACCATGCTAGAGAGAGTTTTATTCTTCTAGAGTTTCCCTTCACGGGTAGTTTCTTCGTTTAAAGGTTACTACTACTCAGGTTTCAAACCCCTGCACAGTAGTGCAGTCGCAATACTCCGATATTACTGTTCTTGCAAATTTTGGAAAAGAAAAACAAAACAATGTTCAGATAACTTAGGCATTTATAACATTCCTTTCCAGAAAATCATCAACGTAACATATACATCTAGTTCAGATTTCTTATTGTATTCATTGCCAGAAATCACAAAGATAAATTAATATTTCTCCACCATACCACAACTGACCATGTCACCCCTGTTCTTAACAGAATTGATTCCTACATAAATAACTTTTCCTGTTGAATCTCATTTCCGACCAGTAACTCACATTTAATTACAGTGTTAAAAGCAATTAAACTAACTTCGAAGTTTCTGACAAGTTCTATACACTTATCTGAATAAAGACGAAACTTCTTATCCTGACTGAGGTCCTCCCAACCATAAAGAGGGGCAATGACGTCTGCCTCCTTCCCCCGAGCTCCAGGGCCTGGATTGTGCCACGGGAATCAGTGGATAATCTTTTCTGCTGAGACCTCAGGATCGCTAAATCCAGTCTACAGGCAGATAAATCTTGCTCTTAGGGTTGCAGAAGTATATTCAACTGGTCTCTCCCAGCTCAAGAAGTACTTCACCCTCTTGCCAGCAAAATGCACAGAACCCCTATCCTTCTTCTGGAATTTCCTTTTATTCCAGAGGATAGGTAACTGTTCTCCAACTGATTTCCCAACCACCTCCTATCCCTGGGAAACTTCACCAACAGTCTAGGAACAAGTTTCTTCTTTCTTTCTTTCATTTTTTTTTTAAAACTCCTCAGTAATAATAAAATGAAAAATATTTAAAATTATGAGCAATTGCCAGTAAGTTCTCTTTGTCAAAAAAAAAAATAATAAAATAAAAATTAAACAGCATAAAACTAAGGAGACTAATTAAACTAACAGTCTTTTAACCAAAAGTAACTAATTATCTCTTTAATGAGGGTGTCACAGTTTCCCCCCCCCTTGGAGGTAACACCGTCCTCGGTGTTTTAACCCCTCTCTAGAAAGAGTTCGGGGTATGCTTCCTGGATAAACTTTTCTTCCTCCCAGGTAGCCTCGTCAGGTCCAAAGTGCTTCCACTGCACTTTCACCTGAACGACTACTCTTTTGCGGAGTTCAATTTCCCGCCGATCAAGTATGCGTAGAGGTTCTACCAGGAACTCTCCGTCCGGTTCTACCTGAAAGGCACAAAATAATTTCCAGATCAGTATGTTTAGAGATAAAGAAATCTTCAATCTAAGATTATCTTATCCTCCTTCCTACCTAAATATTCTGCCAATGTATTACATGTTTCTCATCATGTATGTATCGCTTCAATAAGGATACATGAAACACGTTATGTACTCGAATGTGACTGGGCAATGCCAGCCTATAGGCTACTGGTCCAATTCTTTCCAAAATTTGGAAAGGACCACAGTACCGAGGAGCCAACTTAGCACAAGAGGTCCACCTCATAGTGCTTCTCTTTGGCTTGATTCGTACATATACGTGGTCTCCCACCCCAAATTCTCGGTAGGATCTTTTCCTGTCTGCAAAAACCTTTTGCCTATCTTGTGCAGCTTTCAAATTCTGTCTTATCTGTTTTACCTCTGCCTCCATCTCAGCCAGCATCTCAGGTCCCAACAACAGTTTTGTTTCGGGACTACTCCAGTTTATAGGCATGCGTCACTGCCTTCCATATAACGCCTCAAATGGGCTCATTCTCAGAGACTCCTGATACCCATTACTGTATGCAAATTCTACCAGGTGCAAGTAATCTTCCCACTTGGTGGGTTGTTTCATCACATACATTCTCAGCATGTCTTCTAACACCTGATTCACACGCTATGTCTGCCCATCTGTTTGAGGATGGTAAGCAGTACTAAAGTGTATCTGGGTTCCCAATCCAGAAAATAAGGTTTTCCAAAAGGTAGACGTAAACTTAACGTCTCGATCTGAAATCACGGTTTTGGGTATGCCATGCAACCTGAAAATCTCCTTCATAAATATATCCGCAATTTGTACTGTTTTATAGGTAGATTGCAAAGGTATGAAATGGGCAGACTTACTTAGTCTGTCTACCACTACCATGATAGAATCATTCTGCTTCTTTGTCCGTGGTAACCCTGTAATGAAATCCAATGAAATAACTTCCCACTTCCATTCAGGGATGGGTATTGGCTGCAATAACCCAGCAAGATGCTGATGTTCAGCTTTAACCTGCTGACACTCAAGACATTTGCTTATGTATACAGCAATGTCCTTATGCATTCCTGGCCAATAATAAACTTTCCTTACAGCTGTAAGCATTTTCTGATATCCAGGATGACCAGCGTAGTTGCTGCGATGAAACTCATTCAGGATTAGTTCTTTCAGATTAATGCGGTTAGGCACATAGATCTTCCCGCGAAAAGTCAAGGCCTGCTCTGCATTCTCTCCGAATTCTGTCACTTTATCATGTTGTTTATCATTCTTCATCTGCTGCCACAGAAACTTATATTCTGGGTCCCCGTGAGCCTCTTCCTTCAATTGCTTCAACAATTGGCTTTCCAACTGGTTAGAATATAAAGCAAACAGACTGTGCAGTTTTCGACTTAAGACATCAGCAACTCTATTTTCTTTTCCTTTAACGTGCTGAATATCCATATCGAACTCGCTTAAAAATGCATTCCATCTAGCCTGTCTAAAGTTTAAATCTGCCTTTTTGAAATAGCTGGTCAAACTGCTATGATCCGTCTTCAGCACAAATCTTTTGCCTAAAAGATAATGCCTCCACACTCGGAGGGCGTGAACTACCGTTGTCAGTTCCAAATCATAAGCAGAATATTTCTGCTCATAGTCTTTAAGTTTCCTTGACTCGTAATCTATTACTTTTCCTTCTTGAGTCAGTACTGCTCCAACTCCTTCTTTACAAGCATCCGTACAGACTTCAAAGTCTTTTTCCGGGTCTGCTACCTTCAATACTGGAGCTGTAGTTAGGAGTTGCTTTAGTTTCTCAAAACTGTCTTGGCATTCTTTTGTCCACCTAAAAATCTTTCCTTTCCTCTGCAACGAGGTGATGGGAAAAGCAATTTTAGAGAACCCCGCTATTAATCTCCTATAATACCCGGCTAAGCCCATGAAAGATCTAATATCTACCACGTTCCGAGGCACTTGCCATTCCATGATGGCTTTGATCTTTTCGGGATCAACTGCTATCCCTTCAGCTGTTATAACGTGCCCCAAGTACTGAATTTCTGTTTTAAAGAAATCGCACTTGCTGAATTTAGCATAGAGCTGATGCTTCCTTAGCGTTTCCAACACTAAACGCAAATGCTCCTTATGCTCTGCTTCATCTTTAGAGTATACCAGAATATCGTCAATAAAGATAAGCACAAAATTATCTAGAAATTGATGAAACACGCCATTCATTAGCCTCATAAAAGTTGCTGGCGCATTGGTTAATCCAAAGGGCAGCACAACAAACTCGTAATGACCATATCGGGTGCGGAAAGATGTTTTGCAGATATCCTCATCTTTAATCCGTACTTGATGATATCCGGATCTTAGGTCAATCTTGGAAAATACCCTTGCCCCCCTAACCTGGTCAAACAGATCATTAATTCTTGGTAAAGGATACTTGTTCTTGACAGTTAACTTATTAAGCTGTCTGTAGTCCATACACATGCACATTGTCCCATCTTTCTTTTTAACAAAAAGGACTGGTGCACCCCAAGGTGACACACTTGGATGGATATAGCCTTTGTCTAACAGCTCTTGTAACTGTATTTTTAATTCTGTTAATTCCGGCACGCTCATCCGGTATGGGGCTCTTGATACTGGTGAGGCACCTGGCAGCAATTCAATAGTGAAATCAATATCCCTTTTGGGGGGTAGACCAGGAATTTCCTCTGGAAATACGTCTAAAAATTCCTGCACCACAGGAATATTTTCCAACATTGGGGCCTTTTCCTTAGAGTCTGTGTATCCTACTTGAATAGCATAAAACCGGCACCCTTTTCTAATACACTTACCCAGCTGAGATGCTATTATTGGTCGTATTTGTACAGGATTTTTAACCCCTTGAACCACTGTCCGCGTACCATCCTGTTTTCTAAATGTGATGGTTTTCTCCTTACAGTCTACCACTGTCCAATGTTTTTCCAGCCAACCCATACCCAATAACACATCGTACGATCCCAGCGGTAAGAGATTTAGATCTACTTCTATCTGCTGTTCTGCCACCTCCAGTACACAGATAGGAATCTTTGCTGTTACTTTACGTTTCGCCCCAGTGGCCAACTGTACCAGCCATGAGTTCCTAAATTTCTGTTCTTTTAATTTACATATTTCTACCAACTTAGGACTGATATAACTCAAACTTGCTCCAGGATCAACCAGAATTGAAACAGGTTTAGTTAGTAATGTACCTTCAAGTTCAATCATCGTAGGTTGAAAATCAGCGTGCCGATCTTCTAGCGCTGCATTGATACAATGTACGCTACGTGCCACGTCTCCTACTGTAGATGCCTCCTGCAGATTTCCCACAGTTTCACTTTTGTTCCGCCTGGGACAGTGCTTAAAATAATGAGCTTCCCCACAGCCCCAACACTGTAAGGGTGGTTTAGAATTTTGTCCAAGCTCAGGTTTACTTGACGCTTCTGTGGGTTTCTCCTCAGCTGGCCACTTGATCCTTTGGTGTTTTTTCCCGAATTGCTTGCTGATTGTGTTTCGAGCTGCATTCCTGAAGCTGCTGTTTTTGCTGCTTTTAAAGGTAGAGTTACCTTTCTGTCCCTTCTTCGGCTACTAGCTTTTTCCTACATCACCCTTGGTTTTACTTTGCTGGTAGCACATACGCGCTTTTCGAATCGCCTCATCCATAGTCTGGGGGTTGACAAATTCTATCCGCTCTCTCATATGAGCAGGTAGACTGCTTAAAAATCTCTGCACTTTGGCCTTTTCTTCCCGGAGATAAGGTACATATCGCAGCAGCGAGGTGAACTTTGCCACAAATTCATCTATCGTCATTTGTCCCAGACGAAGATCATGAAATTCCTTTGCTTTGTCATCATAAAATCGTTCTGTCAGATATTTATCTTTAAAATACTGCTGGAACAGTTCCCAGGTTATGTCGCGTTCATCAATGATGCGCACATTCTTCACTTCTTCCCACCACAGGGTGGCTTTTTCCCGTAATTGGTATATGGCCAGCTTGGCCTTCAAGTTACTACTGTACTCGTATACCTGTAAATATTTGTTGATATTTATTAGCCAAGCTTCAGCTGCTTCTTCTGCCTCACCGTCAAATGTCGGTGGCTTAATCTTGCGAAATTCTCCTTGGAGCTCTAATTTTTGTCTTTTACGGTCTTGCTGACCGGACAAGTTGCCCGATTCCGCCTCTTGATAATTCCTGTTTTTACTCCTTTGAGAGAAGCTCTTTTCAATTCTGTCTTCATCATTATTCTGAGTTTTCTGGTCCTCTGTCTCTGCTGTTGATTCTTTTTCAGCACTAGGGTGTTTCATCCCTGGATTTTGTTTATCAGACAAACTCTTCAGGATCTTCTCCTGATCCTGCATCAACATCTCATTATCCCTTCGAACTCTTATCATTTCCTCCTGCAGCTGTTGTACTGTACTTAGCAGGAAGGTAGTTTGCTGCTGTTGTTCTTCAAGTAATCGACTAGTCTTTTGGTGCTGCTCTACTGACAGCTGTACCCACATTTCCGGGTTCAAAACTGTGGGGGTTTGAGTACCCTCATGCTGTGATGGGGTTGTCATCGTTCTTGCTCTCCTTAGTGCACTAATCACAAACACATTGTTAGTATACCCTTAAGATCCCAGTGTAGCAACCTGCTCTGATACCACTTGGCACAACCGTAATCCAGTTTTTACATGTATAAATTTTTTTTTACTAAAATCGACACACCATGCTCTAACAACAGATTCACAACTGTAAAAACAAAAAATATACCAAGGTTCGTCCTTTGGACTTTAAAATAACATCGATATGGCTGTCACCAAGCTTGTTTTTATTGGAATTTAAGATGACAGGGTACTAATCCTAAGTTTTCTGCGGTACTTGCTATACTTTACATCAAACCAAATCTCACTACCCGAGTTGTACGCATATGCCTGTGCCACTTGGCAACATAGCCTCCTACCAAGCCCGGTGACTCGGTCATATCTGCAACGTCAGTACTGTGTTCATTATTCATGACAGGTGTGTTGATAATTCTCGGGTTTTGCGGTAGGATTCCCACGGTATCTCCACTTGCTGTTGGCAAAGCGCCATTCCAACTGTTCGCTTTGTTCAGGGTTTCTTCCGATCTGCGGAAAATCTCCTCCGGCATCTGTTCACTCGGCCCCAGGTTTTCATTTGACCTGCGGGTGAAAACCTTCGGAAAAGTCCGGCGAGGTAAACCATTTTCTGAGCTTAAGATTATTACAGATCTCCTACTCTTGATGTGACTCTGAACATAGTTACAGGGTTGTGAACTGTGCTTGTGTCTCAGCCCTATGGTTTCGTAGTTTACTCAGTCACTGAACGAGTTGAAGTCTCGGAAGATCTGGAAGGGAATCCTCCTCTCACAGTTTGCAAGTTCTGGTTTAACTACTACGATGTCCATTCCGCCGGTAACTCTCACAAAATTCCTTTCTCAGCATTATGAATTAGTTTTCTTTTCTTCTTTCTGTTTAGTGCTATATAAGTGTTGATTCCCTGTCGGCAAGGGTTTTCTTCTTCCTTTTTTTTTTAAACACTCTGACTAACTCTCTGACGCAGGAACCCATCCCCATGCCAAAGATCCTACAGCTTCTCTCTCTCATAGGTAATTTCCCGTTCTTTTATTACAAATCTGTTTATGGCTCGCCTGAGAGAATTCTGCTGTAAATTTTCTTGCTCGCTCAGTCCTTAACAGGGTTGTTTCTGCTGGTGTTTATGCATTACAGGTGCTCCTGAAACCCTAAGATCTAACCTTAAAGGCTTCCAACATGTTCCGGCGCTAATTGCACTTCCGGCGATTCTCGCAGGTACCCAGAATGCTATACGAAAACAACTCTGTTTTACCATTTCCGCCTACTGGTCGGAACAGGATTATTTATTCAGCGGGTTTTCAGTTTAGATAATTCATCACAGTTCTTAGGTTGCTTTCGCCTTTCCGGCGTTACATTTAACGGAGGGTTATGCAACCCCTCCAGTGTATAAACATTAAAATACTGCTCTATTAAATTCAGTGCTTGTATTTAAGGGTTGAAACCCTTCGTTTTTCTCATATAATTGTTGTGGCTACTGCTGTACTAATTTTTAAAGAAAAGGTTTTCTTGGTTCGTTTCTCTCCGGCTACCACCGGACCAGTTTTATAATTTTCTCTTCACGTTTTCTCTTCATACATAGCTCTTTATACATGCACAGCTACATGGTTGTTCTTTTTCATTTGTCTATTGATGAATTGTAACGTTCTGTAGAAGTTCGTTTCTATCTAGGACCTGTAGAAGGTTTTCGGCTACTAAAACTTCACACAAATTCTTTTGCTCAGTGAATAAAATGAAGTATGGCTTTACAGTTTTTTTTTTTAAATCTTTTTAAATATCGGAAGACAGAGTTTGAGTTTAATATTTGAGGGTGCGGCTGCCGCCGCCCCAAGGTTTAGAAACCAGCCCCTAAATTCTTTATTCCATGATGAACAGACCCAAGAAGAAATTCCGCATCTACCTTAGGGTTATATGGTTTATCTTTTCCAGATGATTCGATCTCTGAAACGTATAGTTCTATTTTTCCTGTTTTAAAACCATGCTAGAGAGAGTTTTATTCTTCTAGAGTTTCCCTTCACGGGTAGTTTCTTCGTTTAAAGGTTACTACTACTCAGGTTTCAAACCCCTGCACAGTAGTGCAGTCGCAATACTCCGATATTACTGTTCTTGCAAATTTTGGAAAAGAAAAACAAAACAATGTTCAGATAACTTAGGCATTTACAACATTCCTTTCCAGAAAATCATCAACGTAATATATACATCTAGTTCAGATTTCTTACTGTATTCATTGCCAGAAATCACAAAGATAAATTAATATTTCTCCACCATACCACAACTGACCATGTCACCCCTGTTCTTAACAGAATCGATTCCTACATAAATAACTTTTCCTGTTGAATCTCATTTCCGACCAGTAACTCACATTTAATTACAGTGTTAAAAGCAATTAAACTAACTTCGAAGTTTCTGACAAGTTCTATACACTTATCTGAATAAAGACGAAACTTCTTATCCTGACTGAGGTCCTCCCAACCATAAAGAGGGGCAATGACGTCCGCCTCCTTCCCCCGAGCTCCAGGGCCTGGATTGTGCCACGGGAATCAGTGGATAATCTTTTCTGCTGAGACCTCAGGATCGCTAAATCCAGTCTACAGGCAGATAAATCTTGCTCTTAGGATTGCAGAAGTATATTCAACTGGTCTCTCCCAGCTCAAGAAGTACTTCACCCTCTTGCCAGCAAAATGCACAGAACCCCTATCCTTCTTCTGGAATTTCCTTTTATTCCAGAGGATAGGTAACTGTTCTCCAACTGATTTCCCAACCACCTCCTATCCCTGGGAAACTTCACCAACAGTCTAGGAACAAGTTCCTTCTTTCTTTCTTTCATTTTTTTTTTTTTAAAACTCCTCAGTAATAATAAAATGAAAAATATTTAAAATTATGAGCAATTGCCAGTAAGTTCTCTTTGTCCAAAAAAAAATAATAAAATAAAAATTAAACAGCATAAAACTAAGGAGACTAATTAAACTAACAGTCTTTTAACCAAAAGTAACTAATTATCTCTTTAATGAGGGTGTCACATGAATCCATATATACAATAGAAAAACAATTTAAATAACACAAATCAGCATTTCACCTCAAAAATTTTAGCCATACTAAAGCACTTGAAACTCCAAAAAATCACATTAAATAAAAGTCATTTTTAACTACGCATATAACATAAATACCCTCAAAAACCTTAAACATCTTAATTATAAAGTATTCACTTATCAAATTTATATTTTTAATAAATTCTACTCAACTCTAAACCAATTAAATAAAAAAATAAACTAACAAAACTTAAAAAAACACAATTAAAAACTATTTAAAAAAACAATATTATTGAAAAACCATCCATATATATATATAACACTCTTATTGAGAATTCATGCAAAACCTGCTTCCGAAATTTTTCTCTCTTTTCCAAGACAGATGGATATTCCACAAGAATTTAGACTAACTGCATTTATTAATATCCATTCTACGCCTATACAGGTGTCGAAACCACACGCCTCTACATAGAGGTCGCGAGTTCTTTTTGCATTCAAAGCATTATTGATGACTAATAAATTGTTCCCTTATGGTTTCTACGTCTATTTTAGACACGTGCATTTATTAGTGTAGAAATGGGTGTTCAATATAGACCGGAGAATGTCGTTTTCATGAATAAGGAATAGTTTTTAAATGTTTTTTGGAAGTGATTTTTTTAATTGTATATATGGATTTAAAACTTTTTTTTAGCTTTGAGATTCTGAAGAGTCATCTGTCAAACATGTGACTACAATAAATATTTGCAATTAAACAAATTAACAAATCAGATAAAAAAATAAACTAAGATTTTTCCAAAAAATAAAACTTGAAACTACTTTAAGAAAAAATGAGAATGGGGATCTGACTCTCTCTCCATAAATAGTTGTATCTCCTTAAATAATTTCCTATGGATGATCAGAAAATGGGAAAATCTTGTTGAATATATACTCCTGGTATTGTTATAGGAGTTGTGTTTAGTGTGATTTTTTTGTGCATTTTCTGGTTGAAATTAGGGGGAAAATTTTGACCTGAAATCTTGATTTGAGTTATTTAAACTAGTTTTTTTGACAGGATTCAACACCCTGAAAAACCACCAAGGCACTTTGATTGTGCAGAGTTTAGCCATCAAACTCGAGATTTCAATAAATTCCTGCAAAATTTTAGACAACTTAAATCCGAAAACTTTTCAAAAAACTACACAAATCAACTCAATTATTATATAAATAAGATTAAGAACTTTACATCTGTCCTCCGTTTAAAAGCATTCTAATTCAAAATTTGGAAAAACTGAGCACCACGCAGATCTTTTCCAACCTAAACAACTTAAACCGTAAGACGTGGAAAGCAGAAAAAGAAAGCAGAGAGAAACATCTGCAAATTCCTTCGTTCACGAAGAAAAAGATTGCGCTTAGCTGTCATTCTTGACATATCTCCACTGCGCTATTCAATCAGGGTATTTTTAGCCTCGTGGACATTAAAAATTCTTTCTTTCTTTCTTTCTTTCAGTCTATGCCTATCGGCTGCTGCTAGCCCCATACGGCAAGGCATCCTGCCCGGCCTATGGGTTCTTCATGTGATATAAATGAGGTCTTCTAAACGCCAAGCGGATATCATTTTGATCGGGTGTATTGTCGTCTTCTGCTTTCATTATCCCACTTTTTCTTTTTTGGGTTCCTTAATTGCAATTTGTCATTGAGATAGAAATTTATTTAAATGGTTTAAGTTTAGTAGTTAAATTGCTGTGCGGAGGTGGGTCTCTTGTTCCACAAATAAGAGGGTCTCATACACCAATTTAGTGTTACACTTGGCCGTAACTTTAAAATTGGATTCTTAATATTATTATTATTATTAAGGCTAGCATTAACATTCAGTATAATGGACATCTATTTTTATTTTTAATACATAGAGTTTTAAGATTCTTTATTCTTGTCAAAAAAATTATTTAATTAATAAAAAAAAATTCAATATATTTTTCAATTAAAAAATATTTATTTATTTATATTTAAAAAATAAATATTATTGTATTTTATATAGAATAATTAATAATTAGATTAAAAAATAAAAGATTTTTATTTATATAAAAAAAAATAGTAGAGTTTTCTTATCATCAAGTTGTTTTGATTGTGCATTATTTGGTTGTGTTTTTGCAATTTTAACTAAAGTTTTAAGAAAGTATGGTAATTATGCAAATGAATGTAGAAAGAAGCAATAGGAAATAAGTAGCAAACCAAGTGAAAATTTCATAAAGGAAAATAAGAACCGCGATAGCATGTTTTTAGCTTGTAATGTAGCACAAGAAAAACAAGGGGATGTATGGTTCTTAGATTCAAGGTGTAGCAACCAAATGACTTGAAACATAGAAATGTTTTCAAATTTAGATGACAGTGTAAAATCTGAAATGACATTAGGGAGTGATAGCAAAGTCTCCGTCATGGGAAAAGGAAGAGTTGACATTCTTACCAAGAAGGGAGAGAAGAAGTATATTTCATATGTTTATTTATTTTTTCTGTTTAAAGCACCACCTCATAAGAATTGGACAACTCATGAAAAAGGGCTACAATGTATTTTTCAAAAAGTATGTGTGCACAATTTTCGATAAGCCTCCAAGTAGACGGCTCATTACAAAAGTTCACATGATGAACAATAGAATGTTTCCTCTTAAGCTAATATTAGACTTGAAGGAAGAAGGTGCTCAAGCACAAATTTCAATGAACTCGCAAAAGGATGAAAGAAATGTAGCAGTTGTCACACAAGAAAAATTTCAAGCACAAATCAAGGATGAAAATTGGTTATGGAATTTGAGATGTGCTCATCTAGAATTTGGAGGTTTGAATTTGTTGCATAGGAAATTCATGGTGAAGGGATTTCCACTCAGAAAAAATAGACAACTAATGTGAAGGATGCATCTTGGGCAAACAACACAGATAATCATTTCTACTAGGAAATTCAATAAGGGCAAAGGCACCCTTGGAGATTGTCTATTAAAATTTATATGGACCAATGCAAACACCATCAATTGGTGGCAGCCATTATATTTTGACCTTCATAGATGACTACATATGGAAGATGTGGGTCTACTTAAAACAATTAATTGAAGTGTTTGACTGCTTCCACCACTACAAAGTTCTTGTTGAGAAGCAAAATGGACACTACATCAAAGTATTGAGGACTGACAAATGTGGAGAATACATCTCGAGTGACTTCCTACGTTTTTGCAGGGAGCATGGAATTCACAAGCACTATACAACAAGGTATACACCTCAACAAAATGGTGTCGTGGAAAGAAAGAATAGGACCATCATGGAAATGGCAAGGAGTATGTTGAAGTCAAAGAATTTGCGAAATGATTATTGGGCCGAAGATGTCGCTTGTGCATCGTATATTATTAATAGGTGTCAAACGAAAAGTGTTATTAATATTGTTCTTGAAGAGGCATGGAGTGGAAGAAAGAAATAGGTCACTGACATGACAGTGTTTGGATGTATAGCATATGCAAATGTCCCAGGTGAGTTGAGGAGGAAGTTGGAAAGCAAGGGGGATAAATTTTTATATGTTGGATACAATGATGAATCCAAGGCATACAAGCTCTACATTCGTTCAAACAAGAAATCCATAACCACCAGATATTCTCAGTTCATAGAAGAGGAAGCATGTGATGGAAGTTTAGAGAAGATTGTTAATGTGAAGACGTGTATATCACATTGAGACAAAGATATATCGACTGAAGCAAGTAATTCCTCAATGATGACTCCTCCTCCACCTACACAAGCTCAACAAAGCAGTCAACATATGACACTGCAAACAAATAATACGACAAAAATTTTCAACCAAGCATGTGCTTCTCCAAGCACAACACAAATATCTACAATGGCATCTACCTCAAGCGTAACACCAAGAACATCTTCAGCAAGCATAAGAACACCAAAATTCATAAATTTAAATGAAATTTATGAGCAAGATGAAGTTGATAATAGTGCTGGTCTGAATTCTGTATTTTCATTATTTTGTCATGTAGATGACCCAATACACTTTGAATATGCAGTAAAAGAAGAAAAATGGGTTGCGACAATGGATGAATAAATAGGAGCAATAGAAAAGAATGACACATGGGAGTTAGTGGACCTTCCGCAAGGAAAATAAGTCATTGGAGTGAAGTGGGTCTATATGACCAAGAGCAACACTGAAGGCAAGATTAAAAGGCATAACACAAGGCTAGTTGTCAAAGGATACAAGGAGCAACATGGAAGAGACTATGTAGAGACATTTGTGCCAGTCGCGAGGGTGGCCACAGTGCATACAATGTTGTCGATTGTCACACAACATAAATGGAAAGTGTATCAAATGGACATAAAGTCAACGTTATTGAATGGAGTGTTGAAAGAGGAGCTATATGTTGTGAAACCTCCTGGTTATGAGGTAGAAGGCCAAGAAGACAAGGTGTGTAGGTTGCAGAATTATCTCTATGTGCTGAAGAAAGCATCGCATGCATGGTATAACAGGATATATGATTATTTAATGGACAATTGGTTCGAAAAATGTGATGGTGAAACTACTCTCTACATCAAAGAAAGTGACAATAAGTTTATTATTGTTGCTTTGTATGTAGATGATTTGATTTTTACAGGGAGTGATGATTTCCTCATCGCTGATTTCAAAGCAGTCATGACAAGTGGGTTTGAAATGACTGACTTGGGGTTATTAAGATATTTTTTGGGCCTAGAAGTGAAGCAAACAAAAAATGGCATTTTTATCTCTCAAGCAAAGTATATTGCAGAAATTTTAGAGAGGTTTAATATGCACAATAACAAGCGAGCACCAAATCCAAATGTCATGGGATTGAAGCTGAGCAAGGAATATTGCAGCAGCAATGTTAATCCGAAATTATACAAAAGCATGGTGGGCAACCTAATGTATTTGACCGCACATAGGCCTAATATAATGTATGAAGTGAGTTTGGTGTCACGGTTCATGGAGACACTGAAGGAGACACACTGGCAAGCAGCGAAAGTAATTTTAAAGTATATTAATTGGAAAAAGGAGTGTGGTGTTTTGTACACCACAACATATGGTTTTAGGCTGGTTGGTTACACTTACAATGATTGGGCAGGAAGTGTTGATGACAGAAAAAGCATGTTAAGATATGTTTTTCATTTGGGTTCAAGAGCCATTTCACAGGATTCCAAAAATCAGCTGATAGTGTCATTGTCAACAGCATAAGCTAAATATTTCATCACCACAGCAACAACGTGTCACGCAGTTAGGATGAGAAGGATGTTGCGGGATTTATACCATGAGCAAGATGGAGTAACCACTATTTTTTGTGATAACAATTCATAAATTTTACTATCAAAGAACTCTATTTTTCACAAGAGGGAAAAGCACATCGATGCTAAATATCATTTCATAAGAGAATTAGTAAACAATGATGAGATTGTGTTGCAACATTGCAGGTTAGAAGAACAATTTGTAGACATCTTCATAAATCTATTGGCGTGTGATTTTTTTTTTTATCTCAAATATTGTTGACAGTTGTGATTAAGAGGGAGTATTGGATAATTAATCTCAACGACCATGTTAAATACACTGACAAGCAACCATACCTTAGTGAATGTTTTGTAGGTTGCGGATTGTTTTTGTAGGCAAGGAAATAACATAAATGAAGCTCTAACCATAGTACATTTTACCCATTCCACAACACACTAAATTAATTAAAATTCAATTTTAAATCTATTGATGGTCAATAGAAATCCATGAGCAAAAATTTACTCAACCACAATGTTAAAATGGTGTCTACCCATCCCATTGTATTAAATTTTGTCTGTCATGTATTAATGTCTTAGGTATTTATGTTTTGAATTAACAAGAATAGAGCAGTCTCATGTAATATAGCAGATGTAAATCTGGAAATACAAAAGGGAGAAAATCATGGAGCAAATTTTGGTGGGCACATGAAAACAACAATTACAAGTTTTTTGGTAGGCGCATGAAAAAAATAGTTACAAGTTTTACTGTGTGTTAAGTCCGCAACCCTGGTGAATGTAAATCTCAGTAAGAACTCTTGTTTTACTCGTGAAAGAGCCACAACATCCATATATAAATTTATTTGATGATTTGAAGTTATAATATAAAATTTGGTTAGTGGCGATATTGTTCTCAAAAGTTTAATTATGGTTCTTATCGCAACCACTATGTTTTACTCTATGTTTAAAACCATTTCCTAAACGTTGTGTGAACTCTGTGTGCTAAGAAAATGAAATTCCCATATCTTTAAAATTTTAACATTCAACGATTCCCCTATAACACAAATCTACGTGTTAGGTTGAAATGACTTCTTTTCTATTTTCAATGTCACCTGCTCTTCAAAATTATGTCTGAGACATATGGCATAGTACTAAGACTTTCAAAATTGTGTCTAACTCATATGGCATAGTACTGAGACTTTTTGTGGGTATATGAATACATAAAGAGTTTTATACTCTATTAGGATTTTATGCTAATTAGGGTTCTAGACTATTCTCACCATTTATTGGCTTAACATTGTACTAAGAATAAAGGATAAAAAGCTATTGTTTCATGGAAATTTTGACATTCTAAGACCTTTATATATATATATATATATATATATATATATATATATATATGTGGGGTTGAAATACGTGTTCCATGTCTTTGCATTATGTTCACACTTAGCAGGTAGACATGTTATTTCTTTATATTTATGTTGCTTAACTATTCTCAATACTCAATGACAATATGAATATTTCCCTTCGGTGGTAGCTCATGTACAGTACTTATGACAGTAAATTTTTTCTATTTCTAATATAGTTGAACTATATTCACATGTTTTTTTCACAGGTAAATTAGCATTATATTGCATTCTTTTCCTCCCTACTTTGATACATGCTTCATACAATGGAATTGTTATTGAAATATTTAAGTTCAGCATTGTCGCTCTATTAAACT
Organism: Pinus albicaulis; assembly: GCA_034641835.2. Taxonomy (NCBI): domain Eukaryota; kingdom Viridiplantae; phylum Streptophyta; class Pinopsida; order Pinales; family Pinaceae; genus Pinus; species Pinus albicaulis. Next base: position 1,593,799,611 of record CM076580.1, on the reverse strand, counting down.
GATTTAATTGAATTCAGTGTGTAGATGGTGATAAAATAGGAGTGGACTATGGGATGGACGGAAGCAATCTTCCATCTGCAGACGAGGTGGTAACTCTGATGAAGTCCTACAACATTTGGAAAACGAGGATTTACCAGGGAAAAAAAGTTGTACTGCAAGATTTTGCGAATTCTGGTATCGATGCAATAGTTGGTGTCCCTAACGACGAATTGCAAGCCATATCTTCCAGCCAAGACACAACAAACAGTTGGGTTAACGACAGCATTGTGCCCTTCTATCCCGCCACCAATATCAAATACATTGTAGTGGGCAACGAGATTTGATAACCCCTAACAATGTTCAGTACGTACCGTATCTTGTTCCTGCCATGAAAAACATTCAAACTGCAATCCAGAACACTAATCTGCAGAATAACATCAAGGTCTCTACCACCCACAGGCCAGATGTTAGCAGCGGCAACCCGCCGTCTAACGGGGTCTTCGTAGACAATGTGAAGGACACGATGAGTGAAATACTGAAATTCCTGTCAAATAACGGCGGTCCTTTCATGGCGGACGTGTATCCATACTTCAGCTACATCGGCGACCCAAGCTACATTCATCTGGACTACGCTCTCTTTCAACCCATGGCTAAGGCGGTTACAGTCGGAGATCACAGCTACAACATCCTGTTCGATGCCATGGTTGATACTCTTTTGTCGGCCATGGAAGCCTTGGGATATCCCACAATACCAATCGTCATTGCTGAAAGTGGATGGCCTTCTGCCGACGCTGATGTGGCCACCATTGAGAATGCTTAGACCTATAATAATAATCTGATTAAACATGTATTATGGAATGAAGGAACACCAAAGAGGCCGGGAATGAGCATCGACACATATGTTTTCGCGCTTTTCAATGAGGATTTGAAGCAAGGGGATGAGACAGAGAAACACTTTGGACTGTTCTACCCTAATAATAAACAACATGTATACTCTGTCAACTTATCAGCATGAATTGTGTTGGAAACCACATCACATGTGAGCAGAGTTGATCTGGACAATGCCTTATCTCCATGCGCAATGATATATGTAATCTGTTAAATGTATTGTCATTACTTCTAAAATAAATTAAATATCGAAGAAGTTGAGTTTATATTGTTTTGGAAAATGAAAGCTTTTACACCTGTTTCTAAAAGTAAGGTTGAGCGTCGCCAATACGAAAACTTCCCTGAATATTAACCAAAACAAATATCTATATCAAACTTTCTTTGAAGTCGTCATGGCAACCTAAAAGATCACAAAATCATGTAGTGTTGGAATATTGAAAAATTCCAGAATAATAATGAAGAGAATAAACTCCCTTCTTTTAACACAGAGAAATTAAAATATTTCTCACTGGAAACAGAGTTTCAATTCATAAAACAAACTTTTATTCCATAAAAATGTTGTTACAAATTCTTCCTCACACAGAGGGATTTACAAAATATGTGACTACTTCAAACACAGTTCACAAGTCCTTCCTGTCTCTCAAACAAACACTCTATCTCTCTGGACAAATACGTTGCTTCGTATTTTCTATTTCGCACTGCTGTGCATAAAAATGACTCTGTTCTATTTAAAAATAAAACATCATAATCAAACAGGCTCTCGGGCCTTTCTTTTATAAGTGGAGTGCACATTATAAAACTTAAAAACAAAACATATAAACTTATCGGGTCCGCGTTGTTTTAAAACATAACAAACGACCATCTAAAAATGCGATTGCATGATGTCGCGATGTGCGATGTTGCGATGGGATCGCATCGCACATATCTGCGATCAAACATATGGTGGAACAAAATGAAAATGCGATTTGTGATGTTGCAATCTGCGCGATGGCACGATCGCGCGATCGCATCGCGGCTCTACCACATCCACAAGACATTTGAAACTTGGTCATTGCGATATGCGATTTTGCGATGATGTGATTTGCGATTGCATCACAAATCTATTATACAACGCCGCGCGGTCTATGGGACTCACGGGCCTTCTGCTTTATGGGAGGGCGATTGTTTATATATATAACATATATATATGTTTGTTCCGCACATGGAACTTGCCATATCAATAAGACACTTTAATATAAAAGTCCTTCATCGCCTCTGGCATTTAACTCCGCCGATTTAAATTGGTAAGGCTTTAAAGCCTGATTGAACCCTGTAATCAAAGCTCTGCCTGCTGGCGTGACTTTGAGTCTTGCATTAAACTCTGCTGATAAAAATCAGCTACCGCCTTTGATAAAATATCAAAGGGATCAAATCCCATATGCTCTTTACTGTACCTGTGCACTTTCCAATCCTTTTGCAATTGGTTCAAGACAGTAGACAACCGCCTTAGCCTTGGCTTCAATGTGCTGCAATCTTTCACTTCTGCAATTACTACTAATTGACTTCAGCAGTTGGAATTAATTTCCAACACTCCCCCTTAATTTCAACTGCTGGGTTTTACTGCATACCCAGACATTTCCTGAAATGTTCAAAGCTTTTCTGCGCAAGTGGCTTTGTGAGGATATCTGCAAATTGATCCTCTGTTCTGCAATGATGCAAAACAATTTCTCCATTGGTAACCAATTCACTTATGAAGTGAAACTTGGTGTCAATGTGCTTTGTCCTTTTATAAAAAACAGAATTTTTAGACAATGCAATAGCTAAGCTATTGTCACAAAAAATCACTGTCCCTTTTACCTGTTATTGACATAAGCTTCTCAACATTTTTTGCATCCAAACTGCTTGACACACTGCTGCTGTAGCTGCCACATATTCTGCTTCTGCTGTAGACAATGCTACAATGGGTTGTTTCTTATAAGACCATGAAATGGCTCCTGAACCCATGTGAAAAACATAACCGGAAGTACTCTTCCGATCATCAACACTTCCAGCCCAATCATTGTCAGTGTATCCAACTAAATCTGAACATTCTGAAGCAGTATACAAAATACCAAAACTTTTAGTACCTTTAACATACCTCAAAATTATTTTTGCTGCTTGCCAATGTGCATCCTTTGGCTTTTCCATAAACCTGGAAATCAAACTAACAACATGCATTATGTCCAGCCTAGTTGCAGTCAAATACATAAGGCTGCCAACTATGCTTTTGTATAAACTCGGATCAAAATCCTTGTTGCTGTCCTCTCTACTGAGCTTTAATCCCATCACTGTCGGAGTGATTGCTGATTTTCTCTCCTGCATGTTAAATATTTCAAGTACCTCATTAACATACTTTTCCTGTGAGATAAAAATCCCACTTTTATCTTTTTCTACTTCTATTCCCAAGAAGTATCTCAACAAACCCATATCAGTCATTTCAAATTCTTCTTTCATGACTGTTTTAAAATTTTCAGTAAGATAATCATCATTACCTGTAAAAATAACATCATCAACATACAAGACTACAATCAAGATTTTACCATTTTTTTCTTTGATGTAGAGGGTGGGTTCTCCCTCACACTTTTCAAATCCATTTTCCAGTAGATAGGAATCTATCCTACTGTACCATGCTCTTGGCGCTTGCTTCAGCCCATGTAGAGATTTCTTTAACTTGCATACTTTGTGCTCTTGGCCTTCCTTTTCATAGCCGAGAGGTTGTTCAATGTAAACCTCTTCCATTAACATTCCATTCAGGAATGCTGACTTCACGTCCATTTGGTAAAATTTCCACTTGTTTTGTGCTGCTATGGACAACACTGCTCTCACGGTTTCCATCCTAGCAACCGGTGCGAAAGTTTCCTCATAATCTATTCCATGCTTTTGCTTATAACCTTTGACGACAAGTCTTGCCTTGTGTCTCTCTATTTGGCCTTCAACATTACTCTTGGTCTTGTAGACCCATTTAACACCAATGGCATCTTTACCTTTTGGGAGTTCAACCAAATCCCAAGTCTTGTTCCTCTCTATGGAATTTATCTCCTCATCCATAGCTTCTATCCATTTCCTATCCTTGATAGCTTCTTCGAAATGAACAGGATCATCAACATGACAATATAAAGCAAACAAAGAATTCATACCTTCATTTGTTATATCTTGTTCATAAATATCTTTCAAACTTCTAAATTTCTTACCTCTTTCAGTAGGTGTACAAATGCTTGAAGAAGCACTTGAATTTCCTCCTTGTGGTGTGCTTGGAGAAGAACTTGAATTTCCTCCTCAAGGGTGTGCTATGCTGCTCTTGTGTTGGTGCTGCTGTTTGGGGATGTATTTCAGCCAACTCATCATCATTTTCATCATGAGATAAACAGTGTTTAACATTCACTGTTTTCTCTATGCTTCCATCCCAAGCTTCCTCTTCAATGAACTGAACGTCCCTGCTCACAATAAACTTCTTGGTGGATGGGTTATATAACCTGTATGCCTTGGATTCCTCACTATATCCAATGAAAATACATTTCTCCCCCTTGCTGTCCAACTTCTTTCTTAGCTGATCCGGAATGTGTGCATAAGCTACACATCCAAAAACCTTCATGTGTGTGACACCTTGCTTTGTGCCACTCCATGCCTCTTCCGACACTTTGTTCATAACTTATTTGGGCACCTATTCAGAATGTATGTTGCACAATGTACAGCTTCTGCCCAATAATCATTAGGAAAATGCTTTGCCTTTAACATACTCCTCGCCATGTCCAATATGGTTCGGTTCTTCCTTTCGGCTACTCCATTTTGCTGCGGAGTATATCTAGTTGTAAACTGCTTTTGAATACCATTTTCTCTACAAAAACGTAGAAAATATTTAGACATATACTCACCTCCTCTGTCAATCCTTAAGAATTTTATATGTAGACCACTCTGGTTCTCAACAAGTGCTTTGAAATTACAAAATTTTTCAAACACTTCACTTTTGTTTTTCAAAAAGTAAACCCAAGTTTTTCTTGTAAAATCATCTATGAATGTTAAGATATAGTGGCTGCTAGCAAGTGATGGAGTTTGCATCGGTCCACATATATCTGAGTGGACAATCTCTAAGGGTGCTTTTGCCCTTATGCTTTTCCTGGAAGGAAAACTTTCCTTGTGTTGTTTCCCCAAGATTCAACCTTTACAAAGGCTGTCCGATTTCTCTATCAATGGTAAACCACTTACCATTCCTTTTTTGTTCAACAAGTTAAGACCTCCAAAGTTGAGATGTCCAAATCTCAAGTGCCATAACCAATTATCATCTTTTGGTTCGCTTTGGTAAGTCTTATGTGCAACTGCAGCTTTCTCTTCACCATTCTTCAAGTCTGCTCTCATTTTGAGAGGGAACATCCTGTTCCTTGTCATCTTAACTTCAGCAATGCACTGATTGCTGGGTGGTTTATCCATGATGGTACAAACATCATTATCAAAGAAAACATTATACCCGTTATGGACAAGCTGTCCAATACTTAAGAGGTTACACTTCATTCCTGGAACATAATAAATATCTGCTATGGATTTATTTTCACCTATTCTTGTTAAAGCATTTACTGTTCCTTTTCCCATAACAAAAACTTTTCTATCAGTTCCTAGTGTGACTTGTGACTACACACTTTCATTTAACATGGAAAACATTGCTATGTTTCCCGTCATATGGTTACTACAATCGAAGTCTAGAAACCATAAATCCTCACTTTTTTCTTCAACCATATTACATACTAAAAACAAATTATTTTGGCTGCTATTTTCTTTAGTGAAGTTTGCACTAGTTTTACTTGCCATATCTTGCTGCTTCTTTCTACATTCATTAGCATAATTACCATATTTTTTACAATGGTAACATTGGACATTGGATTTGTCATACCTTTGTCCTTGAGCATTATGTTTTCCACTTTGTTGGCTGTTGTCTTGGCCATGGCTGTGATCTTGACTGTTGCACCTTCCATGTGAATGTGAAGGGTTGTTCCTTCCACCTCTGTTTTGGCTTCTGCCTCTTCCTCTTTTTTTTCCTCTGCCTTGCCCTCTTCCTCTTCCGAAAGAAATCTGGGTCTTAAAGGCTTGCTAAAAAGATGAGTTTTCACTCCTGCCCAATCTCTCTTCATGGGTCATCAGTGATGCATGTAGTTCATCCACTGAAAACTTTGTGAGATCCCTAGTCTCTTCTATGGTGGTGACAATCACATCAAATCTTGAGGGTAAGCTTCTCAAGATTTTTTCCACAATCCTCTTATCTTCAAGAGTCTCTCCATGAGATCTTATTTGTGTGACCATTCCAATCACATGAGTGAAGAATGAGTCAATATTATCTAACTCCTTCATACAGAGAGTCTCAAAGTCTCTCCTCAGCAATTGTAGTTTTGCTGTCTTCACTTTTTCCATGCCTTGATGGGCTGTCTTGAGAGTTTCCCATGCTTCTTTGGATCTATTGGCTGCTGCTATCCTCGGAAACACACTCTCATGCACTGCTTGATACAACAAGAAGAGAGCCTTGGCATCTTTCTTCTTATTGTTCTTCAACTGTTCACTTCCTGCTTGATTTAAAACAAAAAACTCTGCTTCATTCGTTGGCTCTTCAAAGCCATCCTCAACAAATTCCCATAAGTCTTGGGAGACAAATAAAGCCCTCATAGTTATTGACCAATAGTCATAATTTTTCCCATTAAACTGTGGTAGATGGATATTTCCCATACCCATACCAGTGCTAGCTCCAGCCATTCTGCACTCTCAACTAGGATTCAAAAAACAATTGACTGACTGTTCTGCAACAGTAACACAAAAAATTATATAGAGAAATAACTTTGGATTCTTCTTGTTTGAGTCTTCACACTGCTGGAGAAGCTGCTGCAACAAAGAACTCCTTTCCTTCAGCTGATTTGATCTTCAATTAGCCTGGACTAGCTTCGATACCATGTTGGAATATTGAAAAATTCCAGAATAATAATGAAGAGAATAAATTCCCTTATTATAGCACAGAGAAATTAAAATATTTCTCACTGGAAACAGAGTTTCAATTCATAAAACAAACTTTTATTCCATAAAAATGTTGTTACAAATTCTTCCTCACACAGAGGGATTTACAAAATATGTGACTGCTTCAAACACAGTTCACAAGACCTTCCTGTCTCTCAAACAAACACTCTGTCTCTCTGGACAAATACGCTGCTTCGTATTTTCTATTTCGCACTGTTGTGCATAAAAACGACTCTGTTCTATTTAAAAATAAAACATCATAATCAAACAGGATCTCGGGCCTTTCTTTTATAAGTGGCGCGCACATTATAAAACTTAAAAACAAAACATATAAACTTATCGGGTCCGCGCTGTTTTAAAACATAACAAACGACCATGTAAAAATGCGATTGCGCGATGTTGCGATGTGCGATGTTGCGATGGGATCGCATCGCACATATCTGTGATCAAACATATGGTGGAACAAAACGAAAATACGATTTGCGATGTTGTGATCTGCGCGATGGCACGAACGTGCGATCGCATTACGGCTCTACCACATTCGCAAGACATTTGAAACTTGGTCGTTGCGATATGCAATTTTGCGATGATGCGATTTGCGATCACATCGCAAATCTATTATACAACGTCGCGTGGTCTATGGGACCCACGGGCCTTCTGCTTTATGGGAGGGCGATTGTTTATATATATAACATATATATATGTTCGTTTCGCACACGGAACTCGCCATATCAACAAGACACTTTAATATAAAAGTCCTTCACCGCCTCTGCAATTTAACTCCGCCGATTTAAATTAGTAAGGCTTTAAAGCCTGATTCAACCCTGTAATCAAAGCTCTACCTGCTGGCGTGACTTTGAGTCTTGCATTAAACTCTGTTGATAAAAATCGGCTACCGCCTTTGATAAAATATCAAAGGGATCAAATCCCATTTGCTCTTTACTACACCTGTGCACTTTCCAATCATTTTGCAATTGGTTCAAGATAGTAGACAACCACCTTAGCCTTGGCTTCAATGTGCTGCAATATTTCACTTCTGCAATTACTGCTAATTGACTTTAGCACTTGGAATTAATTTCCAACATGTAGTACGGTTTGAGATTTGATTCTCCATCCAAATTAAATAGTAGTAGTGTCGGAGGATTTCTAGTTCAAATTTTAGCATTAAAATTTAGTGGTTAATTTTGATTTGTATTGTTTAGATAAGGTTTTTTTTTTAAGTGAGTTGTTTTTAATGAGATTTTTTAGAATTTTTTTTGGTGAATTTTTCTGGTTTAATTTATTTATAATTTGGTAGGAATTTCTATGGATTTTTCATGTTGTTGAATCCATATATAATCAAAAAACCAGTTTAAATAACACAAATCACATTTCACCTCAAAAATTTTGGCCCAAAAAATCACATAAAGAACCTATCATTTTTAATTACATATATAAATTGAACCCCCCTAAAACCTTAAACTGCTTCAATTATAAAATATTCACTTCTCAAATTTATAATTTGAATAAATCTTACTAAATTTTAAACAAATTAAATAAATAAATAAACTTACACAACAAAAAAAAACATAATTAAAAAAGACAATATTATTGAAAAATTCATGCAAAACCCGCTTCCCAGATTTCTCTATTTTCTCTATTTTCCAAAACAAAAACTTAGACAACTTTAAAAGAAAAACACACACAATTGACCCAAAAAAAAAAAAACAAAAACAATACTATTGAGAATTCATGCAAAACCTGCTTCCGAAAATTCTCTCTTTTCCAAGACAGATGCATATTCCACAAGAATTTAGACTAACTACATTTATTACTATCCATTCTACGCCTATGTGAAACCACACGCCTCTACAAGTTATTTGAAATTACAGAGATCTATATTTAAAATCCTGGCTATCGGTCATTTAATGTTGCTTACTGTTAGATTTAAATGATTTTAAATCTCATTTAAATTTAATGATGGGTAATATACTGCCCATCTCATTAAATTGTTGATAGTCAGATAAGTAAGTTTGGCCGGGTGTCTACCTCTATTTTAGATATATGCATCTATTAGTATAGTAATTTTTGTCAATATAAATTTTTAAATGTTGTTTTCCAAAAAAAAGGATTTTTAAGTGAGGTTTTTTTTTTTTTTTTTTAGTTTTGGAAAATTTGTTGTGAAATTTTGATTTGTATGTTTAAATTGATTTTTATATAAATTTAATATTTTCTCTTAAAAGTATTTAGAGAGCATTTTAATTATGAAAAGTTTATTATGTGATTAATTTGAAAGACATTATTCTAATCTTAAATCTAAAAAAAAAATAAAAAATTATTTATCAAATTAATGACTTCAATAAATTCTTATATCCATAATTAAATAAAAAATAAGCAAATAACCTTTTTAAAAACAAAACTTAAAAACTACTCTCATAAGGGAATTGGAAGCTGACTGTATCTCCGTAAATAGTAGCCTATGGATGATCATAATATGGGAAAATCTTGTTAAAAATGTGTATTGTTATTTAAAGATAAGATTAAGACAAGTAAATCTATGCTCTATAATTTTGTGCTATTTGTACAGTGTTGTTATGCACTGTATAATCATGTATTGTTTTGTATTTTAATATATAAAACAGCGTTTTTTTTTCTTCTCAAAAAAAAATCTGCCCTCCTTTTAAAAGAATTCCAATTCAAAATTTGGAGAAACTGACCACCCCGCAGGTCTTTTCCAACCTAAACAACTTACACCGTAAGACGTGGAAAGCAGAAAAGGAAAGCAGAGACAAACGTTTGCAAATTCCTTCGTTCTCGAGGAAAACGATTGCGCTCGGCTGTCGTTCTTGACATATCTCCGCTGCGTTATTCAATCAGTCTATGCCTGTCGGCTGCTGCTAGCCCCATACGGCAAGGCATCCTGCCCGCCCTATCGCTTCTACATGTGATAGAAATGGGTCCTCTAAACGCCAAGCGGAGATCATTTTTATCGGTTGTATTGTCACCTTCTGCTGTTCAATGCAATTTTCTCCTTAATTGCGATAGAAATTTATTTAAATGATTTACATTACGAGGAGCTTTGACATTCAGTATAATGGACATCTGTATTTCTTTTTAATACATAGAATTCTAACATTTTTTATTCTGGTAAAAAAAAAATTAATTAATATAAAATAAAATATTTCAATATATTTTTCAATTAAAAATTATTTATTTATTTTTATTTAATAAATAAGTATTATTGATTTTTTTTAATGTAAAATAATTAATAATTAGATTTAAAAAATAAGAGACTTTTATTTATAAAAAAAAAACAATAGTAGAATTTGCTTCTCATCAAGTTATTTTGATTGTGTATTATTTGGTTGTGTTTTTGCAATTTAAACTAAGTTTTAGAAAAATGTTTAATATTTTTATTTTTATTTTTTATAAATTCAAAATTATTTTTAAAATTTTGGTAAATGTTATTTCTAATTTTTTATTGGTTGAGGAAGTTCTAGTGAGACATAATTCACTAGATGGAGGACAGCTTTATTTTAGTTTTTTCCAATGCATTTCAATTAATTTTAAATTTTAAATAAAAGTAATTTTGTGAGTGGTCATTGCATTGGTGAGCGCTCTGACACTTTCACTGTTATGCTAGGCCTTTGCTCAATGATGCAAGAATTGATACAATTGCAAGACATTGTTATATTAGTGCTTTGTTCAATGATGTGAGAATTGGTGTGGTTGCACGTTGTTTGCATAGGCCCATGGTGAGGTCACTACTACATGAAGGGCATTTTAAGACATTTGTTTAAGACAAAAGAAATCTTTTGTTTTGAAAATTTACTTTTTATTTTAAGTTATTTTACATTAAAATTTAATATCAATTAATTGTCTTAAATATAAAATTTAAGACAAAAATAGTTTGAGACAAGAATATTTTAAGACAAAATTTCATATTTAAGACAAAAACAATTTGAGACAAAAACATTTTAAGACAAAACTTTATATTTAAGACAAAAGAAATTTGAGACAAAAATATTTTAAGACAAAACTTTATATTTAAGACAAAAACAGTTTAAGACAAACATATTTTAAGATAAAACTTTATACTTAAGACAAAAACAATTTAAGACAAAAATATTGTAAGACAAAAACAATTTAAGACGAAAATATTTTAAGACAAGACTTTATATTTAAGACAAAAACAGTTAGAGACAAAAATATTTTAAGACAATGGCCACTTTAGACAATGACAATTAAGACAAAACTCATTTAAGACAATTAACAATTAAGACAAAACCATATCAATTTAAGACAATATTATCTAATACTTGCAAAATTGACTCTGATAGTGCACCCTAAGTTTGTCAACTTGCAGGCTACTATTGTCTCGCGCCTATACTAAGGTTATTATTTCACTTACCATTCATGTTATCTTAATAAAGACAACGATTTGTTGGGCTCTTCATTTTGGTGTGGTAGTCGTCTTTGAAGTACGTGACAACTTTTCCTAGAAAGATTTCTCGGACATAAAATTCCTCTTTTGTCCCTTCGATCTTTGTTGATATGATTAGATACAACCCGTCTATCGTTGACCCATGACCTGTTCCTCTAAACAACTGAGTCGTAGCTAAAAATCTCATAACCTTAGTTTTTAAAGTCTATCTAAGCATATTATTTGTTGTGATAAAATATGTCTTTGGGATTGTTCATGACATTCATTTTCCCCAGCAACTGTGACTGTACACGAGGTGTGATATCATCATGTACAAAAGCTATAGTATATATGCTTCCTCTAATAGGAAATTTGGAACTTTATACAAGTTTGTTTAGTTTCCAAAATTTGAAGCTAAGCTAAGTCTATCTCAACATCTTGTTTGTTGTCACAAACAAAATATGCCTATAAGTTTGTTTAAGATGTTCATTTTCCCCAACACTTGTCACATTATGCATGTTGTATTATATCATCATGTACAAAAGCTACATAATATTTGTTTCCTCTAAATAGGAGATAGATAATTTGATACAAGTTTGGTTAGTTTGCAAAATTTGAAGTTGAGCTCCAACTTTAAAGTTATGTTCCTTAAATTACAACAACTAGTTTCCACTCTTCTCGATGTACATTGTGTTCCCTTTTTCAAGTTTTGGATATAGCCTCTAACTAAGCAGATTCTTTTGACACTTTGAAAATAATTTCTCCCTCACCAGCAAATCATTGGCAGGTTGGTCTTCACACGTTCTAAAATAATCAGGTTGTCTTTACACTGGTTAAATATGGAAACATAGATATGGAATTTAACAGTTAGTCATAGAGGGATATGTCACATTTTGGATCTCCATGAATAGGGGATCCTTAATCATTCTATTTTTTCCATAAATACCAATGGACATGGACATGGACATGGGGTGCTATCCTAACATTCCTTGGTCTCCATAGATGGTAGGATTCAAGTATGAGAAAATCAATGCTATCTTTTATCTCTTATCAGTAATAATACTAAATTAACAGGTCATGTAAATTTGATTTTCTCACGTGTAATATTTTCTTTCTCTTGATTGAATTGGTATTTACACTAGGTCTAAATTTCCTTTATTGATAGTATTAGCACAAGTTGTGAGTTCCTTGTTTGAGACTTGAACACTAAGCAAGTCAAACTCTTATCTAATTTTTAAGTTCAGGTTGTGTTGCATTTCTTCTTTTTAGGATTGGGTTGAGTCTCTAGCTAACAAAGTGGTAGTTGTTGATATTGTGGGAAGCACCATCAAAGATCTAAAAGATGGAAGTGAACAATTGAAAAGGTAGTTTTGAACCTGGGAGATTTAGATATTGATGATGCTCATCTGGAGGAATTAATCATTGATGGAATACTTTATATCTTCAAAGAGAAGGAGTCGACTAGTGATGATGCCAATGTGATGTTGAATGGATTTTTGTTCTGGATTTGTGAATGTTTTAAGCCAGAGAGTCAAACCATACTTTGTGGTACAACAAGTGGAGACTAAATAACACGAGTGCAAAGGTTAGACAACATTTCCTTGTACCAAAGTAGTCTTGTGAAGATATATAATGAACTCAACCTTATAGAGACCAATAATAAATACACATAAACACAATAAGAAGTGGCATACAAGCATTGGTTTTAGTTTTCCACAAAAACATGCACACAAGAAATGTTTTTAGTTTTTCTCAAAACCTTTGCAAATTTTTGATATAAAAACCTTCCCATGCAACCTGAGCTAAACTAGATTGCATATTCAGGAAGTCTGGTGGACAGGAACTATCCAGCAAATTTCTGAAATATTCCAAAATATGCAATGAAGATCAAAATACAAAGACAAACTTTAGTTTTATTCAAAACCGTTAAATGATTTGATATGCAAGGTTGCATTATAGCTTGGCCATTTTATGAAGCGCGTGAAGTTTGAAGTTGAGAGTATGTTCGATCTTCAGACTTAGGTTCATATCAAATCTTTATTTTCATTAAGTTGTGCTAGTTTTCTATGCACTCACTACACTGTGTAATTAGTGCACATTGTGTATTTGCACACAAATACACATAGATCGTTACTCAAGAGCTATCATACTCCTCATTTCATATTTTCATTATTATTGTAGGCCCACCTAGAATATCAAACGTGGAAAATTGCGGTGTTTATGGGTCCTTCCATTTGAGGGGTTATTGCTTCTTTAGCCATGATATGCGTGTTTTATAAAAATATGCATCCGTGAAAGCCTAAATCTATTTTATGCATCACATTTGGCTTCACTTTCATTGGTGACTAAACTATGGCACAACGAGTTCATTGTAGGAGGTTGGTGAATTCATTTTTACATGTTGTTTTAGGATGTATTGTCTTCTCTTGAATCTTATTAGCCGCTTCTATATATTTGTGTAAGCACTTAGAGACATTTTTTCCCTATTGGCCGAAATCCACGGAGAGTGGAAGGTATTTCATGGATCCACTGACACAACAATGAAAGAAGCCCTCTCTCTAAACATAGATGGAATTACTGAGTTTGTTGGCATTGTCGCTTAGCATTGTTTGGCCACAGTGAGTTACAATAGTGTAGTCAACATGAGTCCAAACAATCAGTTCATCGTTGTAGTGGCTCTCATGAAACGAAGCCCTTATAAACCATTTTGGCAATATGTTTTTTTTCCAAGATTGGTGGAATTAAGATAGAGAATCATTTTTCTTTGTTATCCATCCTTTTTATGCCCTTCAAACTTTAGATGCTAATTTGCAAGAACACATCTTAGAGCATGTTGGCTATGATAATATCTTACCAAGTGCCTTCTAAAACATTGTGAGGTTCAATGATCTTTCAAAGCTTCCTTTGTCAGATGCAGGATTAATTTATTAATATAGGAGGACCGTAACACAATTAAATGCCTTTGGATTTGGAATTCAGGAAAGCATTGATGTATTGCATTCTTCAATTCATTTATTCTTATGTGTTTCCTGCAATAAAGTTTGAGTGTAATATATCACATTATATTCCATGTATGATATGCATGTGGTGTTCAAACTAGCATAACATTGATATATTAGTCATGGGAATGTAAAGATTGTAAACTAACCCTTTCATATGTTAGGACAAGTTCAAATTATGAAAGATAAAATCCTATAATACTTATATAAGAACTAAATTTGGATACACATGCCTGTAAACAATGCACTTGAATATATATAGTCTTACATAGCTACACTAGAAATACACTAATTACTTGGTACTTTGAAATTGTTGTCCTAATTTTTGTCTCTCGTTTTGAAAGAATATGGGCTTAATTTATGAATGTAAATTAAATTCCATAAATATTCATGGATCTCCAAATCCAAGGTAACAATATAATTGTTTAAGTGTATAGTTTTGTCTTCTATTGTCTATGAAGGAAGTAGTTTTTAGGAAAATTTTAATGTAATTTATATTTTACAAACGCTTTCTCTATAAATTAATTGGCTAGGCTACAATACCATGACGAATGATATTTCTTAATACTTTTAGATTAGGAGGGAAAGTCTATGATTAAATTTGGCTAATTTTTTTGTTGTTTTATGTAGTGAAAAAATCATAACCTATTTGATGCAAGTTCAATAGGATAGCCTTTAAGAAGTTCTAGAAGAAGTAGTTAATATAGTGAGATTAGTTATGATGTGCTTCCAGATAATAAAACAAAACTACTCGCACAAAGAGAAGCAAAATGGTCTACAAGAGCTTGATATGCATATAAGTTCAATTTTTAGCAAATAGTTTGAACTTCCATCTTTCTGTGAGCTAACTGTGGCATTATTGGATATTTTTTTTTGGCAACTTATCATCTATTAGTATTTCTGCAAACCTTTTGCTTTTTCATTTTCATCTACACTCTTCCTTTTGTTGTTTTTTGGTTTAGATTCCACATTTTCCTTGTTAAGAGTGAGTGAACTGATTAAATGTTGGTTGGATATGTTCAGATCACTTGATCCTCTAGGGGTTTCATACCACAATCACAAATATATACTCGCAACCCATCTATCTTTGGAGGAGGAATCGTTGGGATAAGAAGAAACCCCAACAAGGAAGACCTGTCAATATCGTCTTGCCATTGAAATTTGAGTATCCCAAGTTGTGAAAAATATTAACGCTTAGAAACTCTCTACTACCTTGAAAATATCAATAAATATGAAAATAATTGACATATACCATACACATGAAAAATAATAGACTTCCTTGTCAATCCCAGTACATCACAAAATCAAAACTCTTGGGACTAGTGATCCAGTGGTTATCTCTCACCTCGGTATTAATGGCACTTGATCCATGGCTTAACACCCAATTTGTCCATGATCTCTATTTAAAGAGCATGGAAGGTCATTTTTCCTGTAACTGTTTATGAGAGAAACATAGGTAGCTTTTATTTTATATTAATAAATTCCCTGAAGTGGATGCGTTGGCTCAGGGCGTGGATTGTTTCCCTCTTTGAGGGTTTTAACCACGTGATTATACTGGTGTACTAATTTGTGATTTTTTTGTGAGCAATGACCTTTGGTTCTTGATCTACAAAACTTACCCTGTATATTGTTATAGTTCTAATTGGATTCATCAAGGGACCATACATGAATGATGGTTGAGTTTAATATTTTCCAGAGGACCAATGAACCTCTAGTGATTAGAATTTTTTTCTAGGAATGTAATATTGAATAGCTTGGTCAAAGCAAGAGGTTGATGATGTTATGGTGTGTGTCCAGAGTTAGGGATTTCATTTTGATTGAGTTGTTACTATCTATGCCTCTGAAGTGTGATGCTTGGATTTTTTTTACCTGCCCACCCCCAGTTCCCAATCCATCATCATCAAAAACTACTAGCTACAATTTCCCTTTTAATTCTATACCAAGATTTTGAGTTTCAAGTTTCCCTGCTTCTTGAATCTTGTCATTGATAGCTTTCATCTCATTAAGCCCACATTACAGTGCATTTTGAGAAGCCTTTCCTCCTTGTGAAAATCAACAATCTTATATCACTTATATATCCTTCCTTAAGTGATTCGTTCTCATATTCCACCTGCTACATTTTACCATTTCTGTGCACTGTAATATAACTGAGGCATCAAAAAGTTCCTTAATTCTCTCATGGAATTGGCCTTTAAAAAATTATTTATTTTCTTCCTTCTCTTTTAAAAATTGAAACGTTGTACAAATATTTGATTCACAAGCTTGAGTCTCCACTCCATTGCACATTCTTACCTCTATTACTTGTACCATCGACGTGGAATGAAAGTTGACCCAGTTTCTTTTCCATGTGTTCAATTCATATCCATCCTTTAAAAATCTGTAGTATATATTCACAATGCACACCATTCATTAATAACATTCAATTCACAAGCTTACTGACTAGTTCTAGTTAAATATTTATTTTAGTGGAATTACAAAATAAATTCATGGGCATTGGCAGCCTCTATTATCTCAACATTAGTTGCATTATATTTACCATACACAATGTTCTCCCAGATGATCCTAACAAAAAGAGTATGCTCCTTCCCTACAAGAGCTACGTTTTGTCTCAGAGACTGGAAAATGAAGCTCCTTAAAATTTTTCCATATGTGACTACTATCCCTTTCACTAGATCATAGA
The DNA here is from genome assembly GCA_034641835.2 of Pinus albicaulis. Lineage (NCBI taxonomy): Eukaryota > Viridiplantae > Streptophyta > Pinopsida > Pinales > Pinaceae > Pinus > Pinus albicaulis. The sequence continues at coordinate 1,593,782,657 of CM076580.1, read as the reverse complement.
ATCTCTCTGTGAATTTGACGATGGTGGAATTACCACACACGCTCTTTCCAATTAGTGTGCAGCTACTCCCTGCATTAATTCTAAGGTTGAAATTTCTCAAAGTAATGGTATTTAAATTATATGGATAAGTAAATTCCACATTATTAAAGGCTAAAGGGCCATGGTATTTTTCAAGGTTAACCTCGTTGTGGTCCTTTGGATCTATAACATTATTTTTGTCAAAAAATTCAAACATAGATGTGACAACATCAAACCCTTTCGCTAGGTATACTTCTAGCATCTGCTATCATATGAAAAAATCTTCCAAAACTAAAATGGTTCAATAGAAAAGAATGAGAAGTGATAAATATTTTGGATATAAGCCTTTGTCATACCAAACCTCAAAAGGCAAATAACATATTTCAAAAAACTTATAAGTTACCAAGATCAACATGACAACATCAGCGTCTCAGTCCCTTTGACTAGGTCCAAAGTTATACTTCCAACATTTGCTATCATATGACCCAATCTTCTAAAAATAAAATGGTTCAATAAAAAAGCACGAGAATTGATAACTCTTTGGGCTATAAGCCTTCATCTGTACCAAAACTCAAAAGGGAAAAAACGTATTTCAAAATACTTAGAAGTTACAACAACCAATCTTGTATAATATGACTGCTTATTACAACTCATTTTCACTTCTTAGTTTAAATTATGTATATAATTGAATTCAAGAGAATTTAGATAGAATATTTTAGGTCCCAACTGTATCAAAATGGGATGCATTTTCATATCAACCAGTAAATATGTCTATGTTTAGATGAAAGTCAATGGTTCTTCCAAGGCTGAGATCATAGAACACATAGGGTTTTTTTTAGAGTTAGTTGTTTTATTTCTCTGTTGAGCACTAGTTTTATGACTATTTCTCTCATTTCTTTGTATTGAGGTCTAGTTTTAAGTTTGTGTATATACACACCTTTGAACAATAATTTGATTATGTAAACTCAAATGACTTGTTTGTCCATAATTGGGAAAAAAGATCAGATATTGTTCTTTGAAATAAAATTTAGAGCATCTTTGTTTAAAGGTGAAATGTGTCATAATTAATTTGGATTGAAATATAATATTGGCAATATGATATGTCCTTTATCTTGGTGACATAGGACAAAAATGCAACTACATGGAGTGTGAGGTGTAATTTGGAAACGTAATTTTCATTTTGTAGGTTTTAAAGTTTATTCCATCTATATTGTAGGAGGATTTTCATGTTTTTTGGCATTAAATAAAAAACTTCATATGATGTTTAATATGATTAATTGGGAGGAAATTACATTAATTAAAATATTACATATCGCTAAGTTGAGCTTTTGATATGTTGGTTTTCTTTGGCGGGTTTGAATCAAGCTATTGAAATGGTTTCATATTATGCCACATTGCAAGAAAGGGTTAGGTGCAGTGCAAAATTTCATATCTATAATACTCCAATAGGCATGAAATCGTCAATACCAAGAACTTCGGGGATGACACAAACAATGTATTGTTGGTGAAATTGAGGGTGTAGAAGTTGGTGATTTCATCAGAGAAGAGGATCAAATAATAGGTTGTATGTTTTAGAAGCAAAAGAAGGACTCTCCAAGAAAGGCTTGAGGGAAAGATGACCTTGGGTTTAGGAATATTAAAAAATGATGAATGCCTAAGATCAAAAATTCCAAAATCCCTCACTTTTGATTGATTTGTTTATACTAGGGTTCAAAGTGAGGTGAGGATGACTCATTCAATGAAAATATTCAATTAAAGTGTGAGCTTTGGGAGAAGCTAGGGCGACTTTCCATGAAAAATATTTGAGAGAAATACTATAAGAGACTAAGGGTTGAGATATATACCATGGTAAAGCCTCATCTAATGATCACTTATAGTTAAGAGAAAAGGTTTTTAATTATGAAATACAAAATGCAAACCTTCAAGAAATCCCCAAGTCAAAGGAGCTTCAAGGGTTCCCTTTCGGTGTGATAGCTAGTGCATCAATTTATTTGAAATTCCACCATCGGAATTCATTCAAAATTGGAGGATTCCTAGAGCTCTAATCTAGCCTAGGAAGGGGTGCTTGCTTAAGGGCATTTTTCTATTTCTACACACCTTGTCCTTTTTTATTTTAGTCTCTAGGTATCATACTATTTTAGAGGAAATAAACCTTTATTCCCACACCTTGTACATGAGTCTCATCTTGGAAACTCCTCATGATGCAATTCAACCTAGCCATATAAGCAAGGTTGCTTTTATTCATGAAGTTGAATTAGACCTAGTTTAATCCACACATTCTAATTATTATAATGAGAAAGGTAAAGTTTGAGAGGTGATGTAGTCAAAATAAATTATTATTTGTAGATTTCGTGTTTCAACCATGCAAACAGTGAACAATCGTGGAGAGGGTGTGCTTAAGGAGGATCATTTTAGGCAATGTTTGTATTTCATCCATACAAACAAAAATCAATACATATTTATGGTTACATCAATTTGGATTAGATTTGACATTAGTTTTATCCATATACAGAGAGAACTTCCATATTATTGCTATTACCCCCAGCCATTGATTCATCATGAGCTACGCTTTTCATATGTTGTTCTTTTATTTGTCTGTCTTATGTGCCAATGGTTGGTCCCTGGTTGTGGAATGTCCCAACACCCACCTTATTGTTCTAGTTATGCCAGGCACTATTTTTTCTCAGTATTAACAGATCCTTCACTGCTTCATGCCAGGTAGATACAAGAAGGTCATGGATTTTAAAGACTTGCATGTTAGCGTTGTGTACCTACAAAAAAACTTAGTTTATGATTTAATGATTAGCTAGCGAATGTCATTATTATCTTATAATGTCACATGCTTGTATTTTAAGTAGAGAAAATATATAATATCTTATTTCAAGTTGGGAATTATGTGAATATATACGATATCTAATGGCTAGAAGAAGTGGAACTATGACAAAATCATGAGTTGTTTTTTATACATGATTAGTCAATTTCTCTTTATGCTGTACATTTGATAGATGAATGACTTCTGTAGTATGCAACATGTAAATAGTCTAACAGCAAGGACTCAAACTTGTGACAAATAGTTCACAAATACGTGTGGAAACTAAATCCATATTCTTGCACTTTTATCCTCAAAATTGTGAGATTTCAGATAGTGATTTATGCTTACAGCTAAGGCATTGTGTTCCCTGAATGTAATCCTTGAAATTCAAAATTTAGCTTTAATTTAATCATGGTGTTTTGTTCTGACATTATTTGAGAATGAACATGAACCAGGTGACTTCTTATAGGGACAGTGATATACGCATAATGTTATAGGTAGTTGTCACTTTTGCAATTGGAATAGGGAAATAAATAAAACTAAGGGTTCTTGATTTTAATATATTTTATATTTTCACTGTAGTTTGGCACTATACTTTACTGTCTGTGTTGTTATGTTGCAGAGAGCAGCAGCAGAGTGGATATTGCGGGATTTATAGGCTCATCCGGATACATGCCTACAAGTTGTTAGCATTTTGCAGAACTCGTAGAATTTTAATACAAAGTTCTTTTCACTTCAGGTACTGTTGTTCTTTCTTCTTTTTAGCCACAGATACACTTTCTGAAATTGAGATCTCATCTTTGATGCAATTCCTTCAGAATTCTTAGCACATAATTCTAGCCCAAGATGAATATATTGGATAACAATTGAAAATGCATAGGACTGTTGCTTTGTAGACCATGTAAAAGCTTTTCACATGGTTCCTAGGTGGAATGCCTATGGCTTCTAGTTTACATTAATAAAATTAAATTTCATTTTCAACCTTGTGACTTTAGGTGATTGAAGGTGCATACGGCTTTTAGTTACATTAGTAAAAATTCTAATTGCTAGCTTAAGTTAATCTTGTTCCTTGTGATTTTAGGTGATTGAAGGTGTAATCAAATATCGATGGAATTCTTTGCCAGTTGAACAACGGGATGGGATAAAGAATTACATATCAGATCTCATTGTTTAGGTGAATCTAATACATGTTTCTTATGTTATTTGGTAAAGATTGATTATTGTTTTTATTATATACATCTTGTTTAGGTTTGTATTTCATTATTTTTTTCCAGTGGATACATTAACTTCTATATGTATTGTTATTCAGCTTTCAAGTAACGAAGCTTCTTTTCGCAGTGAGAGGCTTTATGTAAAAAAAATTAATGTAATCTTGGTTCAAGTAAGTAATATAATCATCTCGATGTTTCTTTTTCTCCACCTTTCTGTTTATGACTTCTCAAAGCTACACTTTACTCACTGAGGTTTTGTGTGCATAATTTTGTTCGCATTGATCAATGTGTTATTTCCCATGTGTCTTATCTTCATTTACATTCATCTTAAAGAAGTTAAGTGTATCGTAGAAAGGAAAATATAAATGTGGTATTGTGTATGGTTTATTTGGTTAAGTAGTTAAACCATTGTGCATGTTCATTTCATCTATTTGTTTGCTTAAATATTTATCCTTTGCTCTTCTTTTTTTTGTAAATTTATTAGCTTGTCCACGCTCTTTGAGAGGGTTTTGTTTGTAAGTAATTTCTAGATACTGACAACTTTTCTTCCTACATTTGGAACATGCATCCCATTTTCCAGGGTGTAGGTGATTGAAAGGTTAATAGTAAATACTAGGATGCTTATTCTTTTCTTGATTAAATAGATAATGCTAAAACAATGCTACCAATTTTGTAGGTGTTGAAGCATGAATGGCCAAGTAGATGGCTTGGTTTTATTCCTGATCTTGTTTTAGTTGCTAAGAGTAGTGAAACAATATGTGAAAATCACATGGCTATTTTGAAGGTGAATTTTTTAACAATACATCAAGAATCATGTTACTTATTTCTCTTTGATTGTTGCATGGTGGACACCCAGAGGCAAAGACGAAGTTTTATGAGAGGTAAATTATAACGAGAGTTGTCAGGTCTACTAAAGACGGATAAACTAAAACATCGCAAAGGAACCAATGTGTGTGAGTAGGATTAGAAGGGTTCCATAAACTAGAGACAAATTCCTTAGGGGTGCATGACTGAGGGGGAGGGGAATGTGAAGTGAGGCCAAAGAAAAGAGGGGTAACCTTGAGACACTGGACGCCACATGTCCATTCATGATGGAAGAGTGGAGGGAAACAATAAAATATAATGCTAGCTAAGACAACAGAATGTGGAGAATGCTCTGTTGAAGCCTCCCATTCAAGAAATGAAATCATTGCAACACAAGACATCTAGAGCTCAAAAAGGCTGAAACAATCATAGAGGCATGTAGGGGCAATATAATTATAATGCTCATAAGCATGTTAATTATAGACTTGAGAGGAAGAAATCAAAGCATAATCATGCTGCGGCTTGGACATCTCTTAGCTACCTTTTGGAATTAACAACCCGTGGGGGGGTTGCATGCATGTCCCCTCCAATTAGTGTTGGGACAACAGACAATACTAACTCCCACACATCTCATCTCTTCCCATCCCATATGGGGACTGAATATGGTTAAGTTCACTATACATTAGTTTTGGAAAAAAATTATGCATATGTAATAATAATATAAAAATATAAAATAAAAAGATAAAGATATATATATATATATCTGTGTGTGTGTGTGTGTGTGTGTGTGTGTGTGTGTGTGTGTGAAAATTACATACAATATAAATAATATCATAAAGAGCCAACATAAATCCATCTTAAATATTACAATCAAGGTGCAAACCTTTCCTTAAATTTTATACTACAAATTTTTTTTGCATCTTAAAAGATTTGATCCCTCTCAACACTTCATTTAAAAAATTAAAATATCCATAAAACTAAATCTATCCACTAACTAACTCACTTATTTTTTTTATTTTTGATTTTTTTTCTATACCTAATTAATTCACTTATCCAAAAAAAAAAAAAAAACCTATACCCTAATTAACTCACTTATCCAAAAATACATACATATAAAAACATACATACAAACTCTTATTAATTCACTTATCCAAAATAAAAAACCTATCCCCTAATTAACTCACTTATCAGTTCGTCGGCTTACTATGTTGCCAAGTAAATCTTATATGGCACGGCCAGGACGCTAGGACATTTAATTGCATTGCTTGTCATATTAATTTTTTGACGTATGATGTAAATGGCATATTAAACCCTTTGATTTGTGGCTTCCGCCTTAGGATCTTGCCATGTGGACGACTCTGATTCATCCTATGCGCCAGGGTTTTGTGGATCGATTCAGGAGATATGGATATAAATTCACCATGTAAATTCGTTTGTCGTTTTCTTTTCCTTTCTTACGAGTTTGGTTTGTCGCATGACCATGGAATTTGATGCCATAGGAAGCTGAGCGAGACTCTGTCCAGTCTCTGGCGTATCTCTGAGCTAAAATTTTCGATTCAAGTATGCAATTTGCGTAGTTCTGAAATTTTACGCTCTATTATTATTGTTTACCATGGCTTCCCTTTCGTGGAGCTACGCGTCTTGCTTCGAGCCAGCGCTAAGATTTTTTGGTTTAAATGGATCACTATCCATTGTTTAGTTGCAGATTTAGTTGAATCTAAGAATCTGTCAAGACTATGTTGCGTTCTAAAAATAGGTTCCATATATTTTTTTCTTCAGAGAATAGCTTGTTTCGATTTCCAGTACTTCGATTTGTGTAGGTTTAATTCATAGTGTTGGTGGTTCCTTGCTCGTATCCTCAAGAGCTAGACAGGAGCTACGACTCTTGGTTTTTCAGAGCAGCTTACCCTCCTCCTTACGCTCATCGAGGGTTTCTCTCAGGTTATTCACAGGGTGCTAGAGGGATGCTACCCCTCTCAACAGTCTGGTTCGTTTTGTTTTCCTCTTGGGATTATTCGTTCACCAGAGTTATCGTTTCATGTTTCAAATTTGAACGCCGACCTCCAGTTTATATTTATTTATGACCAATTCCTATTTATGTGCAATAGGTCATGGATGGATTGGGGATTTCTCGCACCAGGTAGCTATTCCCTTCTTAATTATAATTTTATCATTTCACATATAATCTCCTTTGTCATGTTCGGCATCGTATTGATTTTGGTCTTTCTGTCTCTTACAGGTAACTGCGACTTGCGTCTTACTCTCTCTCTCTCTTGAGCAATGAGAGTCGTGGCTCCATTCGACATTAACATTGTCTCCTCTTGCCCCTTGCAGGTCGGTATTCATCGAACACTGGTTAGAGGAAGTCCGATCTTCTCTCCTTGTTCAATAATTTTCCTGACAACTTAAAATTTGTTTGATAAGTTGTAAAATTTTGACAATTAAAATTGTTAAGTCCCGACACCAAATGTTCCTTTGTATCAGTCTACAGGAACATTATGACATTGTCCATAGACCACAGTGGCTGATAATCGTTTGGATAATTTTATATATATATATATATATATATATATATATATATCTGTTGTATCTTACTGTCCATACTACCCATTGTGATGTAGTGGATTTCTATGTGTATTTTATTTCCTGGAGGCTTTTAGGCCATACAGTCATTAGGCTATATTCATAAACCTGGTGGTATTCTTGAGAATAATTTACTGTTCTTCTCCATACCGTATATTAGTGGCCTGTATTCTTATAAATACACATTTTATTATGGTTTTCAAGCAATTGGTTCTATAGCTACTATGTTCGTAGTAGTTAGATGTTTTATTCAGGACATTTGCATATGATTCTCATACCACATCAGTTTGTACGTTTGATAGTAACAGTATTTAAGTCTCTTCAAAAATTTTGGGCGTAGTGCAACATATTACCAGCTCTGTTCTATATCTTTGTTATTAAATTGCAGAGGTTAATTGTCTCAATTTCTCTATAGGTGGTGTATGAATATGTATTTCTATTTTTACATCTAGAAAACCATTGCAATTATAATTTTCCCTTTTTCACCCTTTCCTTGGGTTCACATGATAGACTAGAATACATATATTTAAATATGTCCTGCTGGGGTGAACCTGTATGTTGTTTAATTACTTAACTTTCTTGCATCTATTAGTTATGTCCTCTAGTGTGGGAATGGTTCCTTAATATAATTACTAATGAGCAGTCTCATAATTAATATTTGCTTCCTTTTGTCGTAGTATTAACTTCTTATATGCATAACTACTTTCTATTGGGCTTCTGGTTAATTATGAATAATGTGCTGACCCTAAAGTTAGTCTATACAATCTTTCTTTCTCATTAATGCACAAATTAAATTTCAGTTTATCTACTGATATTTTCTAGTATAGTACAGAAAATCCCATACTACTTATCCTAATCATGCTCATAAATTTATATCCATGGATCAGAAGTAATTTAAATTAACTTATCTGTAGGGGATATGTATCCTCAGATTTAAGCCAACCTTGGTTTAGAGTTTCTGTTGGATTCTACTCTACAGAATTTTTCTCTACAACCATACAAAATTATAAGGGTGAATTCCCTATGATTAATTCTGTTAAATGTAGCACTAATAAATATAATAACATATAAATCAACTGTTATATGTAGCCAATTCATACTATATGATGTAAACACATCAATAAATTTAGAGACATACCACTCATGCAATTGACCAACCTCCCAACCTTAGAGTTCTTTTGTCTCCTAGAACTCATCCCTGAGCTGAGATCCTCTCCTAGAACAGACTAACCTCTAATCTATGTAGGAGCAACTTATTTAAGCTATTGTTCCCCAAAGCATTTTTCTAATTCTGCGTCCAGAATATCAGGATGCTTTTCTTCCTGTTTGCCTAGGCTTCCCATTTTAGGGATTCTTTAAAGTTGTTTTATGATTTTCCTCAGCTTTTCCAACTTTTTACCTCTTCCCAACTATTTTCCTCATCATTGGGGAAATTTAGATTCTTCCTCAAGAATCTAAATTATAATTAATTTCTTCAAAGGATTTTTGAAAGATTGCGGGGAAATAGTTTCGTTATCCATCCTCATGGATTTAGCAAGTGATCTCATACATCTCATTTTGGTCAATCTGCACAAAATCATTTTATTCATTTCCTCAATTTAAATATTTAATTACATTCACAAAATACTTGTCCTTTGGGGTCCACTCCCCTTAGGATTAAAGTTCAATGTCTAGTGTTGAAATTTAAACACATAAATTGGGGGTGTTACATATTCCCCCTCTGAAAATAAACACCGTCCTCGGTGTTGTTATTCAACTACTAGAGTTCATTTTTCAAACAAAAATGGATATATTTCCATCATTTCAGCCTCTCTTTCCCAGGTAGCTTCTTCAGTAGTAAAGTGCTTCCACTGCACCTTTACTCTTGCTACTATTCGGTTCCTCAATTCAATTTCTTCCCGCTCCAATATTTTAAGCGGTTCTGGCAGAAACTCCCCTTCTGGTTCCACGTGTACAACATTGCAATCAACGATGTGAGAAGCATCATGCACATATTTTTTTAATAACGAAACATGAAACACATCATGAACTCTAACATGGGGTGGTAAGGCCAGCTTGTAAGCCACTGGTCCCACCCTTTCTAATACTTCAAAAGGACCACAGTATCTAGGGGCCAATTTTGCACAACTTCCAGCATAAAGGGTGCTCTTTTTGGGTTTAATACGCAAATACACATGCTCCCCCACTTTAAATTCTCGGTGCACTCTTTTCTTATCAGCATAATTCTTCTGGCGATCTTGTGCTGTCTTGATGTTTCTTTGTATCTGTTTGACAATTCTTTCCATCTCTTGTAAAGCATCTGGTCCCAACATTAGTTTATCTTCTGGCTGACTCCAGCTCAAAGGAGTACGACACTTCCTTCCATACATTGCCTCAAACGGACTCATTTTGATGGAGGATTGGTAGCTGTTATTATAAGCAAATTCAGCTAAATGCAAGTAATATTCCCACTTTGATGGCCTATCCATCACATACATTCTCAACATGTCCTCCAAAATTTGATTAATTCTTTCTGTTTGACCATCTGTCTGAGGGTGGTAAGCAGTACTAAAATTCAATTTAGTACCCATACCTCCAAATAGTCCTTTCCAAAAAGCTGCTGTAAACTTCGCATCTCGGTCAGAAACAATCACCTTTGGCACCCCATGGAGCCTTACTACCTCCTTTAGGAACACATTCGCTACTTGAGCTGTCCCAAAGGTAGATTTCACTGGTATAAAATGGGCAGCTTTTGTTAAAGTGTGTATTACCACCATCACAGAATCATGTTGGTATTTGGTTTTGGGTAATCCTGTTATGAAATCCATGGAAACTGTGTCCCACTTCCATTCTGCAATCGGCAAGGGGTTTAAAAGACCAGTAGGATGCTGATGTTCAACTTTAACTAGTTGAAATTCCTTGCATCTAGCTAAATATTCTGCCACATCTCTTTTCATTCCTGGACAGAACAACTTCTTTTTCAGGGCTGTTAACATTTTCTGATATCCTGGATGTCCTGCATACAGTTGTTTGTGATATTCATCTAAAATTTCCCTTTTTAAGGATTCTACATTGGGAATATACAATCTGTCTTGGTAGCAGATCAACCCTTGTTGGTTTTGAGTGAAACCAGCAATATCCTTCTTTAGGATTTTCACTTGTAGGTTCACAAAATTGGGATCTTGGTTTGCTGCATGTTTCACTAACCCTTCTAAATAAAATTGGGCACTACTTCTACTGCTGCCTATAATTTGAAAAGAATTTCTACTTAAAGCATCAGCAATTTTATTTTCTTTGCCTCTGATATGGTTTATATCCATGTCAAATTCACTTAGAAAAGACAGGCATCTGGCTTGCCTAGCATTCAAATCAGTTTGGGAAAAGAAATATTTGAGACTAATATGATCAGTCATCAATATAAATGTTTTTTCCAAGGAGATAGTGTCGCCACATTTTCAAAGCATGGATAATAGCTGCTAATTCTAAATCATAGGCACTATAGTTCCATTCATTTATCTTCAGTTTCCTAGATTCATAGGCAATAACTGAATTTTCCTGCAAAAGAACTCCTCCCAACCCCTCTCTACAGGCATATGTACATACAACAAACTCTTTATCAGGATTTGCAATCTTCAAGATAGGGGCGGTAGTAAGTTTTAGTTTTAATTGGTCAAAACTGTTTTGACATTTTTCGGCCCACTCAAATTTGACACCCTTCCTTTGTAATGATGTTATGGGATGTGCTATGGCAAAAAACCTCTCCATAAATCTGCGATAATAGCCTGCAATCCCCATGAATGATCTCACTGTTGAAACATCAATTGGTACAGGCCATTATTTTATAGCCTTATCTTTTCAGGGTCAACAGCAAGGCCTTGTTCAGAAATAATATGCCCCAAGTATTGGATCTTATCTTTATAAAATTCACATTTGTTGAACTTGGCATATAGCTGGTTTTCCTTCAGAGTTTGCAGCACTATCCTCAAATGTTCTTTATGCTTCTCCTCACTTTTTGAGTAGACTAAAATATCATCTATGAACACAAGGACAAATTTATCCAAGTACTTATTTAACGCACTGTTCATCAGGCACATAAATGTGGCAGGGGAATTTGTCAAACCAAAAGGTAGGACTACAAATTCATAGTGACCATACCGGGTTTGGAAGGCTATTTTGCTGACGTCTTCCTCTTTAATTCTAAGCTGGTGATAACCATTCCTTAAATCAATCCTCGAAAATACTGAAGCTCCTCTCACTTGGTCAAAAACATCATCAATTCTAGGTAAAGGGTATATATTCTTAATGGTCAACTTATTCAATTGACGATAATCAATGCACATCCTAAAGGTTCCATCTTTCTTTTTCACGAACAGCACCGGTGCTCCCCAAGGAGACACACTTGGTCTGATATAACCTTTATCTGACAGTTCTTGGAATTGCATTTTCAGTTCCATAAGTTCAGGGCGGCTCATTCGATAAGGTGCTCGGGAGACAGGTGTTGCGCCCGGCACCAGATCAATTGAGAAGTTAATCTCTCTTTTGGGGGGAAGATGAGGGATTTCATCTGGAAAAACCTCTTTAAATTCCCTTATCACTGGTAATACATCTAGCAAGTTTTCTTCAATTTTCTGTTCTATTTCTTCCACATGTACATCATAAACTTGATATCCTTTTCTAGCTGTTCTTTTTAATTGCAATGCTAAAATTTGTCTTACAGAAATAGGTTTTGATTTTCCTTTGAGAATAAAAGGTTTCCCTTCCTCATCTACACAATGCAAAGTCTTATCCCAGCAGTTCATCAGAGCTTTCTTCTTTTCCAGCCAGTCCATTCCTATCAGTAGGTCATATGAACCTAAGGGCAGAATGTTCAAATTTAATTCTGTTTGAAAATCATTTAATTTGATTGTTGTTCGGGGCAGTTTATGTATTACCTTTCTCTTAGTTCCAGTGGCCAGCTGTAGCAACCATGACTGCTCAAATTTTTCAGTTTTTAGGTTACATTTTTCTACAATATTTGGACTAATGTAACTCAAATAACCACCCGGATCAATCATAACAGTAACAGATTGATCAGAAATCTTACCCTCCATTTCCACCATGGTAGCTTGATGTTCTGCTTGCCGATTTTCCAAGGTTGCACTGATAGTTGGTATATTTCTGGCTATGTCGTTTACTCTAGTGGCTTCTTGATCTCTCATAATCATCTGAATGTTTCGATGTGGACAATCTCTCAACAGATGGGGTTCTCCACATCCCCAACATTTCAATGGTTCTCTCATTTTCGCTGTGCCCTCCTTCTTATTGTCTCCATATATTTGTTTTGAGGCCACTTGGGACTGAGTAGTTTGACTTTCTTTGGGTTTATTCAACTTTTTCTACTGATGATCTCTACCAAAATTCTTCAAATAGGCTGGTTTCTATTTCCTCCCTTTGAACTCATTCTTATTTACCCAACTTTTCCCTTGTTCAGTTTTTCCTTTGAACTGTTGGTAACATAATCTGGCTTTTCTAACAGCTTCGTCCATTGTTTTTGGGTTGTCAAACTCGATTTTCTCTTTGTATACAGCAGGAAAAAAATTCAGAAACCTTTGTACTTTTTCCTTTTCTTCCCTTATGTAGGGTACATATCTCAGCAAATTTGTAAACTTAGTAACAAACTCATCAATAGTGAGTTGTCCCAGTCTAAGTTCATGGAATTCCTTTGCTTTGTCATCATAGTAATGCTCATTCAAGTAGCAATATTTGAACTTAACCTGGAAATCTTCCCAAGTAACTGTCTTTTCATCAATGGCATGGACTATTTTCATCTCTTCCCACCACAAGGTAGCTTTACCTTGTAGCTAGTAAACAACTAATCTGGCCTTCAGATTTCTTTCATATTCATAGACCTAGAAATACTTAATCATGTTCAATAACCAAGCTTCCGCATCTTCCTCCTTCTCCCCATCATAGGAGGGAGGTTTGATTTTTCGGAATTCCCCCTGTAATTCCTTTTACTACTTGTATTTATGCCTAACAACATCATCATCCTCAGACTCATCAGTCTTCCTCTTTCCAGAACCTTCGCCTTCTTGGCTCTTCCACGAAGTTAATTCTCTGATGAACTTTTACTGCTCCTCACTGGCTATTGACAATCTGTCATTCTGGCTTTTTATCTCAGCCAACTCTTGTTGCAACTCCCGCAACATAGCCATCATGGGTGCATTGGGATCTGGTGCATTATCCTCATCACGCAGATCAACATAAATTTCGTCACCTTCTGCCATTCCAACACCACTGTACACTACCCAACACAGATCAGTGGAAATAAAAATATAATTTTTTTTTTTCACAAAAATCAATTTATACAATGAACACACAGCAACATTGAGCACAATGTCACCAGCCTAGTTTTATAACTTGGGCTCTCATACCATTTGTCACACCTCCCAATTTCCTTCCCCAATTTTTTTTTTTTTCCAATCTTTCTGGTTTAATCCTAGCAAGGTGTCATACTATTACTTTGCAAATTTATAAGGTATTATTTTATTCATATTGTTTCCCCCAATTTCGATTTATTTCCATGTGTCCATTACATCCTACCACATAGGAATTTAATAGAATTGTGACCCAAATAGAAAATAGAGGGATTGGTAACAAACGTAACTATATTTAACATAAAACATCATAGTTTTATTTATTGACAACCATTTTATGTCTCCCCCTTGGTTATATAAAATCAACCTTTGCCCACCAAACATATTCGCATGGTTGATAAACATATGTGTAATCGATTCGATTTGACACCTTTGCCCACATCGTTATATGTCAAAGGATCTATATGCAAACACTATGTCTATCACTACCTGTCTCCACTCGTTGATGATATACAACCCTTAGTAATATGAAATTCACCTATGTTTATGACTAGGCGTAGATAGCACTCGTGTCTAATTATTTACTTCACGTCGTCATTTGTATCAATACTTGCCATCATCTGTGTGGGCTTCCACGTAATACAATGTTGTAATTTGGTTTGATATAATTATGGTTTGATACGGGACACTAGATTCCATGCAATCTCGTATATGATTTATAGTCTTGTCTCAGAGGTTGTAATGGATTGTTTGTTCATTCGTGGCCACGGAAGATTTCTCCACGTAGCTCTGGACTCAATCCGTCGGCTTACTGTGTTGCCAAGTAAATTTTATATGGCATGGCCAAGACGCTGGGACATTTAATTGCATTGCTTGTCATATTAATTGTTTGACGTATGATGTACATGGCACATTAAACCCTTCGATCTATGGCTTCCCCTTAGGATCTTGCCATGTGGACGACTCTGATTCATCCTGTGCGTTAGAGTTTTGTGGATCGATTCAGGAGATATGGATATAAATTCACCATGTAAATTCGTTCGTCGTTTTATTTTCCTTTATTACACATTTGGTTTGTCGCATGACCATGGGATTTGATGCCATAGGAAGCTTAGCGAGACTCAGTCTAGTCTCTGGCGTATCTCTGAGATAAAAATTTTGATTCAGGTATGCAATTTTCGTAGTTCTGAAATTTTACGCTCTATTATTATTGTTTACCATGGCTTCCATTTCGTGGGCCTACGCGGCTTGCTTCGAGCCAGCGCTGAGATTTTTGGGTTTAAATGGATCACTTGCCATTGTTTAGTTGCAGATTTAGTTTAATCTAACAATTTGTCAAGACTATGTTGCGTTCTAACAATAGGTTCTATATATTTTTTTCTTCAGAGAATTGCTTGTTTCGATTTCTAGTACTTCGATTTGTGTAGGTTTAATTCACAGTGTTGGTGGTTCCTTGCTCGTATCCTCAAGAGCTAGACAGGAGCTACGGCTCTTGGTTTTTTGGAGTAGCTTACGCTCCTCCTTATGCTAGTCGAGGGTTTCTCTCAGCTTATTCACAGGGCGCTAGAGGGATGCTACCCCTCTCAACATTCTGGTTCGTTTTGTTTTCCTCTTGGGACTATTTGTTCACCAGAGTTATCGTTTCATGGTTCTAATTTGAACGCCGACCTCCAGTTTATATTTATTTATGACCAATTCCTATTTATGTGCAACAGGTCATGGATGGATTGGGGATTTCCCGTACCAGGTAGCTATTCCCTTCTTAATTATAATTTTATCATTTCACGGTTAATCTCCTTCATCACGTTCGGCATCGTATTGATTTTGGTGTTTCTGTCTCTTACAGGTAACTGCGACTTGTGTCTTACTCTCTATCTCTTGAGCAATGAGAGTCGTGGCTCCATTCGACATTAACATTTTCTCCTCTTGCCCCTTGCAGGTCAATATTCACCAAACACTGGTTAGAGGAAGTCCGTTCTTCTCTCCTTGTTCAATAATATTCCTGACAGCTTAAAATTTGTTTGATAAGTTGTACAATTTTGACAATTAAAATTGTTAAGTCCCGACACCGAATGTTGCTTTGTATTAATCTACAGGAACATTATGACATTGTCCATAGACCACAGTGGCTAATAATCGTTTGGATATATATATATATATATATATATATATATATATATATATATCTGTTGTATCTTACTGTCCATACTACCCATTGTGATGTAGTGGATTTCTATGTGTATTTTATTGCCTGGAGGCTTTCAGGCCATACAGTCATTAGGCTATATTCATAAACCTGGTGGTATTCTTGTGAATAATGTACTGTTATTCTCCATACCGTACATTAGTGGCCTGTACTCTTATAAATACACATTTTATTATGGTTTTTAAGCAATTGGTTCTGTAGCTACTATGTTCGTAGTAGTTAGATGTTTTATTCAGGAAATTTTCATGTGATTCTCATACCACATCAGTTTGTATGTTTGATAGTAACAGTATTTAAGTCTCTTCAAAAATTTTGGGAGTAGTGCAACATATTACCAGCTCTGCTCTATATCTTTGTTATTAAATTGCACAGGTTATTTGTCTCAATTTCTCTACAGGTGGTGTATGAATATGCATTTCTATTTTTACATCTAGAAAACCGTTGCAATTATAATTTTCCCTTTTTCACCCTTGCCTTGGGTTCACATGATAGACTAGAATACATATATTTAAATATGTCCTGCTATGGTGAACCTTTATGTTGTTTAATTACTTAACTTTCTTGCATCTATTAGTTCTGTCCTCTAGTGTGGGAATGGTTCCTTAATATAATTAATATGAGCAGTCTCATAATTAATATTTGCTTCCTTCTGCTGTAGTATTAACTTCTTATATGCAGAACTACTTTCTATTGGGCTTCTGGTTAATTATGAATAATGTGCTGACCCTAAAGTCAATCTATACAATCTTTTCTTTCTCATTAATGCACAATTTAAATTTCAGTTTATCTACTGATATTGTCTAGTATAGTACAGAAACTCCCATACTACTTATCCTAATCATGCTCATCAATTTATATCCATGGATCAGAAGTAATTTAAAGTAACTTATCTGTAAGGGATATGTATCCTCAGATTTAAACCAACCTTGGTTTAGAGTTTCTGTTGGATTCTACTCTACAGAATTTTTCACTACGACCATACATAATTATAAGGTTGAACGCCCTATGATTAATTCTGTTAAATGTAGCACTAATAAATCTAATAACATATAAATCAACTGTTATATGTAGCCAATTCATACTATATGAAGTAAACACATCAATAAATTTAGATACATACCACTCATGCAATTGACCAACCTCCCAACCTTAGAGTTCTTCTGTCTCCCATAACTCACCCCCGAGCTGAGATCCTCTCCTAGAATAGACTAACCTCTAATCTGTGTAGGAGCAACTTATTTAAGCTATTGTTCCCCAAAGCATGTTTCTAATTCTGCATCCAGAATATCAGGATGCTTTTCTTCCTGTTTGCCTAGGCTTCCCATTTTAGGGATTCTTTAAAGCTGTTTTATGCTTTTCCTCAGCTTTTCCAGCTTTTTAACTCTTCCCAGCTATTTTCCTCATCATTGGGGAAATTTAGATTCTTCCTCAAGAATCTAAATTAGAATTAATTTCTTCCAAGGATTTTTGAAATATTGTATGGAAATAGTTGCCTTATCCATCCTCATGGATTTACCAAGTGATCTCATACATATCATTTTGGTCAATATGCACAAAATCACTTTATTCATTTCCTCAATTTAAATATTTAATTACATTCACAAAATACTTGTCCTTTGGGGTCCACTCCCCTTAGGATTAAATTTCAATGTCTAGTGTTGAAATTTAAACACATAAATTGGGGGTGTTACATATTCCCCCTGTGAAAATAAACACCTTCCTTGGTGTTGTTATTCAACTACTAGAGTTCATTTTTCAAAATAAAATGGATATCTTTCCATCATTTCAGCCTCTCTTTCCCAGGTAGCTTCTTCAGCAGTAAAGTTCTTCCACTGCACCTTTACTCTTGCTACTATTCGGTTCCTCAATTCAATTTCTTCCCACTCCAATATTTGAAGCGGTTCTGGCAGAAACTCCCCTTCTGGTTCCACCTGTACAACATTACAATCAACGATGTGAGAAGCATCATGCACATATTTTTTTAATAATGAAACATGAAACACATCATGAACTCTAACATGGGGTTGTAAGGCCAGCTTGTAAGCCACTGGTCCCACCCTTTCTAATACTTCAAAAGGACCACAGTATCTAGGAGCCAGTTTTGCACAACTTCCAGCATAAAGGGTGCTGTTTTTGGGTTTAATACGCAAATACACATGCTCCCCCACTTTAAACTCTCGGTGCACTCTTTTCTTATCAGCATAGTTCTTCTGGCGATCTTGTGTTGTCTTGATGTTTCTTTGTATCTGTTTGAAAATTCTTTCCATCTCTTGTAAAGCATTTGGTCCCAACATTAGTTTATCTTCTGGCTGACTCCAGCTCAATGGAGTACGACACTTCCTTCCATACGATCCTCAAACGAGACTCATTTTGATGGAGGATTGGTGGTGACATTGTAAGAAATCAAGGCTAAGTGCAAGTAATCTTCCCCACTTGATGCTTTATCCATCACATACAATAATAAACCATGTCACACTCAGTGCAAATTAATTCTTTCAAGTTTGTTGTCTCTGCGAGCATGGTAGCGATTACTAAAATTCAATTTGGTACCCATACCTCCAAATAGTCCTTTCCAAAAGCCTATTTGTAAAATTAGCATCTCCGTCGGAAAGCAATCACCTTTCGCTTCTGGAGAACCTTGTTACCTCATCTGAGGAACACATTAGCTACTTCGAGTTGTCCCCAAGGTAGATTTCCTTCAGTATAAAATAGGAAACTTTTGTTGAAGATGTACTACTAGTGCCATCACCTAAATCATGTTGTTGTTGGTTTTGGGTAATCCTGTTATGAAATCCATGGAAACTGTGTCCCACTTCCATTCTGCAATTGGCAAGGTGTTTAAAAGACCAGTAGGATGCTGATGTTCAACTTTAACTAGTTGACATTCCTTGCATCTAGCTAAATATTCTGCTACATCTCTTTTCATTCCAGGCCAGAACAACTTCTTTTTCAGGGTTGTTAACATTTTTTGATATCCTGGATGTCCTGCATATGGCTGTTTGTGATATTCATCTAAAATTTCCCTTTTTAAGGATTCTACATTGGGAATATACAATCTGTCTTGGTAGCAGATCAACCCTTTTTGGTTTTGAGTGAAACCAACAATATCCTTCTTTAGGATTTTCACTTGTAGGTTCTCATAATTGGGATCCTGGTCTGTTGCCTGTTTCACTAACCCTTCTAAATGAAACTGGGCACTACTTCCACTGCTGCCTATAATTTGAAAAGCATTTCTACTTAAAGCATCAACAATTTTATTTTCTTTCCCACTGATATGATTTATATCCATGTCAAATTCACTTAGAAAAGATAGCCATCTGGCTTGTCTAACATTCAAATCAGTTTGGGAAAAGAAATATTTGAGACTAATATGATCAGTCATCAATATAAAAATTTTTCCAAGGAGATAGTGTCGCCACATTTTCAAAGCATGGATACCAGCTGCTAATTCTAAATCATAGGCACTATAGTTCTGTTCATGTATCTTCAGTTTCCTAGATTCATAGGCAATAACTGAATTTTCCTGCAAAAGAACTCCTCCCAACCCCTCTCTATAGGCATCTATAAATACAACAAATTCTTTATTAGGATCTGCAATCTTCAAGATAGGGGCGGTAGTAAGTTTCAGTTTTAATTGGTCAAAACTGTTTTCACATTTTTCGCTCCACTCAAATTTGACACCCTTCCTTTGTAATGATGTTATGGGATGTGCTATGGCAGAAAACCTCTCCACAAATCTGCGATAATAGCGTGCAATCCCCATGAATGATCTCACTGCTGAAACATCAGTTGGTACAGGCCATTCTTTTATAGACTTTATCTTTTCACGGTCAACAACAAGGCCTTGTTCAGAAATAATGTGCCCCAAGTATTGGACCTTATCTTTATAAAATTCACATTTGCTGAACTTGGCATATAGCTGGTTTTCCTTCAGAGTTTGCAACACTATCCTAAAATTTTATTTATGTTCCTCCTCACTTTTTGAGTAGAATAAAATATCATCTATGAACACAAGGACAAATTTATCCAAGTACTTATTTAACACATTGTTCATCAGGCACATAAATGTGGCAGGGGAATTTGTCAAACCAAAAGGTAGGACTACAAATTCGTAGTGACCATACCGGGTTCAAAAGGTTGTTTTGCTGATGTCTTCCTCTTTAATTCTAAGTTGGTGATAACCAGTCCTTAAGTCAATCTTCAAAAATACTGAAGCTCCTCTCACTTAGTCAAAAGTATCATCAATTCTAGGTAAAGGGTATCTATTCTTAATGGTCAACTTATTCAGTTGACGATAATCAATGCACATCCTAAAGGTTCCATCTTTATTTTTCACGAACAACACCGATGCTCCCCAAGGAGACACACTCGGTCTGATATAACCTTTATCTAACAGTTCTTGCAATTACATTTTCAGTTCCATAAGTTCAGGGGGACTCATTCGATAAGGTGCTCGAGAGACAGGTGTTGCTCCCGGCACCATATCAATTGAGAAGTCAATCTCTCTTTTGGGGGGAAGATGAGTGATTTCATCTGGAAAAACTTCTTTAAATTCCCTTATGACTGGTAATACATCTAGCAAGTTTTCTTCAGTTTTCTGTTCTATTTCTTCCACATGTATAGCACAAACTTGATATCCTTTTCTAGCTGTTCTTTTTAATTGCAATGGTGAAATTTGTCTTACAGAGATAGGTTTTGATTTTCCTTTGAGAATAAAAGGTTTCCCTTCCTCATCTACACAATGCAATGTCTTATCCCAGCAGTTCATCAAGGCTTTCTTCTTTCCCAGCCAGTCCATTCCTATCAGTAGGTCATATGAACCTAAGGGCAGAATGTTGAAATTTACTTGTGTTTGAAAATTATTTAATTTGATTGCTGTTGGGGGCAGTTTATGTGTTACCTTTCTCTTAGTTCCAGTGGCCAGCTGTACCAACCATGACTGCTGAAATTTTTCAGTTTTTAGGTTACATTTTCTACAATCTCTGGACTAATGTAACTCAAAGAAGCACCCGGATCAATCAGAATAGTAACAGATAGGTCAGAAATCTTACCCTCCGTTTTCACCATGGTAGCTTGATGTTCTGCTTGTCGATTTTCCAAGGCTGCACTGATAGTTGGTATATTTCTGGCTATGTCATTTACAGTTGTAGCTTCTCGATCTCTCATGATCATTTGAATGTTTCGATGAGGACAATCCCTCAAAAGATGGGGTTCTCCACAGCCCCAACATTTCAGGGGTTATCTCATTTTCACTGTGCCCTCTTTCTTATTGTCTCCATATATTTTTTTTTAGGCCACTTGGGACTGAGCAGTTTGACTTTTTTGGGTTTATTAAACTTTTTCCGCTGATGATCTCTGCCAAAATTCTTCAAATAGGCTAGTTTCTGTTTCCTCCCTTTGAACTCATTCTTATTTACCCAGCTTTTCCCTTGTTCAGTTTTTCCTTTGAACTGTTGGTAACATAATTTGGCTTTTCGAACAGCTTCTTCCATTTTTTTTGGGTTGTCAAACTTGATTTTATCTTTGTATACAGCAGGGAAAAAGTTTAGAAACCTTTGTACCTTTTCCTTTTCTTCCCTTATGTAGGGTACATATCTTAGCAGATTTGTAACCTTAGTAAAAAACTCATCAACAGTGAGTTGTCCCAGTCTAAGTTCATGGAATTCCTTTTCTTTGTCATCATAGTAACGCTCATTCAAGTAGTGATTTTTGAACTTAACCTGGAAATCTTCCCAAGTAACTGTCTTTTCATCAATGGCATGGACCATTTTCGTCTCTTCCCACCACAAGGTAGCTTTACCTTGTAGCTGGTAAACAACTAATCTGGCCTTCAGATTGCTTTCATATTCATAGACCTAGAAATACTTAATCATGTTCAATAACCAAGCTTCTGCATCTTTCTCCTTCTCCCCATCATAGGAGGGAGGTTTGATTTTTCGGAATTCCCCCTGTAATTCCTTTTTCTGCTTGTATTGATGCCTAACAACATCATCATCCTCAGACTCATCAGTCTTCCTCTTTCCGGAACCTTCGCCTTCTTGGCTGTTCCACGAAGTTAATTCTCTGATGAACTTTTCCTGCTCCTTACTGGCTAATGACAATCTGTCATTCTGGCTTTTTATCTCAGCCAACTCTTGTTGCAACTCTCGCAACATAGCCATCATGGGTGCATTGGGATCTGGTGCATTATCCTCATCACGCAGATCAACATAAATTTCGTCACCTTCTGCCATTCTAGCACCACTGTACACTACCCAACACAGATCAGTGGAAATAAAAATATATATTTTTTTTTTTTCACAAAAATCAATTTATATAGTGAACACACAGAAACAGTGAGCACAATGTCACCAGCCTAGTTTTATAACTTGGGCTCTGATACCATTTGTCACACCTCCCAATTTCCTTCCCCAATTGTTTTTTTTTTCCAACCTTTCTAGTTTAATCCTAGCAAGGTGTCATACTATTACTTTGCAGATTTATAAGGTATTATTTAATTCATATTGTTTCCCCCAATTTCGATTTATTTTCATGTGTCCATTACATCCTACAACCTAGGAATTTAATAGAATTGTGACCCAAATAGAAAATAGAGGGATTGGTAACAAACGTAACTATATTTAACATAAAACATCATGGTTTTATTTATCGACAACCATTTTATGTCTCCCCTTTGGTTATATAAAATCAACCTTTGCCCACCAAACATATTCGCATGGTTGATAAACATATGTGTAATCAATTCGATTTCACACCTTTGCCCACATCGTTATATGTCAAAGGATCTATATGCAAACACTTCGATTTCCCATGTCTATCACTACCTGTCTCCACTCGTTGATGATATACAACCCTTAGTAATATGAAATTCACCTATGTTTATGACTAGGCGTACATAGCACTCATGTCTAATTATTTACTTCTCGTCGTCGTTTGTATCAAGACTTGACATCATCTGTGTGGGCTTCCACGTAATACAATGTTGTAATTTGGTTTGATATAATTGTGGTTTGAGACGGGACGCTAGATTCCATGCAATCTCGTATATGATTGATATTCTCGTCTTAGAGGTTGTAATGGGTTGTTTTTTCATTCGTGGCCACGGAAGATTTCTCCACGTAGCTCTGGACTCAATCCGTCGGCTTACTGTGTTGCCAAGTATATTTTATATGGCACAGCCAGGATGCTGGGACATTTAATTGCATTGCTTGTCATATTAATTGTTTGACGTATGATGTACATGGCACATTAAACTCTTCGATCTGTGGCTTCCCCCTTAGGATCTTGCCATGTGGATGACTCCGATTCATCCTATGCGTATGATGAATATCAATTCACCATGTAAATTCGTTCGTTGTTTTCTTTTCCTTTCTTACGCGTTTGGTTTGTCACATGACCATGGGATTTGATGCCATAGGAAGCTGAGCGAGACTCAGTCCAGTCTTTGGCGTATCTCTGAGCTAAAATTTTCGATTCAGTTATGCAATTTTCCTAGTTCTGAAATTTTACGCTCTATTATTATTGTTTACCATGGCTTACCTTTCGTGGAGCTATGCGGCTTGCTTCGAGCAAGCGCTAAGATTTTTGGGTTTAAATGGATCACTTGTGATTGTTTAGTTGTATATTTATTTGAATCTAACAATTTTTCAAGACTATGTTGTGTTCTGACAATAGGTTCTATATATTTTTTTCTTCAGAGAATTGCTTGTTTCGATTTCCAATACTTCGATTTGCGTAGGTTTAATTCACAGTGTTGGTGGTTCCTTGTTCGTATCCTCAAGAGCTAGACAGGAGCTACGAATCTTGGTTTTTCGGAGCAGCTTACCCTCCTCCTTACGCTCGTCGAGGGTTTCTCTCAGGTTATTCACAGGGCGCTAGAGGGATGCTACCCCTCTCAACATTCTGGTTTGTTTTGTTTTCCTCTTGGGACTATTCGTTCACCAGAGTTATCGTTTCATGGTTCAATTTTTAATGCCGACCTCCAATTTATATTTATTTATGACCAATTCCTATTTATGTGCAACAAGTCATGGATGGATTGGGGATTTCCCGCACCAGGTAGCTATTCCCTTCTTAATTATAATTTTATCATTTCACGGTTAATCTCCTTCGTCACGTTCATCATCGTATTGATTTTGGTGTTTCTGTCTCTTACAGGTAACTGCGACTTGCGTCTTACTCTCTCTCTCTTGAGCAATGAGAGTCGTGGCTCCATTCGACATTAACATCGTCTCCTCTTTCCCCTTGCAGGTCGGTATTCACCGAACACTGGTTAGAGGAAGTCCGTTCTTCTCTCCTTGTTCAATAATTTTCCTGACAGCTTAAAATTTGTTTGATAAGTTGTAAAATTTTGACAATTAAAATTGTTAAGTCCCGACACCGAATGTTCCTTTGTATCAGTCTATAGGAACATTATGACATTGTCCACAGACCACAATGGTTCATAATTGTTTAGATATATATATATATATATATATCTGTTGTATCTTACTGTCCATACTACCCATTGTGATGTAGTGGATTTCTATGTGTATTTTATTGCCTGGAGGCTTTCTGGCCATACAGTCATTAGGCTATATTCATAAACCTGGTGGTATTCTTGTGAATAATGTACTGTTCTTCTCCATACTGTACATTAGTGGCCTGTATTCTTATAGCTACACATTTTATTATGGTTTTCAAGCAATTGGTTCTGTAGCTACTATGTTCGTAGTAGTTAGATGTTTTATTCAGGACATTTGCATGTGATTCTCATACCACATCAATTTGTATGTTTGATAGTAATAGTATTTAAGTCTCTTCAAAAATTTTGGGAGTAGTGCAACATATGACCAGCCCTGTTCTATATCTTTTTTATTAAATTGCACAGGTTAATTGTCTCAATTTCTCTACAGGTGGTGTATGAATATGTATTTCTATTTTTACATCTAGAAAATCGTTGCAATTATAATTTTCCCTTTTTCACCCTTGCCTTGGGTTCACATGATGGACTAGAATACATATATTTAAATATGTCCTGCAGTGGTGAACCTGTATGCTGTTTAATTACTTAACTTTCTTGCATCTATTAGTTTTGTCCTCTAGTGTGGGAATGGTTCCTTAATATAATTACTAATGAGCAGTCTCATAATTAATATTTGCTTCCTTCTGCTGTAGTATTAACTTCTTATATGCAGAACTACTTTCTATTGGGCTTCTGGTTAATTATGAATAATGTGCCGACCCTAAAGTCAGTCTATACAATATTTTCTTTCTCATTAATGCACAATTTAAATTTCAGTTTATCTACCGATATTGTCTAGTATAGTACAGAAACTCCCATACTAATTATCCTAATCATGCCCATAAATTTATATCCATGGATCAGAATTAATTTAAAGTAACTTATCTGTAGGGGATATGTATCCTCATATTTAAACCAACCTTGGTTTAGAGTTTCTCTTGGATTCTACTCTACAGAATGTTTCTCTACAACCATACAGAATTATAAGGGTGAATGCCCTATGATTAATTATGTTAAATGTAGCACTAATAAATCTAATAACATATAAATCAACTGTTATATGTAGCCAATTCATACTATATGAAGTAAATACATCAATAAATTTAGAGACATACCACTCATGCAATTGACGAACCTCCCAACCTTAGAGTTCTTCTGTCTCCCAGAAATCACCCCCGAGCTAAGATCCTCTCCTAGAACAGACTAACCTCTAATATGTGTAGGAGAAACTTATTTAAGCTATTGTTCCCCAAAGCATGTTTCTAATTCTGCGTCCAGAATATCAGGATGCTTTTTTTCCTGTTTGCCTAGGCTTCCCATTTTAGGGATTCTTTAAAGTTGTTTTATGCTTTTCCTCAGCTTTTCCAGCTTTTTACCTCTTCCCAACTATTTTCCTCATCATTGTGGAAATTTAGATTCTTCCTCAAGAATCTAAATTAGAATTAATTTCTTCCAAGGATTTTTGAAAGATTGTGGGGAAATAGTTGCCTTATCCATCCTCATGGATTTACCAAGTGATCTCATACATCTCATTTTGGTCAATCTGCACAAAATCATTTTATTCATTTCCTCAATTTAAATATTTAATTACATTCACAAAATACTTGTCCTTTGGGGTCCACTCCCCTTAGGATTAAAGTTCAATGTCTAGCGTTGAAATTTAAACACATAAATTGGGGGTGTTACATATTCCCCCTCTGAAAATAAACACCGTCCTCAGTGTTGTTATTCAACTACTAGAGTTCATTTTTCAAACAAAAATGGATATGTTTCCATCATTTCAACCTCTCTTTCCCAGGTAGCTTCTTCAGCAGTAAAGTGCTTCCACTGCACCTTTACTCTTGCTACTATTCGGTTCCTCAATTCAATTTCTTCCCGCTCCAATCTTTGAAGCGGTTTTGGCAGAAACTCCCCTTCTGGTTCCACCTGTACAACATTCCAATCAAAGATGTGAGAAGCATCATGCACATATTTTTTTAATAACGAAACATGAAACACATCATGAACTCTAACATGGGGTGGTAAGGCCAGCTTGTAAGCCACTGGTCCCACCCTTTCTAATACTTCAAAAGTACCACAGTATCTAGGAGCCAGTTTTGCACAACTTCCAGCATAAAGGGTGTTGTTTTTGGGTTTAATATGCAAATACACATGCTCCCCCACTTTAAACTCTCGGTGCACTCTTTTCTTATCAGAATAGTTCTTCTGGCGATCTTGTGTTGTCTTGATGTTTCTTTGTATCTGCTTGAAAATTCTTTCCATCTCTTGTAAAGAATTTGGTCCCAACATTAGTTTATCTTCTGGCTGACTCCAGCTCAAAGGAGTACGAAACTTCCTTCCATACAGTGCCTCAAACAGACTCATTTTGATGGAGGATTGGTAGCTGTTTTTATAAGAAAATTCAGCTAAATGCAAGTAATCTTCCCACTTTGATGGCCTATCCATCACATACATTCTCAGCATGTCCTCCAAAATTTGATTAATTCTTTCCATTTGACCATCTGTCTGAGGGTGGTAAGCAGTACTAAAATTCAATTTAGTACCCATACCTCCAAATATTCCTTTCCAGAAAGCTGTTGTAAACTTCGCATCTCGGTCAGAAACAATCACCTTTGGCACCCCATGGAGCCTTACTACCTCCTTCAGGAACACATTCGCTACTTGAGCTGTCCCAAAGGTAGATTTCACTGGTATAAAATGGGCAGCTTTTGTTAAAGTGACTACTACCACCATCACGGAATCATGTTCGTATTTGGTTTTGGGTAATCTTGTTACGAAATCCATGGAAATTGTGTCCCACTTCCATTCTGAAATCGGCAAGGGGTTTAAAAGACCAGCAGGATGCTGATGTTCAACTTTAACTAGTTGACATTCCTTGCATCTAGCTAAATATTCTGCTACATCTCTTTTCATTCATGGCCAGAACAACTTCTTTTTTAGGGTTGTTAACATTTTCTGATATCTTGGATGTCCTGCATACGGCTGTTTGTGATATTCATCTGAAATTTCCCTTTTTAAGGATTCTACATTGGGAGTATACAATCTGTCTTGGTAGCAGATCAACCCTTGTTGGTTTTGAGTGAAACCAACAATATCCTTCTTTAGGATTTTCACTTGTAGGTTCTCAAAATTGGGATCCTGGTTTGCTGCCTATTTCACTAACCCTTCTAAATAAAATTGAGCACTACTTCCACTGCTGCCTATAATTTGAAAAGCATTTCTACTTAAAGCATCAGCAATTTTATTTTCTTTCCCTCTGATATGCTTTATATCCATGTAAAATACACTTAGAAAAGACAGCCATCTAGCTTTTCTAGCATTCAAATCAGTTTGGGAAAAGAAATATTTGAGACTAGTATGATCAGTCATCAATATAAATGTTTTTTCCAAGGAGATAGCGTTGCCACATTTTCAAAGCATGGATAATAGCTGCTAATTCTAAATCATAAGCACTATAGTTCCGTTCATGTATCTTCAGTTTCCTAGATTCATAGGCAATAACTGAATTTTCCTGCAAAAGAACTCCTCCCAACCCCTCTCTACAGGCATATGTACATACAACAAATTCTTTATCAGGATTTGCAATCTTCAAGATAGGGGCGGTAGTAAGTTTTAGTTTTAATTGGTCAAAACTGTTTTGACATTTTTCGGTCCATTCAAATTTGACACCCTTCCTTTGTAATGATGTTATGGGATGTGCTATGGCAGAAAACCTCTCCACAAATCTGCGATAATAGCCTGTAATCCCCATGAATGATCTCACTGTTCAAACATCAGTTGGTACAGGCCATTCTTTTATAGCCCTTATCTTTTCAGGGTCAACATCAAGGCCTTGTTCAGAAATAATATACCCCAAGTATTGGATCTTATCTTTATAAAATTCACATTTGCTGGACTTGGCATATAGCTGGTTTTCCTTCAGAGTTTGCAGCACTATCCTCAAATTTTCTTTATGTTCCTCCTCACTTTTTGAGTAGAATAAAATATCATCTATGAACACAAGGATAAATTTATCGAAGTACTTATTTAACACACTGTTCATCAGGCACATAAATGTGGCAGGGTTATTTTTCAAACCAAAAGGTAGGACTACAAATTCGTAGTGACCATACCGAGTTCAGAAGGTTATTTTGCTGAAGTCTTCCTCTTTAATTCTAAGCTGGTGATAACCAGTCCTTAAATAAATCTTCGAAAATACTGAAGCTCCTCTCACTTGGTCAAAAATATCATCAATTATAGGTAAAGGGTATCTATTTTTAATGGTCAACTTATTCAGTTGACGATAATCAATGCACATCCTAAAGGTTCCATCTTTCTTTTTCACGAACAGCACCGGTGCTCCCCAAGGAGACGCACTCAATCTGATATAACCTTTATCTAACAGTTCTTGCAATTGCATTTTCAGTTCCATAAGTTCAGGGGGGCTCATTCGATAAGGTGCTCGGGAGACAGGTGTTGCTCCCGGCACTAGATCAATTGAGAAATCAATCTCTCTTTTGGGCGGAAGATGAGGGATTTCATCTAGAAAAACCTCTTTAAATTCCCTTATCACTGGTAATACATCTAGAAAGTTTTCTTCAGTTTTCTGTTCTATTTCTTCCACATGTACAGCATAAAATTGATATCCTTTTATAGTTGTTCTTTTTAATTGCAATGCTGAAATTTTTCTTACAGAGATAGGTTTTGATTTTCCTTTGAGAATAAAAGGTTTCCCTTCCTCATCTACACAATGCAAAGTCTTATCCCAGCAGTTCATCAGAGCTTTCTTCTTTTCCAGCCAATCCATTCCTATCAGTAGGTCATATGAACCTAAGGGCAGAATGTTCAAATTTACTTCTATTTAAAAATCATTTTATTTGATTGTTGTTCAGGGCAGTTTATGTGTTACCTTTCTCTTAGTTCTAGTGGCCAGCTGTACCAACCATGACTGCTCAAATTTTTCAGTTTTTCGGTTACATTTTTCTACAATATTTGGACTAATGTAACTCAAAGAAGCACCCGGATCAATCAGAACAGTAACAGATTGTTCAGAAATATTACCCTCCATTTCCACCATGGTAGCTTGATGTTCTACTTGTCGATTTTCCAAGGCTGCACTGATAGTTGGTATATTTCTGGCTATGTCATTTACTGTAGTGGCTTCTTGATCTCTCATAATCATCTGAATGTTTTGATGGGGAAAATCTCTCAACAGATGGGGTTCTCCACATCCCCAACATTTCAGGAGTTCTCTCATTTTCACTGTGCCCTCCTTCTTACTGTCTCCATCGATTTGTTTTGAGGCCACTTGGGACTGAGTAGTTTGACTTTCTTTGGGTTTATTAAAATTTTTCCGCTGATGATCTCTGCCAAAATTCTTGAAATAGGCTGGATTTTGTTTCCTCCCTTTGAACTCATTATTATTTACCCAAGTTTTCCCTTGTTTAGTTTTTCCTTTGAACTGTTGGTAACATAATCTAGCTTTTCTAACAGCTTCGTCCATTGTTTTTGGGTTGTCAAACTCGATTTTCTCTTTGTATACATCAGGCAAACAATTCAGAAACCTTTGTACTTTTTCCTTTTATTCCCTTATGCAAATTTTTAAACTTAGTAACAAACTCATCAATAGTGAGCTGTCCCAGTCTAAGTTCATGGAATTCCTTTGATTTGTCATCATAGTAATACTCATTCAAGTAGCGATTTTTGAACTTAACCTGTAAATCTTCCCAAGTAACTGTCTTTTCATCAATGGCATGGACTATTTTCATCTATTCCCACCATAAGGTAGCTTTACCTTGTAGCTGGTAAACAGCTAATCTGGCCTTCAGATTGCTTTCATATTCATAGACCTGGAAATGCTTAATCATGTTCAATAACCAAGCTTCTGCATCTTCCTCCTTCTCCCCATCATAGGAGGGAGGTTTGATTTTTCAGAATTCCCCCTGTAATTCCTTTTTCTACTTGTATTGATGCCTAACAACATCATCATCCTTAGACTCATCAGTCTTCCTCTTTTCGGAACCTTCGCCTTCTTGACTGTTCTGCAAAGTTAATTCTCTCATGAGCTTTTCCTGCTCCTCACTGGCTAATGACAATCTGTCATTCTGGCTTTTTATCTCAGCCAACTCTTGTTGCAACTCCCGCAACATAGCCATAATGGGCACATTGGGATCTAGTGCATTATCCTCATCACGCAGATCAACATAAATTTCGTCACCTTCTTCCATTCCAGCACCACTGTACACTACCCAACACAGATCAATGGAAATAATTTTATTTATTTTTTTTTCACAAAAATCAATTTATACAGTGAACACACAGAAACAGTGAGCACAATGTCACCAGCCCAGTTTTATAACTTGGGCTCTGATACCATTTGACACACCTCCCAATTTCCTTCCGAAATTTTTTTTTCCAACCTTTCTGGTTTAATCCTGGCAAGGTGTCATACTATTACTTTGCAGATTTATAAGGTATTATTTAATTCAGATTGTTTCCCCCAATTCGATTTATTTTCATGTGTCCATTACATCCTACCACCTAGGAATTTAATAGACTTGTGACCCAATTAGAAAATAGAGGGATTGGTAACAAACGTAACTATATTTAACATAAAACATTATGGTTTTATTTATCGACAACGATTTTATGTCTCCCCCTTGGTTATATAAAATCAACCTTTGCCCACCAAACATATTCGCATGGTTGATAAACATATGTGTAATCGATTCGATTTCACACCTTTGCCCACATCGTTATATGTCAAAGGATCTATATGCAAACACTTCTATTTCCCATGTCTATCACTACTTGTCTCCAATCGTTGATGATATACAACCCTTAGTAATATGAAATTCACCTATGTTTATGACTAGGCGTACATAGCACTCGTGTCTAATTATTTACTTCTCGTCGTCGTTTGTATCAAGACTTGACATCATCTGTGTGGGCTTCCACGTAATACAATGTTGTAATTTGGTTTGATATAATTGTGGCTTGAGACGGGACGCTAGATTCCATGCAATCTCGTACATGATTTATAGTCTCGTCTCAGAGGTTTTAATGGGTTGTTTGTTCATTCGTGGCCACGAAAGATTTCTCCACGTAGCTCTGGACTCAGTCCGTCGGCTTACTGTGTTGCCAAGTAAATTTTATATGGCACGGCCAGGACGCTGGGACATTTAATTGCATTGCTTGTCATATTAATTGTTTGACGTATGATGTACATGGCATATTAAACCGTTCGATCCGTGGCTTCCCCCTTAGGATCTTGCCATGTGGACGACTCTGATTCATCCTGTGCATTAGGGTTTTGTGGATTGATTCAGGAGATATGGATATAAATTCACCATGTAAATTCGTTCGTCGTTTTATTTTCCTTTCTTATGTGTTTGGTTTGTCGCATGACCATGGGATTTAATGCCATAGGAAGCTGAGAGAGACTCGGTCCAGTCTCTGGCGTATCTCTGAGCTAAAAATTTTTATTCAGGTATGCAATTTTCGTAGTTCTGAAATTTTACGCTCTATTATTATTGTTTACCATGGCTTCCCTTTCGTGGAGCTACGCGGCTTGCTTCGAGCCAGCGCTGAGATTTTTGGGTTTAAATGGATCACTTGCCATTATTTACTTGCAGATTTAGTTGAACCTAACAATTTGTCAAGACTATGTTGCGTTCTGAAAATAGGTTCTATATATTTTTTTCTTCAGAGAATTGCTTGTTTCGATTTCCAGTACTTCGATCTGCGTAGGTTTAATTCACAGTGTTGGTGGTTCCTTGCTCGTATCCTCAAGAGCTAGACAGGAGCTACGGCTCTTGGTTTTTTGGAGTAGCTTACCCTCCTCCTTACACTCGTCGAGGGTTTCTCTCAGGTTATTCACAGGGCGCTAGAGGGATGCTACCCCTCTTAACATTCTAGTTCGTCTTGTTTTCCTCTTGGGACTATTCGTTCACCAGAGTTATCATTTCATGGTTCAAATTTGAACGCCGACCTCCAATTTATATTTATTTATGACCAATTCCTATTTATGTGCAACATTTCATGGATGGATTGGGGATTTCCCGCACCATGTAGCTATTCCCTTCTTAATTATAATTTTATCATTTCACGATTAATCTCCTTCGCCACGTTCGGCATCATATTGATTTTGGTGTTTCTGTCTCTTACAGGTAACTGCAACTTGTGTCTTACTCTCTCTCTTTTGAGCAATGAGAGTCGTGGCTCCATTCGACATTAACATTGTCTCCTCTTTCCCCTTGCAGGTCGGTATTCACCGAACACTGGGTAGAGGAAGTCCGTTCTTCTCTCCTTGTTCAATAATTTTCCTGACAGCTTAAAATTTGTTTGATAAGCTGTAAAATTTTGACAATTAAAATTGTTAAGTCCTGACACCGAATGTTCCTTTGTATCAGTCTACAGGAACATTATGACATTGTCCATAGACCACAGTGGCTGATAATCGTTTGGATATATATATATATATATATATATATGTTGTATCTTATTGTCCATACTACCCATTTTGATGTAGTGGATTTCTATGTGTATTTTATTGCCTGGAGGCTTAGGCTATATTCATAAACCTGGTGGTATTCTTGTGAATAATGTATTGTTCTTCTCCATACCGTACATTAGTGGCCTGTATTCTTATAACTACACATTTTATTATGGTTTTCAAGAAATTGGTTCTGTAGCTACTATGTTTGTAGTAGTTATATGTTTTATTCAGGACATTTGCATGTGATTCTCATACCACATCAGTTTGCATGTTTGATATTAACAGTATTTAAGTCTCTTCAAAAATTTTGGGAGTAGTGCAACATATTACCAGCTCTGTTCTATATCTTTGTTATTAAATTGCACAGGTTAATTGTCTCAATTTCTCTATAGGTGGTGTATGAATATGTATTTCTATTTTTACATCTAGAAAACCGTTGCAATTATAATTTTCCCTTTTTCACCCTTGCCTTGGGTTCACATGATAGACTAGAATACATATATTTAAATATGTCCTGCTGTGGTGAACATGTATGTTGTTTAATTACTTAACTTTCTTGCATCTATTAGTTTTGTCCTCTAGTGTGGGAATGGTTCCTTAATATAATTACTAATGAGCAGTCTCATAATTAATATTTTCTTCCTTCTGCTGTAGTATTAACTTCTTATATGCAGAACTACTTTCTATTGGGCTTCTGGTTAATTATGAATAACGTGCTGACCCTAAAGTCATTCTATACAATCTTTTCTTTCTCATTAATGCACAATTTAAATTTAAGTTTATCTACTGATATTATCTAGTATAGTACAAAAAATCCCATACTACTTATCCTAATCATGCTCATAAATTTATATCAATGGATCAGAAGTAATTTAAAGTAACTTATCTGTAGGGGATATGTATCCTCAGATTTAAACCAACCTTGGTTTAGAGTTTCTGTTGGATTCTACTCTACAAAATTTTTCTCTACAACCATACAGAATTATAAGGGTGAATGCCCTATGATTAATTCTGTTAAATGTAGCACTAATAAATCTAATAACATATAAATCAACTGTTATATGTAGCCAATTCATACTATATGAAGTAAACATATCAATAAATTTAGAGACATACCACTCATGCAATTGACCAACCTCCCAACCTTAGAGTTCTTCTGTCTCCCAGAACTCACCCCCGAACTGAGATCCTCTCCTAGAACATACTAACCTCTAATCTGTGTAGGAGCAGCTTATTTAAGCTATTGTTCCCCAAAGCATGTTTCTAATTCTGCGTCCAGAATATCAGGATGCTTTTCTTCCTGTTTGCCTAGGCTTCCCATTTTAGGGATTCTTTAAAGCTGTTTTATCCTTTTCCTCAGCTTTTCCAGCTTTTTACCTCTTCCCAACTATTTTCCTCATCATTGGGGAAATTTACATTCTTCCTCAAAAATCTAAATTAGAATTAATTTCTTCCAAGGATTTTTGAAAGATTGTGGGGAAATAGTTGCCTTATCCATCCTTATGGATTTAGAAAGTGATATCATACATCTCATTTTGGTCAATCTGCATAAAATCATTTTATTCATTTCCTCAATTTAAATATTTAATTACATTCACAAAATACTTGTCCTTTGGGGTCCACTCCCCTTAGGATTAAAGTTCAATATCTAGCGTTGAAATTTAAACACATAAATTGGGGGTGTTACAGCCCCCTACAACACGAGCATTGATTCTTTGCAAACATTATTTTTGGAAATATACTTTTGCTAGGAAATTATAGCATATTAGTTGATTCCAAACATTAGGCTAATGTCACGTGATTGAATATTTACCAAGGGGAGTCACTCACACCATATGGTGACTAGGCGAGTTAAACTCGAGAAAGAAGTGGGGCTAGGGGAAAGAAAAAAAGCCATTCAAAGGGGATATTTGTTTGAGTAAAAAACATATAATTTATTTATATATATTTTCTACATATTCCTCCTATGCTACCTTGGCCTCGTATTAAAGTTAATATTTTGGTTTTGTGTAAAGGGCGCCAGCGACAGGACAAGCAAACACAACATTGAAAATTACACACAGGGCTAAGCTATTCTTCGGTTGCAGAGAGCTAGGAGGCGAGCTAGGGAAACACAGAAGCGTAAAGCGACAGAAGGACTAAAATGGCTGGATTTGGCCTTTATCTGGTCAGAGCTATCTTTTCGTTGCATATTAATGCCTGGATTGCGTATTTTGGCCATGGTTTAGGGTTTATGTTGTGCTCAAGGGTTTGAGGTCAGGTGAAGGATTTCGACCTCCGAAGCAAACATTAAAAGGATTCCAACAGTAGGTACCCTGCGATTTTTGCTGGCTGGATACTCTTAAAAGAACACCATGGTCGAAAAGCTTCTGGAGCTCTCATAGCCCATTGATGTCCCCCTTCTTGATGCCACTGTTGCAGCTTTCTACGGCATGAGATCTAAAGAAGAGGTGAGTTTTAATCGTGGGCTTGTGAAAGAAACTTTTAATGCATGTGCAGTGTTATTAATTTCTCACTATTTTTTCATTATATGTCTGGTTTGGGCTCCAATTGCACGTCTAATGCATTGTAAATCGCCATTTTATTGCACATTGTCACCGCCGTGTGTATCTGAATGGGTTTTAAGGTGTATTTTGAGTCCTTGGAAGCCAACACGTGGGGATATTCTAGAACCCTAATGTGGGTTTTTGTTTTTGAACATTTACTTGCGAGTTCATCTCGCACAGTGCAATTCTCAGTGATATGAACTTGTTTAAATGAAAACCCTTTCTTTCCATGGATGCTAACATAAGGGCTTGAGTAACATTAGCTCGACATTGAAAGATGCCTAAATGTAATTCTTGCACTGTATCTTTCGATTCAAACTCTGCCACTTGGAACACCCTATTTACATGGTTTGGTTCAATGATTGCTTGAATTTATCAATACATTTATTATGGAACTGTATCTTTCAATTCTGGCTCAGCCCATATTTTTTCTATGTTTTTGGTTTTTGTACAACTCATGCTGGGATAGTCATAATTTTTTGCATTTTTATAAACCTGTCTAATTCAGGGGATAGAATTATAGATGAGGTTGTCTCTTGTGCCTAGCCAGGGTATGATTACCCTATTTGATGTATTTAAGCTTTAGAGGGAAGTCTTAAGGATGTATTGTTTGTTTTTTTCCAGTGAACAAGTGTATGACTTACAAGGTGGGGGGAAGAGGAAAAAAGGGTTTATTTCCATTACCATTCTCCAAACCAACGAATACTGGGGGGAATCTCCCAGCCATGCTAGAAATTCAATCCCTATCTCCCATTCATGTAACTTGGGTATAGCAGCGGTTGAGAAAAGTGAATAATCAAAATAAAGAGAAATGCAAGATTACCATCCTTCCATCTCAGTGTATACTACTCATTTATTTTTAAGTGTGTTTCAAATTTTTACTTAACAATATAACTAATTAAAGGTGCATATGCCATAAACCATAATTTATTATAACCTGTTGTCTCCAACACTGTTTGGTGTCTATACAATTTATATAGTAGCTTTATTATGTGGTTTGCATATGATTTTATGTTTTACATTTAGTTTAAGTTCAGTTGCAATGTGAATACAAATCCTTGCAACCAAAATTACCATAAAGGAGAATTGAAGCTTAACAGGGAAATTTCAATGTCACATATCAGAGGTCATAGATATTTAGTATGGTTGTTGTCACTAAGTAAAGGGATTGCAACTGCCTAACCTTGGTACTAAGTAGGCCCAACATGTTTCTCTCATTATAAGTGGTTGGATGGCAGTTGCATTTAGCATTGTCATACTAAGCATTAAAAGCCTATGTTACAAGATCCACTTGTGGAGGATCCAGGATCAACATTTCCATAGATCCATATCCACATGGTATACATTTCAGTTTGGAAGCACTGGAGGTTCTTCTCAAGATCAATTCGTAGCTTTTCGGAAATGTCATGCCATCACATCCTCTAAAAAAATTATATAAACAAATGAAAACATAATTTATTTATTTATTTTTTAAATGTAAAAAGGAATGGAAACCTAAACCCAAAAATTTTGCAAATAAAAGAGCCCCCTCCCCATCCTGAAACACACAAATATGAGTCTTTCATAAAACTCTGTATTTCTGAATTAATCCTTATTCGAACTTGCTTGTTCTTCAAGATATCTTTCCCAAGTGACATCCACATCATCCAAGCACACTAAAAGACTAACACATCATCCATAAAACCCCTCCAAGTCATCAAAAGTACCCAAATTTTTTTTCACATGTGTTGTAGGTGCAAATTAGCCCTCAATATAATACACATCAAGTTATAAAGTGACAACTAGAACAGTGCTAAAGGATATTCTACATGGCATGCATAAGAGGTGTCCAATTGTCCACAAACAGACCCAAAATTGGCTCGGGAGGTGTGATTAGTGCCTCAAACAACCTAAAATTCCTTTGGAAATGTGAAAGTGGGAAATCATCGGAATTTAACCAACCTATCAAGTAAGACTACTATATGTCACTAATCTATCATGTTCATCAGAAAACAAGTGATAATGTAAAATTTTTACTATCGGTACCCCTGCTAAAAAAGGGTAATACGATCTAAACCTGTTTCCTTATGTCTGAGGAGAACAAGCTCCTAGCAAGTCAGAAGAAGTTTGAGGTGTTACTCAAGGACCAGAAGTTAGTTTTATCTTAGATAGTATCTACAATAAAGCCAATGTCCCTTGTGGTCATCACTGAAGCTACCTTAAGTGGGTTCATGTGATTTCTAGTAACATCTAGCCTTAGTACCATACATGAGACTAGATACTACCGCTGGTTGTAGTTTTTAGCCTCTTGTCCATGACAAACTGAAAGTAACAAGTTATAACATATGCCTTGCATATTATTCATTTGATAAGTGCAGGCATTATTATAATCGTTAGTTGACTAACATTCTATTCCCTTGTGTCATTTTACTGCAAATATTCTCCGGTTTATGTTAGGGCATGGTTAAGTGGAGTTTTTGTTTACTTTATTGAATAATGACAGCAATTAATTATTATTTTCAGAGTTCCCATGATTCATTGTTGGCAGTAGTGATGCTGATTGTTGGAGTAACTTTTAAATTTGCTGCTAGACATATGTGACTTACATTTTGGCATTCCAAACCAGGGTAAGTTTTCCAAATGAATGGATAAAGTTTTAGTGACACTTTTAGTGTAGAAATTCCAATGACATTGTGAATTCATCTGAATTTCAATTTTTCCATTACAGTGTTCAATATCAACAAAAAAAATAGAACCTCCTAAATTGCACAAACTAGCTTTCCTTTTACATATTATTGTTTCTACCCTTTTGATGGCAAGTATGGTTGCATTCTCTGTTTGATATTAAATAATATAATCTATATCTTTACATGAACATATTTGAATATCTTCTGTGAACAATTTTCGTATGTTTTCTCTTATTCATCTACTTTGATATATTCGAGTAGATGCTCAAAACCTGTTTAATATGTGGATATAACAACTTTCTTAATTTTTCCACCTTATATCACACTGGAATTGTAGGTTTTTGTACCATGGAATCTCACATTTTTTATTTGGGATGGGCAATGGTTGGAGTAGAAATTAAATATACAGGTTGATGCATCTTTTGTGGTTATGATTTTGAAACATTTACAAATCACTTAGCTTCCTTTCCTCCTTCCATTTAAGTACTTGAATGCTTAGGTATTATGCTTTGTCAAACTTGTGCTCTTAGCTTATGGCAAGTGTAAGGCGTTCCTTCATTTCTTTCTAATAAAATGCTGAGCTCAAAACTGAGAAACCTATCAGTTTTCATTTACAATTGGAGATATATTTGATAGATGCAAAAAACTGTTAATTGGCTTAGAATTTCATTTTTAAGTGGTATAATCGATCTGCACATTAGCCCTAATCTTTTAGGCCCTAGACAAAGTCAAACTTATTTTATGGAAGGTGTTATCAACCTTTTTCTTCTTGTCCATATGAAAATTATTAAAATCCAAAGATAAACCATGATAAGATCTGGATGTGTATTCATTTAAGCAGGAGCAAGTTTGTCACTTTAACGGTCACTTGCATATCAACTCTTCATTTCTGTGTTTCTTGGTTTTGTTTTTTAATTTCCAATTTTATATGCCTAAATATTGTTTGCTGACATGATTTATCTTTAGTTCTACTAGTTTAGGGTGCCTTGGTTACCCAATCTTGATGTTAGGTTGTCATTTTGAAGTATTTCCGTTTTCTTGTTCTCTGTGCATGCTGCTCCAAGAGTCATAAGTTCTCCTAGCATAATTTTGTTTTCTCTTATGAGCACTATTTTATTATACCCATATTGAAATTGCCTAATTGGGTACATAACAACTGCAGAAATTGACAATCTCTATTGAGTTTTCTAGACCTTTTTTTTTTTGCATATGTGTGCCTGGCCATGGAATAAACATGGAAATATTATGTGGGTGTAAAGATCTTTAAGCTCTTATTGACGACAGATTCTTTGCCTCCTGGTCCTATACTTGTCATGACTTATAAAATCGATGGTCTGGTATTGATGTTAGGTTGTCACATTTTGTAATAGGTTCCCCTAATTATCGTTGTAATTTCCATACAAAATGGTCCAAATTTTTGACTAAATATTCTCATGTGTGTCCTATTCCAAACATAATTTAAATAATTTGATTTGGATAATCCCATTCAAAATGTAGACATAATTTAAGATGACGTATTGCTTACAACTTTTCAATGACTGGACAAGCAGCTGACACACATGAGAATATTCAGTCAAAATATTCTTTGAATCACTTAATTTGGATATTCCAATCAAAACTACAGCTAATTTAAGCTGATGTATTGTTTATAACATTTCTAGATAAGTAGTCGGCATTGTACTAATAGTAAATCTCCAATTTCTATGTCAATTCCTACGAAATTTCCACCAGCAACACTCTAAAATGTTTTCCTATTCACACTTAATTTGGATAAATGAAACTGGAGTTGTATGTAATATATAGAGACCTATAATTACTGACCATTCTTATAATTCAAACTTGTATGGATTGTAGCTTTAATAATTTCATACCAAATATTGTTCAATTTTATCTTTTGGTAGCCTCAAGTGTGTTATTTCCATAGCATCAAATATCACAGAATTTTGTTCAGTCAATCAAAAATTATTTGCAATTTATCTGAACTTACTATTTTTTACCATTCTTTAAAACTATATTAGAACCTAACTTGTACTATGGATAAGAGTGATGAAGAGTTACTCTATGAATTAGGAAAATATCTCCCAATAACGTTAATTTATTTGTGTGAGAACTACAATAATCTCTTATATACTACAATTTCTCACTAATTCACCACTAGGGCCTTGGTTCAGAAGTGAGGTCAACAGAATATTATGTCATCCATCAAGTTTCCATTCCCTCTATAGTTTGCCTTGTTTGCCTCACCTGAATGTGAAGGCAAAAAAGGGATGAGATGGGTGCAAGTCTTTGGGTGATTCTGCCAAATAGATAGCCTTTAGTATTACCATTGGATCTGGGTGATTTTTCGAAATATATACCCTTTAGTCCAACCATTAGATCTGGATCTGAAGAATGTCTTCATTGCACGTATTTCAAAGCAACTTCCAAAATATTTTTTTTCCTCTTATTTCTCTTATGTGATCAACTCCTGACTGATGTTCCATTTACTGATACGAGTGATCCCTGATATTGACCTTGTGGATGACACAAATATCAATGTTTTAGTTTTATATGGTAAGTTGATTTTAAATGATGCATATACCTGGTTTGGTAAAATTAATGGAATTGGTTGACAAGCTATAGCCTATATATCGTATGCTAGTTTCAACTCCTAAAAGTGTATACATTAATTAAGGCTTTTTGGCTGCATCTATTGGACATTCTGCTTTAATTTTCTAGTTTGATCCATTGAGGCGGTCATCAAGAAAAAAAATATTTCATATCTTTTCTTTTTATCTTAATTCAAAATCACTATTTAGTGGAACCAAAGGGTCAAATTATTCACAGAATCAATGAACAGTAAGAGAAATGGCCCAACATATCTCTCTCTCTATATATCCCTTTTCCCATTAACATGAATCTGCAGCATGACCTATTGTTATGCCTAACTACTGATATCATGCATTTGTAATTTATTGAGATAATCTTTCAGCCAGATATACTGCATACGATGTGGTCTTATTGTTGGGGATTAAAGTGAGCTGACTTGTTATGTTTCTTGATTACAAGACAAATACAATGTTATCCTCCGATCTATTGGCCTAATATTTTGATGTGGTTTGAAAAAATTATGATAAAAGTAATAGATGGCATCTCACATTTTTTATTTGGGATGGGCAATGGTTGGAGTAGAAATGCAATATACAGGTTGATGCTTCTTTTGTGGTTATGATTTTGAAACATTTACAGATCACTGAGCTTCCTTTATTCCTTCCATTTTAGTACTTGAATGCTTAGGTATTATGCTTTGTCAAACTTGTGCGCTTAGCTTATGGAAAGTGTAAGGTGTTCCTGAATTTCCTTCTAATAAAATGCTAAGCTCAAAACTGAGAAACCTATAAGTTTTCATTTACAATTGGAGATATATTTGATAGATGCAGAAAACTGTTAATTGCCTCGGAAGTTCATTTTTAAGTGGTATAATCGATCTGCACATCAGCCCTAATATTTTAGGCACTAGACAAAGTCGAACTTATTTTATGGAAGGTGTTATCAACCTTTTTCTGCTTGTCCATATGCAAACTATTGAAATCCAAAGATAAACCATGATAAGATCTGGATGTGTATTCATTTAAGCAGGAGTAAGTTTGTCACTTTAACGGTCACTTGCATATCAACTCTTCATTTATGTGTTTCTTTGGTTTTCCTTTTTAATTTCCAATTTTAAATGCCTAACTATTGTTTCTTGACATGTTTTATCTTTAGTTCTACTAGTTTAGGGTACCTTGGTTACCCAATCTTGATGTTAGGTTTTCATTTTGAAGTATTTCCGATTTTCTATGCTTTGTGGATGTTTCTCCAAGAGTCATAAGTTCTCCTAGCAGAATTTTATATTTCTCTTATGATCACTGTTCTATTATACCCATATTGAAATTTCCTAATTGGGTGCATAAAAACTGTAGAAATCAACAATCTCTATTGAGTTTTCTAGACTTATTTTTTTCTGCACATGTGTGCTTGGCCACGGAATAAATAGGGAAATCTTATGTGGGTGTAAAGATGTTGGAGCTCTTATTGACGGCAGATTCTTTGCCTCCTGGTCCTATACTTGTCATGACTTATAACTCCTCACATAATTCTTTAAAGGGTGCAAACTCATTGGAAGAGCACCTGCCATGCAGGAGGTTGGTGGTTCGATTCCACTGTACCCTAACATGAATTATTCAATGATATTGTTGATTTTTTTAATTAAATTTTTTATATTGATTTATTTTAATGGTGAGATATTTTTTTGGATTCATTGTTTTATATTGTCTCTATAGAGACAATAGATAATATTAAAGACATTGTCTCCATAAAGACAATATGTCTTTAATTCCAACTATTGTCTTTGGAGAGACAAAAATGAAATTGTCTCAAGTTAAGACAATTTACCTAGAAATTTTCTTAAAACTCCCCTTTGTGTTGTAGTGCAACTATTGTCTCTGGAGAGACAAAAATGATTGTGTTATATATTGTCATTATAGAGACAATATTTTAAAACGATTTAATTTTAAGACGATTTAATTTGAGACACCCGCTTAAAGACAATATTTAAGACAATACACAAGTTTTCTTTTGTCTCAAATTAAGACAATTTACCCAAAAATTGTCTTAAATATTGTCTTAAAACCCCCCTTTATGTTGTAGTGGGTGTGGGCTCGACAAATGTCGAACTGATATTATTATGTTCCTTGTGTGGAGGATAGAGTATCTGCAGGAGAGTTGGGGTTATAAACCCAATACCTTGGGATTATTAATATAAGGGTTCATATTCTTAGAGTTTAATATTATTCCCTTGGATTTATTATTCACTCTGGTTTATAATATCAGTCATGGTCAACCATGGTAAACCACATTTTATAAAATTAATCACGGTCTAACGTAGCATTATGACAAAGGTTGTTTCAATATGAAAATAAACCATGGTCTACCATGGTCCAATATCGCATTGTGACAAACACTATCTTGATATGAAAATCAAGCATGTTCAAGGATGGTCCAATATTGCATCAACAAGGATTGTCTCAATATGAAAATCAACCATGGTGAACCATGCACAACCATGTTTATTTTAGGGTTTATAATCTCTTGGGTTTATAATATTAAACATAGGGTTTATAATCCCTTGTGTTTATAATATTAATCTCTCTTATGTATAATAATATATTAGGTTTTAATCTTTATGTTTTAGGATTAATACTAAAAACCCAAAGGATTATAAACCCAAGGGAATAATATTAAACCTAGCAATATGAACCCTTAGATTAATAAACTCAAAGGATTGATATTATAGACCCAAGGGAATAATACTAAATCTCATGAATATTAATGTTTGAGTTTGTAATATTAATAATCTCTTGGGTTTTTAATATTAATCCCGAGAGTTTTTAAAATTAATGTGTTGAGTTTATCAATTTCTTATGATTGTAATATTAATTAATCCCTTCACTCTTTAATATTAATTTTTTTGGTTTATTATTATTGTCTTGGATTTTTACTATCAATTTCTTGGGTTTATTAATCCTTGGATTTATAATGTTAATTTTGATATGTATAATAATATATTAGAGTTTATAATCTAAGAACTAATTTTAGATTTGATATATTAATA
This sequence comes from Pinus albicaulis, assembly GCA_034641835.2. NCBI lineage: Eukaryota > Viridiplantae > Streptophyta > Pinopsida > Pinales > Pinaceae > Pinus > Pinus albicaulis. The sequence continues at coordinate 1,593,738,865 of CM076580.1, read as the reverse complement.
TATTAATATTTATATTAAGTTATCATTAAAGTTATTAACAATATTTATCATCTCAACAAATTGAAGTAACTAAGAAAATTTTAAAATTAAAATGACCAAATAAATATCAGACATATTTAGCATATATAAAATGATTATATTTATATTAGATGTATTTACATAATATTGATAAAATTAAACATAAGTTCGATATATTTTTCTTGGCCGTACATGACTGAAACTAGCCTAGATCTATCTTAACTTAGATTTATCAAGTGCTAAGAGGGATCAAATCTCTCAAGGTGTACACCTTTCCTTGTCTTTTTCACTTAAAAAAGAGGTTTGCACCTTGAGAGATTTGATTCCTTTCTGGGCTTGATAGATCTTGAGAGATTTGATCCTTCTCGGACTTGATAGATCAAGAGTTCAGATGAATTTATGTTGATATAACATATATTAAATTGATGTAAATGTGTATTAAATACATTTATTAATGTAATTGTACTAGTCACCAATTTTTTTACTAATAATACTACAACGACAATTAATAATAAATTTGATAAATTGAAACTCGGATGAAAATATTTTATTATAGGAAAATCAAACATTTTCAAACTCTTTATAACCTTAACATACCTTATAGAATTATACTGCACCTCGAAAGATCTGATTGAGAAGATCACAATCTTTAATAATAACAAATTCTTTAACCATTATATTTATAATTATTTCTGAGCTTCCATTTCCGCTGAATTTGATGTCATTTCTAACTTTCAAAACTAACGGAATTGTTATGAATGAGATGACTTCTTGTTTTCATAGCCGCCCTATTTTATCTCTTACTATATACCATTCAAAGCATTCTTGACTGCCAATAAAGTTTTGGCCTACATCTATTTTAAACGTGCATTTACTGCTGAACAAGACCTGGCAAAATGGGACTCAATATAGAACCGTGAATGTTGTTTTCATAGGAATTTGGAGGCGAATGTAATCCGTGTATTGCGGTGCACGATGGTTAGAAAATAGGTAAATTGTGTTGAATATATACTCACGGGTACTGTTATATATATAGATAAGATTAAGACATTAAGACATCTACCTCTACCCTCCGTTAAAAATAATTCCAATTCTTTCGAGAAACTGAGGCCCACGCAGACTTTGATTGGGCTGGATCTTTCCTAACATTAAACAACTTGCAAATCTCTTCGTTCACGAGGAAAAAGATTGCGCTTCAATATGTGGTGATATTTCCACTACGCTTATCAGCAGTCAATGCTTGAATGCTGCTGCTACTCCCATGCGGCACGGCATACTACGCGGCCTGTCGGCATTCTTCATGTGGAGATCAACCAATCCCCCTATAAATTTATCTCAATGGCATAGAAATGGCATCGGCGGGATAGAAATGGCATCGGTGTAATCTCGGCGGGATAGAAATGGCATCGTCTACACGCCACGCGAAGATCATTCTGATCGAGTGTAGTGTCATTTTCTGTCGCCCTTCAAATCAAATCAACTTTCCATTATTCAACCTCTTCTCCCTAGTGTCAACTTTTTCTTAATTTGCTTAGAAATTTATTTAAATAGTTGTTGAGAGGACTTGTGCATCTCAATACTATATATATTTTTTCAAGGTTAGTTTAATTGGTTTAGTTTTTTTCAAATTAGTTTTTTTTATTTTATTTTTAAACAATTTTTTTTAAATGGGAGGTCAAAGTAAGATCTTATGAAATACATTAAAAATACATATATATATTTTTTTGGAATAGTATTTAGGTTATAGATAAATATTTATTTTGGAATAAGATTTTTATGTAATTATTATTAAATGGATTATAAGAATTTAATTTTTATAATACAAATTAGCAGTTATAAATGAAAAGTTCAAATTTATTACAAAACGTTGAAATTTATGACAAAAGCAGCTATGTCCCTTTTATCTTTTTAAACAAATTAATTAATTAAAACTTGTCATATGAAATGAATTATGATTTTTTTAGCATGAGATATAGATTAAATTTAAATTTTTCATAATTTTTTTTATTTAAAAAAATAAAAATAAAAATTCTAAACCTTTATTTTGAAATAAACAATATCTATGGAAAAAATTATCTTTAATAGTCATTTTTTTTTCTCATAATAAAGCACGTTGAACAATTATTTGAAATCTGCATTTATGTAGAAAACCAACTTTCAGGTCAACATAATTAACTTACACTTTTTTGGTTTTTTTTCGTTTTTTTTTTAAATCATAATAAACCACTTTGAAAAATAAATTGAATTCCGTATTTATGTGAAAACCGAACTTAGAGTTTGAATGAAAATGCATGAAAACAACTGCCACGAATAGATATCACATGAAATTACTTAAAAACCATTGTCACTCGTAGAAAAAATATGTTGTAGTCACATCAAAAGTTTGTGAGTGTGCCAAAGTCAATGTTAGGTGGCACCATATCTACCAACGAGGAAAACCCATGTTTCATATCTTAAACCAAGTTCTAAATAAAGAAAACAATGAGAAGCCTCGCCTGAACGACTTCAAGAGATATTCAATGTGAATTGTATCATCAACATTTTCTCGAATGTGTATTTTTTTTAAACTTATAAATACTCTTGTACCTCAAATTTTGGACAACATTAACTAAACTATCTCGTAGTATAAGACTTTTATTCCATCTTGAATTGCATGAAATAAATCTTATTAGTAAACCGTCAATTTCATTAATAAAAAACATATAATAATTAAGTTGATAGTTTGATTTATAAAATTATTAATTTTATTATTATATATTGTAATGAAGATGATAGTAGAGCTTATAAAAATGTTTTAGGTTTTATAATGGCCATGATAGTTAGGTTATAAAAGTATTTGTATAAATGGAAAAAAATAAAGCACATAATTTAAAAGTAAACCTGCCACCATTTTTTATCTTCTTAGCTGACAACCATTGAACATTGAACATAGGACGTGGTATCCTTATCCTTTGAGCATATAAAAGACTTGTGTTAGTGTTCTTGTTGGTCTTCCCACCGAAAGTTTTTCTTTCTCCATGTACAATTGAAATCATTTCAAGTTATTTTAATTTGAAGTTAAGATTCATGGGAAAGTCTTTACTATTTGAAAGATTATAATGACTGTTAGGTTAATAGACGTTGGTTTTGGGAGGGTTTATTTTTAATAAATTTGAGCGTGGTATTAAAATTCAGATATGTAATTATTGTAATATTAATTTTATTATTATATTATTTATATTATTTATTTTTTATGAATTTGATATATAATATCCGATTAATATTTTGAATATTAATTATCCATTTTTATTTATTAATGTTAGTTAATTCAATATTGTTAATGTAAGTTAATTTAATATTGTTATTTACAAATATTTATTTATAATTTCAAAGGGGCGGAGTTTCATTTTTTTAAGATATATATGTCTTAAATGTTCAACTTATATCTTCGCTTGCTTTCGTGTGTTTAAAGCTAATTAACTTTTACACAATTAAAAATAGATATAGGTTTTATTTCGAAAAAGAAAATTGATTTTAGCAAAAATTTAATAATTATAAGAAAAAGTCAATATCCAAAAATATTATCATTAAAGTTATAGTATTGAGATTATTCATATATAATAAATGTTTCTGAGATCAAATATATCAAATATTATTTTAATTGTGATTTTTTTTAATAATTTAGTATGGTAAATTTATTATCTATTTTAAAATATATATATATTTTTAAATATTTATTATTATTATTATTATTATGATGATTTGAAAGCACTAATGATTTAGTGAAAATCTTCCAATTATATAAAATTTGAAAATGATGTTATTGAAATAAATGTTTCTAATAATTTTGGCAAGCTTACTAAAAAGAAGCTTAAAGAATTTATGAAATTATTTTAGATGTTGAACATTATATATATTAATGAAAATATAGTATTTATGTGTAAAACATTTAAAATGGCATATTTCAATTTTTTATTATTATAGTAGTTAGGTTTTAGAATAATATATATTAATTTTTTAAATAATTAGAAACTTATAATTTTATAATAATTTGAATGTGCATAAATTAAATATAATAAAATGTATAATAGATATAATAGTAAGTAATAATTTTTTTTTATCTTAATTCCATGTTAGATTTAAGGGTTGTGGGCATAGATGTGTGAGAGCATGTGATGAAAATAAACGAAGGAAATTGTTACCCAAAGTATGAGAGGAAGGTTTAAGAAAAATATTGTTTAATTTTGTTAGGGGATGAAATGGGGAGGTATATTCTCGTCCCCAAACCATTAATCATGCTTATGTGAAATTATGACCTATACAGATAGATGATGTTAAATATTTATTGTAGTAATCATGATACAATGGACAAGATAAGGTAACCTACCTCCTCGTCTACACCTCATCAAATGTAAGGATAGTTGTATGGCTCACACATAATTTGGATTGAGGATATATGATGGTGGAATTTAGAGTGAGTGAAGGGTATTGAATGGTTCCTTAACTATAGGGTAATATGAGGCACAGTGATTTAGATACCGTGATGTGAGGAAACACCAAAGCCATTTTCCAACAACAAAGAATTTTCCAAGAACTGAGGAGTTTTGGCATACCTAGTACTGGAGGAGAAATGTTTGGAGGTAATGGAGATATTGGGCTAAGAGTTATACAACCAATGGTACCTTTATGAAGTAGTAAAACCAAGAGGAAATAATAGCCCATCTAGTCGTGGAGGAAGATAAAATAATAGAATTTAAATCCATGCAAGGTTGCTAGGCTAGAGCATGACATGATTCAATCTAAAAATGATATCCTTTAAGGATTCCCCATAATATCCAAAGAATATATCAATTATATGGAATAGGAATTAAAATGAGCATGTTGAGAGATTAAAATAGAGGAAGTGTTGATGTAAGTGTAAGGACGGGTGTGCGACCCATCCAATTTAGGGAGTACGAAGACCAAGAGATCAAGGTTTTCATGTAGTAGAGATTACTTTGGTGGTTTATCAAGAAACTGCTTCATAGAAATACAAAATTATGGTCCTCAAAGTTAACTTTAGCATATTCAAAGGAAATTTGAAGACTTGTGAAAGGGTTATTTGGTGCAAGAATATATGTCAACTGGGTCGATAGTAAATCACTAAGAATAGTGTAAGGAGAAGGTTCATAGGGATATAGGGGCAACCCATGATGAATCTATTGTTATATTAAAGTATGTTCAAGCAGTATTCCTCAAAAAATAGAATATTCCAAGTGACTCATATTTTGAGGGAAAAGGATGACAAGAGGTAGCAAAGTAAATCACCCTAGAGAAAGTCTCTCCATATTTTGGTATTTTATTACACTTTTATATATTTTGTTGTTGGTTAGGTCTAATTATACTTTTACATATTTTATTGTTGTTTAGGTCCAATATTTTGATAACAACTCCTAAACTATCTATTTTTACTAATAATATTATCGATACAAATGACAAAACAATAAGTAAACTCTAGAAAATCATGATAAAGGATATCATAGCTATTGATGTGGATTTTATCCTATAAACCTTTATATTATTAGTTTTGTATGATATTACTTAAATTATTCCTTAAAATACATATGAACTATTTAATTGGAAAAAAAATCATATTAATAAAAATACGCATTGTGAGAGCAACAAGTACACCAAAAAAGGGCTATTTTGATTAACTGTATGATTAACATGATTGTCCAAGCAATCCTCGCTACATAATTTTTTTTGGTTTTTATGATATCTAAGTTATTATGGAAATAATAGAAAATATGCCACAAGACATTAAAAAAATACAAAATTTGTAAAACATACTACTTGAAAACTGAAGGTATAACATCGCCGAGCCCTGAACCCCCAAACCGGGGGATATTGGAAAAATTAAATATGGTAGTCCTTTTTCAATTGAGTTTCTAGAAAAGGAGTGTTCCAAATATTTCTTGCAAATTAAGATTCATATCACTTGAATTTGCTAAAGAAGGACTAACATTTTCTCCTTATTTTTTTGCATCATGGTTCAAGTATCAACTAAGAATTCCATGGATGTGGTCACACTTGAGACGATTCATTGATTGAATCAAATTTTCAAGATGAGAATTTCTTTTTGAAGGTGGGAAATCATCGCCATTGGTTACCTATACTCCTCACCAGGAAGGCACAACATGATATATTTTATCCCATAAACACAACTATACGTTGCATCTAGGATAAAATAAAATCAATTATCTAGTATACTAGTAACTTGGGTGAGATCTTGGACAAATTCAAGAGGGTAGTGAAGCTACTAGGATAGAATTAAGCCTTCCTACCCTTTCTAATTCTAAAAATTAGCTTGAGGAGCATAAATGAGCATAGAGAATATGAATAGTTGAAACAAGATCCTAACCCACAAAAAGTCACATACCTAATTAAATATATACTTACATGTAGTGATAGATAATTGCGCTACTTCTCTAAGTGTCATGGAATTCAATTGCTAATGAAAAGGGATGAATTTGACATTGCATACACACATAATGCATATATGTCCAGCCAACCTAAATTGTTAAATCCTTTTAAACCCAACACTCTTTTAAAACATGAAGAGACCCTAAAGCTCAATTTAGATCTAGTCATCCTCGACCACCCCGATGAATATAGAGAAAAAAATATGTTACAGAAGAGGAGTGCATAGAGTAGTTAAGAAAAAAAAATTTAAAGCAAGGGGAAAAAGGAGTATTTCTTACCTAGTCATTTGTCATTTCAATTATATATTTTTGAAGTATAGCTTGTTAACCAACATCTTTCCTTCCAAAATTTATGGGGTGCCAACCTGACCTAAGTGTCTCCCACATGATTGAAAATATGCACCATCTACCTATTCACCTTCACACCCATGCATTTGGATATATAAAAATGTTGTCTCTCGCTTAATTGGAGTCCACAAATAGTGTACTAGGGGTCCAAAATTGCATGAAATTCACTTCCAAGACTGAAATTGAGCTAAGAAAAGAGATGTTAGCCTCAAATTCCCCATGTGGGTTGGACTTTGGAACAAACATCCTCATCATTTCTTAATGAAGGGACTTTAGGAGCTTCTTATACTACACAATCTCATACATCCAACACCAATTGAAAAATAATGACAAGTATTAGAGCCATGCGGCCCCAACAATTCCTCCGTAGTTTATAGTGATACTTGAATGACACAAATTTCTCCTTCCTCCTGGCTATAACTATACTGGCATGACAAAAATTTCAAATTCCTCATGTTAGTTGGAGTCTGGGATGCACATCCTCATCATTTCTTAATGAAGGGACTCAAAGAGCTTCCTGTATTACAGTCTCATACATCCAACACCATCTAAACAATAATGAAAAGTATTGGAGCCACATAGCCCCAAAAATTCCTCCTCATTTTATATGTATACTTGCATGATGTGAATTTTTCCTTCAAGCCATAACTATAGCTATAACTATAAATATAACTATAACTATAACCATAAGTATGCTTGTATAATGTGAATGTCAAATTCCTCATGTGATTTGGACTCCATAATGAACATCCACATCATTTCTTAACAAAATGACTCGAGGAGCTGCTTATACTACACAATCTCATACATCTAACAACATCTGAAGAATAATGACAGATATTGGAATTATGTAGCCCCAACAATTAGAGCATTTTTTATAACTATACTTGCATGACACAAATTTCACCTTGAGACTAGATTACTCTCACAAATAAACTTTATTTTAGTAATAATAAGGTTATGGGATGGGTCTAAAAATCTCAATATCATTAATCTTGGTTACTCCTTAGGCTAATGAAGCACCCAATTTAGCAACAAAATTACCTAACTAGATATTATGCCTTAAAATATGATGCACCTTATATGTTTCAAGCTCTTTAGTATCCCCAAAGCTTCTTTAGAATTTTCTTTATATCATGTCTTTAAGAAAATTATTCTTAATCAAGATTTGAATAATAATTTAGTGTCTTAATTGATTATATATATATATATATATATATTCATGAGCAATCACTAGATTAGAGGAGAACAAACGCTTTTAACTGTCCTAATGCCAAAAAGAAGGTTAATTCAATTGTTTCATCCTAGCATAAAATAGACCCTGGCTCCTACAACCCCTATGTAGAATATGTATAACTATAATAAACAATTTTAATTACTTATTGAACGACATATCCTATATATCCATTTAAATGGAAAAAAAAAATATATATATTCTATGTGGACTATTCAAAAAACATGAGAAACTAGTGAGTTAAGACTACCTCTCATGGAAATGGTCATAGATGAATGACTTACTTAAAGCGATTGAATCCCAAAAATGATACTTGCAATTTCAATTTCAAAGATAATATATTTTCTATCATTTTAATGTTTTTTTTTAAATATATATAATTTAAGTTATTATAATAGTAATTGTCTATCTAGCCTTAGATAGACATTGAACATGTGCTTTGTTAAGACAATCCTAGATGTTAAGTCATTGGTTCAATTCCCTACCTTATTTTGGTGTTATTCTTAGACATGATCACTATATAACCTCACCATTACTAACTTAAAAAATTAATATATATATATATATATATATATAATAAATAAAAAAATTATTTAAATATATATAATTTAAGTAACAATAATAATAATAGAAGAGGACAATATTAATAATAATAATAATTTTTTTAGTAATTTTGTGAAATATATTCAAGTTAGTGATTAGGTACCTTCCTAATACATTTCAAAATATTAAATGATTTCAATTTCTCACTCTTTTTAATGTTATGCTTAGACATAACTCTCATATAACCTCATCATTACCAAACTTATATATATTGAATTGTAATAATAATAAAAGAAGATAACCTTAATAATAATAACATATTTCTATTAATTTAATGAAATATATATCTTATAAAAATGTTATATATTTATATATATAATTTGAATTGTAATAATAATAAAAGAAGATATTATTAATAATAATAACATATTTGTATTAATTTAATGAAATACGTATCTTAAATAAACTTAAATAGCGGTTGAGAATTTAAGTGGATAACTTAAATGGCATACTCAAATCGGAATTGAGCTACATTCAGAGTCGTAAAATTAATCTAAAATCCCAATTTCGCTAATGCTCTAATGGCAGTTTTTCCATCGAATTGAAATTCCTAATCAAATTTTGAACGCACTTGATGAGGAAAAAACCCACGCCGTAGCCCACCCGGTCTCGCATCACATGTCCAAATCTTTAGACAATGACGGACACTTGCCGTCACTTTGAAAATAAACGTAACCTACCGAACCCTATCACTTACGGTATACCATTTAATTCCCTATTCAAATGCATAGAACGCTAAGTAAACCCATGCGCTCAAAGTCATCTGCGTTGAATACGGGATCCCAAATGGAGGAATGTAATCTCTTGAACATAGACCCATGCGTGTCCAGGGTCTTCATATTAATTTCCGCCGCCGTGGGGCCCGGTTAGAGATGCCCGAAAGAACAGTAAGCAGTGGCACCGTGGAAATTTTACGCGGTAGAGACAAATCAGAGATTGAAAGTCGAAACAAAAACTGTAGATCTGATAATCTTCAAAGTGCCTGCCTTGACCAGGAATAAGAGTTGTAGAAATGCTGTGAAACAGTAAATGCGATATCCTATCGCAGAGATTGTGAAGAAATTTCCAAATCAATTAGTCAATTCCCGGACGATGCAGTATAGGGCACGGCATCCAGCTTGGGTTGTTCGGATTCAAATTTCAATCCCTCTGCAGACAATGGAACTTCTTATAAATTGAACCTCCTTGGCCACAATACCCATGTCCAGTTGAGAAAAATGGCAACTAACATTATTCTGGGTGTTTTTATTGCCATCTTCTGCTGTTCAATCCTCGCAGGTAAATTTGCATTACCCAACATTTATTTGTCTTCTTCTCGAAAATTGAATTGTTATGTAAAGCTTCAGATCAATAGGGCATTTCTGTTAAACTGATTATAATTCAATCTTCTTGTTCACAATAGAATTGTTATGGAAAGCTCAAGATTGAAAGCGTCTCTCTGTTAAACTGATTATAATTCAATCTTTGTGCAGAAGGTGCTAAAATAGGAGTGAACTATGGCATGGACGGAACCGATCTGCCACCTGTAGGCCAGGTGGTAACTTTGATGAAGAACAATAACATCGGGAAAATGAGGATTTTCCAAGCGAACAGAGATGCTCTGAAAGCTTTTGCCAATTCGGGGATTGATGTAATTGTGGGAGTCGGCAACAATGAATTGCAGGTCATCTCCTCCAGCCAGGCCGCAGCGAACGGTTGGGTTAACGACAACATTCGGCCCTTCTATCCCGCCACCAATATCAAGTATATTGCAGTGGGCAACGAGGTTTTAACAAGCACGACGTTCGGATCGTATCTTGTTCCTGCCATGAGGAACATTCAAACCGCGCTGCAGAATGCCAATCTGCAGAATAACATCAAGGTTTCTACTACTCACGCCTCCGATGTTAGCAATGGCTACCCGCCGTCTAACGGTGTCTTCAAAGACGAGTTCAAGGACACCATGAAGTCTCTGCTTCAATTCCTGTCAGATCACGGCTCTCCCTTCATGGCCAACATCTATCCATACTTCAGCTACATCGGTAACAGGGGTTCCATTGCTCTGGACTACGCTCTGTTTAGGTCAACCTCTACAGTGGTGACAGACAACGGTCGGAACTACAAATACTTGTTCGACGCCTTGGTCGATACTCTTGTTTCGGCCATGGAAGCCTTGGGATATCCCAACATCCCACTTATCGTTACTGAGAGCGGATGGCCTTCTGCTGGGGCGGATGTGGCCACAGTTGACAATGCTCGTACTTATAACAACAATCTCATCCGCCATGTGTTATCGAATGAAGGAACGCCAAAGAGACCGGGGACGAGCATTGAGACCTATATCTTCGCTCTCTTCAACGAGAACCAAAAGAACGCCGGAACGGAGCAGCACTTTGGGCTCTTCTACCCTAACCAACAGCTTGTATACCCTGTTAACTTTTCTCCATAATTCTGGTGCTGGTGAGTCCAACATACACATGAAACTGATGTTGACAAGTCCTCCTCTATATGCGAAATACCTTGATACGTATATTATCTAGGATGCTACATATATTGTAAATCCTTCTACAATAAATTGCGAACAATAAACTGTCGCAGCCGTCGAGTTATCTGTTTGAAATGATTTGCCTTTGGTTTTGTTTTGGAAATTAAATGCCTGCGCAATGAATTTATGTTGATGCACAAAAGATATATCATCCAAAACAATTTTGAATATAATCTCCAATAAAAACATTATCGAGACGGGGTAGCTCAGATTTGCTAACGATTAGAGAGAAGGGTTGATTGACCGTAAGTGTTAGAGCAGTCGTCTCGAACCTTGAACCGTCTTGTAGACATTTCTTCTAACTTAAAAACCAACATTACACAACAAGAAAAGATAATTTTATTATATTAATTTGAAAAATATATATTTTATATTAATAAGAATAATAATATATAGATACTATAAATTATGATTAACTATATACATACTATAAATTAACTTGAAATATATATAATATATATTAATAAAAAAAAATAGTAATAATATATAATAATTTAATATATCATACATGAAATATATATAATATATATTAATAAAAAAAAATAGTAATAATATATAATAATTTAATATATCATACATGGCTATACTATTAATAAAGCAAAAGAACTAATAATATATTAATAATATATATTATATCATAGTTAGTTATATTATTAATAATATTATAATATTACAAATATTCATTATTAATAAATATTAGAATATTTATTTATAATGATTATTAGTAACATTATAATCTAATATTTCTTAATGATAATTATTAGTAATATTATAATAATATTTATATTACAAAATAAATATTATAATATTATAATATTATGAATATATATTGTTAATAATGAATATTAATAATATTATAATATTACTAATAATCATTATTAATAAAGATTTCAAAATATATTTATAATATATAATAGTAATAATATTATAATATTACTAATAATCATTATTAATAAATATTTCAATATATATTTATAATTATTATTAGTAGTATTATAATATTATTAATATTACTATATAAATATTAAAATATTATAATACTATCAATATATATTATTAATAATATTAAAATATTAGAAATAAGCATTATTAATAAATATTTGAATATTTATTTATAATGAATATTAGTAATATTATAATATTATTAATTTATACAAAAATAAATTAATAATATTATAATATTTTGATTCATTATTAATACTTATTATAATATTATAATAAGTATTAATAATATATATTAAAAATATTTATTAATATATTATTAATATTAACTATATACATACTATAAATTATCTTCAAATATATATAATATATAATAATAATATTTATTAATATAAAAATAATAAAAATAATATTTAATATTTTAATATTTATTTATAATTTAATATCATAGATGGTTATATTATGAATAAACCAGAAAAACTAATAATATATTAATAATATTTATTAAATATTAATAATATTATTATAATATTACTAATAATCATTATTAAACTGAAGAGAGTAATAAACCATATGAAACAAAATTTAAAAACAAAAAACCCAAGAGATTAAAAAACCCTAACAATCAATATTTGAGAGTGAAGATATTAATAAACCCAACGGATAATTAATAATACAAACCCAATGTCATCATAAACCAAAGGTTTAAATATTATAAACCATAGGAATTAGTGAACCCAAGCGAAAACCATTACCCAAAAAATTACAAACCAAATGAATTGGTGAACCCAAGGGAATTGATTTAAACATTCAGACAATTGTTGTCACAATGCGACGTTGGACCAACTGTGACCAAGGTTCGCCATGGGTGACTTTTATATTGAGACAATCTTTGTCAGAATGTGACATTTGATCAAGGATGACATTGATTGAGTATTCATATTATAAGCCAAAAGAAGTAATAAACCTAAGGGTTTAATATTAGAAACCAAAGGAATTCGTGAACCCAAGGGACAACCATCACCCAACAAATTATAAACCAAAAGAAATTGGTGAACCCAAGGGAATTGATTTAAACATTCAGAGAATTCTTGTCACAATGCGACGTTGGACCAACTATGAGCAGGGTCCATGGGTGACTTTCATATTGAAACAATATTTGTCAGAATGTCACATTTGATCATGGATGACATTGATCAATTATTCATATTATAAACCAAAAGAACTAATAAACATTGAGACAATTGTTGTCACAATGCGACATTGGGGCAAGTATGACCATGGTTGGCGAAGGGTGATTTTCATATTGATACAATGTTTGTCAGAATTTGACATTTCATCATGGATGACATTGATCGACTACTCATATTATAAACCAAAAAAACTAATAAACCCAAGGGTTTAATATTATAAACCAAAGCAATTGGTGAACCCAAGGGACAACCATTACCTAACAAATTATAAACCAAAAGGAATTGGTGAACCCAAGGGAATTGATTTAAACATTGAGACAATGGTTGTCACAATGCGACGTTGGACCAACTATGACCATGGTTGGCCATGGCTGATTTTCATAATGAGACAATGTTTCTCATAATGTGTCATTTGATCATGGATGACATTGATCGATTATTCATATTATAAACCAAAAAAACTAATAAACCCAAGGGTTTAATATTATAAACCAAAGCAAGTGGTGAACCCAAAGGAAAATCATTACCCAAAAAATTATAAACCAAAGGAATTGGTGAACCCAATGGAATTGATTTAAACATTGAGACAATTGTTGTCGCAATGCGACGTTGGGCCAAGTATGACCATGGTTGGCCAAGGGTGATTTTCAGATTAATACAATGTTTGTCAGAATGTGTCATTTCATCATGGATGACATTGATCGACTATTCATATTATAAACCAAAAAAACTAATAAACCCAAGGGTTTAATATTATAAACCAAAGGAATTGGTGAACCCAAGGGACAACCATTACCCAACAAATTATAAACCAAAAGGAATTGGTGAACCCAAGGGAATTTATTTAAACATTGAGACAATGGTTGTCACAATGCGACGCTGGACCAACTATGACCATGGTTGGCCATGGGGGATTTTCATAACGAGACAATGTTTCTCATAACGTGTCATTTGATCATGGATGACATTGATCGATTATTCATATTATAAACCAAAAATACTAATAAACCCAAGGGCTTAATATTATAAACCAAACTAAGTGGTGAACCCAAGGGAAAATCATTACCCAAAAAATTATAAACCAAAGGAATTGGTGAACCCAATGGAATTGATTTAAACATTGAGACAATTGTTGTCGCAATGCGACGTTGGGCCAAGTATGACCATGGTTGGCCAAGGTGATTTTCATATTGATACAATGTTTTTCAGAATGTGACATTTCATCATGGATGACATTGATCGACTATTCATATTATAAACCAAAAAAACTAATAAACCCAAGGGTTTAATATTATAAACCAAAGCAAGTGGTGAACCCAAGGGAAAATCATTACCCAAAAAATTATAAACCAAAGGAATTGGTGAACCCAAAGGAATTGATTTAAACATTGAGACAATTGTTGTCGCAATGCGACGTTGGGCCAAGTATGACCATGGTTGGCCATGGGTGATTTTCATATTGATACAATGTTTGTCAGAATGTGACATTTGATCATGGATGACATTGATCGATTATTCATATTATAAACCAAAAAAACTAATAAACCCGAGGGTTTAATATTATAAACCAAAGGAATTGGTGAACCCAAGGGACAACCATTACCCAACAAATTATAAACCAAAAGGAATTGGTGAACCCAAGGGAATTGATTTAAACATTGAGACAATTGTTGTCACAATGCGACGTTGGGCCAAGTATGACCATGGTTGGCCAAGGGTGATTTTCATATTGATACAATGTTTGTCAGAATGTGACATTTCATCATGGATGACATTGATCGACTACTCATATTATAAACCAAAAAAACTAATAAACCCACGGGTTTAATATTATAAACCAAAGGAATTGGTGAACCCAAGGGAGAACCATTACCTAACAAATTATAAACCAAAAGGAATTGGTGAACCCAAGGGAATTGATTTAGACATTGAGACAATGGTTGTCACAATGCGACGCTGGACCAACTATGACCATGGTTGGCCATGGGGGATTTTCATAATAAGACAATGTTTCTCATAACGTGTCATTTCATCATGGATGACATTGATCGATTATTCATATTATAAACCAAAAAAACTAGTAAACCCAAGGGTTTAATATTATAAACCAAACCAAGTGGTGAACCCAAGGGAAAATCATTACCCAAAAAATTATAGACCAAAGGAATTGGTGAACCCAATGGAATTGATTTAAACATTGAGACAATTGTTGTCGCAACGCGACGTTGGGCCAAGTATGACCATGGTTGGCCAAGGGTGATTTTCATATTGATAAAATGTCTGTCAGAATGTGACATTTCATCATGGATGACATTGATCAATTATTCATATTATAAACCTAAAAAACTAATAAACCCAAGGGTTTAATATTACAAACCAAAGGAATTGGTGAACCCAAGGGATAACCATTACCCAACAAATTATAAACCAAAAGGAATTGGTGAGCCCAAGGGAATTGATTTAAACATTGAGACAATGGTTGTCACAATGCGACGCTGAACCAACTATGACCATTGTTGGCCAAGGGTGATTTTCATAAGGAGACAATGTTTCTCATAACGTGTCATTTGATCATGGATGACATTGATCGATTATTCATATTATAAACCAAAAAAACTAATAAACCCAATGGTTTAATATTATAAACCAAACCAAGTGGTGAACCCAAGGGAAAATCATTACCCAATAAATTATAAACCAAAGGAATTGGTGAACCCAATGGAATTGATTTAAACATCGAGACAATTGTTGTCGCAATGCGACTTTGGACCAACTATCACCATGGTTGGCCATGGGCGATTTTCATATTGATACAATGTTTGTCAAAATGCGACATTTGATCATGGATGACATTGATCGATTATTCATATTATAAACCAAAAAAACTAATAAACCCAAGGGTTTAATATTATAAACCAAAGGAATTAGTGAACCCAAGGGACAACCATTACCCAACAAATTATAAACCAAAAGGAATTGGTGAACCCAAGGGAATTGATTTAAACATTGAGACAATTGTTGTCACAATGCGACGTTGGACCAACTATGACCATGGTTGTCCATGGGTGATTTTCATATTGAGATAATATTTGTCAGAATGTGACATTTGATCATGGATGACATTGATCGATTATTCATATTATAAACCAAAAAAACTAATAAACCCAAGGGTTTAATATTATAAACCAAAGCAAGTGGTGAACCAAGGGAAAATAATTACCGAAAAAATTATAAACCAAAGTTATTGGTGAAGCCAAGGGAATTGATTTAAACATTGAGACAATTGTTGTCATAATATATATATATATATATATATATATATATATATATATATATATATATATAGCACCCCGTTTCTATTGTTTTTAAAAAAATGAATCTTAAAAATGCGATACTATAAACCTCATTAGGAATACATACTGCAGATGAAAAGAGTGATAAAAATAAATTTGTGATATGACCCATACTACAGTAATAAAAAAGAAAGCACAAAATTGTAAACTGAATGTTTATAATGAAATATTAATAATGTTAGTAATTCAATATTTGTATTTAAATTAATGTCAATGTATATATTAACTGTAGTCTAATATTATTAACAAATATAAATATCTTGTCATTGAACCAAACCACAACACATTTAGCAAACGACATTGATAAATATTTTTAGTTCCATGAGTAGTCGACATTGATCGACTACTCATATTATAAACCAAAAAAACTAATAAACCCAAGGGTTTAATATTATAAACCAAAGGAATTGGTGAACCCAAGGGAGAACCATTACCTAACAAATGGAATACAACTCCAAATAGCTGGGTCCATCATAAAACAAGGAAATCACCTAACATAAAAGAAAACAGACGTGATATCAACAAAACAACTTTCAATTAATAGTGAATAGAATAAGCAACATAGAAAAGCAATTTTCCGTCTACAAATATAGTAACATGCACATATACACAATTTATAAAACGATATGATCGACAAGAACAACAAGATCCTCCTCCAAGATGGGAGGTGTAATAATACTAATATTACAATTACAAAGCTTTTTGTTTACTTATGAAATGTATTTTATGTTTTTTTTTAGTTATTAAATGTATTTTATGTTTTTTTTAATAGTTGCATAAAAAGTATTCAGATATTAAAGACTCGGATACATTTGTTATAATAAAACAAGGGCACCACATTGCTAATTTTTAAATTGAAAAATGCTCTGCAGATTCATTGTTATAATATATATATATATATATATATATATCAAAAATCTCCTTAAAAAGGCTTACAAAATGTCAAAAATAAGATGTATTGACAGAATTGCATCATGTGTAGCATAGTGGTTAGATGGTTTCCCACTAGGGGGAAATACTAGTCGTATAGACAAGGCGTTGCTCGACAACGACATCACCACTTGACGTCCAGAGTAGGTACACGGTCAAGATAGTATGCTCGGAGTTCTCTATGTGCATCCCGTTCATGAATATGGATGAGGAGATTCATCCAATTTCTTATCCGTTGCAGTAGTTGTATCGTGGGGCGCAACCGGTAAAGAGGCAGAGTAGGTGGACGCAAGATTCGCTCCTGTACATTAAGAAGTGCAGCTTCTTGTTCATTGATTTCTTTGCAAAATTGTCGGAGCTGTGAGATATATCTATGATCCATTATGTTCCTGCAAGGAAATTGAAAGCATGTTGAAATCCTATTCACTAATTTGTCTTCAAAGGGCATCTGGGTATAAATTTTATGCTTCACTCTCTATCCGCAGTGAAAGCGGTAGCTATTCGTTTGGTGCCCGTACACCATCGAAACAGAACACAAACTCATCAGTTCAATTTTCTATTAATAAATTATTGGTTAAAGAAAGAAGTTTTCGTATTGCCATCTACAAATATAGTAACATGCACATATACACAATGTATAAAACGATATGACCCACAAGAACAACAAGTTTTTCTCGATTGTTTAAATTACGAATTATTTTTTTAATAATCTAAGTTGGTAATTAATAATTAAAGGTATTTTACAAAAAGCCAAAGAAATATTTATTTTTATCTAAATATATTTGCAATCAATTTTTTTAAAGTAATAATTACATTTGTTTTTAATAATAATTTATCATTCATATCTTAGATTTTTTAAATTATCAAATTTTTTATAATAGTTTTAATTAATAGTTAATAATAAAATTTATTTTAAAAGATGGTAAAGAAATATTTTTTTTTCTCTTAATTTAATTTCAATTAATTTTTTTAAATCAATAATTAGATTTATTTTAAAACATGACAAGGATTGAATTTTTTTTTTTTGATGTAAATTCAATTTTAATAAAAAAAATTTATGGGTCCAATTTAAATAAAAAAAATAATATTACTAATATAAATATTATTTTTAACTCGTAGTTTTGTTTTCGATATAGTTTATAGAACAATATAGAAAAAAATTACGAATGATATGCAAAAAATAAGGAATTTTAAAAGGAAATTCAATAATCTAAATACAAATAAAACGTGAAAAAGAAGATATATATTAAAAATTTAATTCCAAATTTATCTAAGCTAAAAAGTTAGGTACGATCAATATTCTATTGAAGCGTTCTATGTTGAGTATATAATTCTGTTAATTTTGAATTTTTTAAATTATATTTATGTTTTATATACTTTGGAAAAGTTGGCTTTTTAGAAAATATTGGCATTAAAAATTTTCATTACAACTAAATGAAAATGTGTAACCGAAAAAAAGACTTACTCCAGACAACAAAGAGCAAGAAATTTGCAGGGAATATATTGCCTTAAAATCACTCACAAAAACTATGAATGCATATTTCTTTGATGTATAATTTGTTAACAAATATTAGTGCAAATTAGAAATAATTTCTAAATCTTTTGGCCTATTCCAAAACCTATTGTTAAGTATCATATTAATTTTTTTTTAAATATAACAAAAAAAATTGCTAAATAAACAAAATTTTAATACAGTAATTGAGAGTAAGTTATATATATATATATATATATATATATTAACTTCACTATATCTGCATCCTGCAACCTGCCTCCAGACTTAATAATTTAATTTCAAGAGAAATTTAAAATATAAAATTCTATTCAGACACATTCATTCTTATTCCTGACGTTCATTTAATTTACATACCAACCTGCTCACTTTCGGCTTTCCACTGGAAAATGAGCAACCTGCTCACAACATTTACCTTATATGAATTGTCTAGACTCTAAATAACGATGAACACAATTGAAAAATATGAAATGGTTAATACCAGATGAGCAACCATTCCCTACACGATAATCATGAGATATTTAGAAGGTAAATATGAAATGGTTAATACCAGATGACCAGCCATTCCCTACATGTTAATGATGAGATCATTAGAAGGTAAATAATGCTTGCAAAGGAGCAAGGAATATCTTGTTTTGAAATCGCCAATCTTCACAGAATAGAATCCCGAGAGAGAACAAAGCAAGAAATTTAATGCAACAAATAAAGAAACGAACCGATCCTCCAATAATGAAAATAAAATCTCCATGACTAGTTGTAGTAGGAAATATCCTTAATCCATCCTCTCTTATTTTCTCTGTTATGTTTTATAGGTCTTTCAATCAAAAATAGTTTTAAAAAAACACAATTTTTCCAAAAAAATATTGAAAATTCCCAAGAACATATAAATTAAAATACGAAAACTATAACTTATTTGTGAAACAAAGAAAGTTCGCAAAAAAATACTCTATTATGAATATTAATCTAGAAAGTAATTACAATATGTTAATATAAGAGAAAATTATAATGTAATTACAATTTTTTTTAACAAATATGAATTAGTTATTTGGGTAAGAAAGTAACTTTATAAAAATATTTAAACTTTACCAGAACACACAGATCTAATAGGGAAAATATAACTACTATCTTTGAAACAAAGTAATTTTACAAAAACACATATACTTTACAATAAATTTGTATGCACAAAGTAAATAAACTACACAGATATAATAAGAAAAATATAATAATAATAAATATATAAAGAAATTTAACAAATCACTGGATACGTCCCTTTTTCCCGCTTCATGATGAGCAGCTTTTAAAAGAAAATTACATATTTATTGTATAATATGGTTCACGTCATTATGTAGATTATTGTTTTTTCTCCCAAATTTAATCTTTAAGGGTAACTACAATTTAATTATCCATTTATTTTGAAATTAAATAAAGATAAATCATTGGATACGTACCCTTTCCAGCTTCATGATGAGCAGCTTTTTAAAGAAAATTACATATTATATGTTATCGAAATATGGATCACGAGATTATGTAGATTATTGTTTTTTCTCCGAAATTTAAATTTTAAAGGTAACTATAGTTTTATTATCCATTTATTTTAAAATTAAGTAAACATAAAATTAGACAAAATTCGAGAATACTTTGGAGAATAGAATAGGATGACATTGTGAACACAATTTCTAAGATGTTTTTATGAAGGGTCAAGATTAGGACAAACATTATGTACGAGCAATATTAAATAAAATATATATCACTTGGCTTGAGACATTTCAAATACGATATTATATTTTCTTGAATATTGATACATTTTTTGATATTTTGTTGAAGTTAACAACTATGACAATCATTGTGTACACACATTGTTAAATTGTTATTTAATTTTGACTGTCTTTTCAGTCAAATCCTTAACATTCAGAGCGACTGTATTAAACAACGTAGTAATACACAGATATAATAAGAAAAAAATAACTAGTTCGACTGTTTTTTTAAGTCGAATCCTAACATTCAGGGCGACTGCATCACATTATCGCAATTACATTGACCGAAGTGGTCGCTATAATCGCGAAGAAAACATCGACCATGACTAAATTTAATAACTAAAATCTTCATCATTTAAATAAATATAAACAATAAAGTAATATGGATCGCGAGATTATGTAGATTATTGTTTTTTCTCCGAAATTTAAATTTTAAAGGTAACTATAGTTTTATTATCCATTTATTTTAAAATTAAGTAAACATAAAATTAGACAAAATTCGAGAATACTTTGGAGAATAGAATAGGATGACATTGTGAACACAATTTCTAAGATGTTTTTATGAAGGGTCAAGATTAGGACAAACATTATGTACGAGCAATATTAAATAAAATATATATCACTTGGCTTGAGACATTTCAAATACGATATTATATTTTCTTGAATATTGATACATTTTTTGATATTTTGTTGAAGTTAACAACTATGACAATCATTGTGTACAGACATTGTTAAATTGTTATTTAATTTTGACTGTCTTTTCAGTCAAATCCTTAACATTCAGAGCGACTGTATTAAACAACGTAGTAATACAGAGATATAATAAGAAAAAAATAATTAAATTTAATGAAAATATTATTTAAATTATATCGGGGAGGGTGGAGATCCGACTATAAAACAGTCAATCATTGGGACCAATCGGGAAATTGTCGCGTCGATCATGCATCGAACCTTTTGGGCGCCATTAACAACCTAAGTTGGATGAGGCAGAGCAAACCCTAATGGTTCGATTTTGACTTCAACTTAGAATCGTAAGCACCAAAGAGTCCGAGACGACTGGCTGCACGCTTTCTTGAACAAAAAAAGGGGCGGGGCTATTTTTTTTTTGGCTTAAAGATACATCAGGGTAAAGAATCCCTCTGAGATGTGAGTTTGCAGGAGCAGAAGAACATGGCGAGTGAACAGGTAGAGATGTCAAGTCTAGAGGAACGAGCTGCAGAAAAGAAGCAACTCGCGGTGCCGGATTCACAGAAGCCAAAGAATGGCCAGAAAACTGGTGCTTCAAAGAATCCAGATATCTCATTGTTCAAACTTTTCAAGTATGCCGATTTAACAGATAAGTGGCTGTTTTTTAAGTCGAATCCTAACATTCAGGGCGACTGCATCACATTATCGCAATTACATTGACCGAAGTGGTCGCTATAATCGCGAAGAAAACATCGACCATGACTAAATTTAATAACTAAAATCTTCATCATTTAAATAAATCTAAACAATAAAGTTAGACCCAAAATAGTTAACGCTACGGGTTTCTGTTTGCGCCTCACCCATCCCAATGGAGTACAAAATTCCAAGAATTCTTTGCATGCAGGCTAAAGCAACCAACGAAATACAATACTGGGATCAAAGTGCAGTCATTACTTGCAATTTTGAGTGAAGCGGAAGATCGGCGTCTGTAGCCAACGGTCAGACCGCGAAAAATAATAGCTTCTACTCTCCAAGCCTCAACAACAGACTTTGCCGCAAAGCCTCTCGCCCTTCACAAATTCTACTGTCACTCCCTGTAAAATTGCCCTTTGCAGATTCAATTCCAACATCCAGTGGATTGCACACAACGCAGGAGACAAAGGAACCAGCGATTAGGGAAATCACCTAAATATGCTTTCCTTCGATCCGCGTTCTTCAACAACCTGCTCACCTGCTTAATTTTGCATGAGAAACGTCTGCCCTGTCTGCTCCACCTTTGAGGATGAGCTCCCACGATCGGAGGATGGCGGGCGCAGGTGGCGGGCGCATGTTTCATTGAGACCTTCAACAGTCGCATCGGAGGATGGCGGGCGCAGGTGGGGGGTGCACGTTCCAATGTGGTCACCACCATGTTGGGCCAGAATTGCAAACAACGCTTCTGCCACGTTGCAGAGAACTCTTCCTCTCCTCCACCGTTACCCCATGTGGCAGAAAACTCTTCCTCTCCTCCACCGTTACCCCATATGAAACCACAGGGCGCCCACAACATTGACACCTTGCATAACCCTTCCACACACTTGGACAAGGTTAATTTTTCAGTTTCATTGGAAATGTTAATTTGGATAGGTGGCAACTAATAAATGGCACAGTAAATTTTAAATCCAGATTTGTAAAAAATTAATTTAAGTACGACTTAAACACCTGATTTAGATATGCAAGGAAGTTAGTGGGGTAGATTTCAACCATCGATTTAGTGCCGACGACCAGAATATACTGGCATCTTCCAATCCTGACCATCAGATCAAAAAAATTAATTAGCCTAATCACAAAACATGCTCCTTCCGACAGGGGGTTACGCCTATCGG
>CM076580.1:1593579476-1593715364 GCA_034641835.2 Pinus albicaulis | reverse complement strand
AATTACCAATTCAATTCAATTTAATTTAATTTTAATTATAATTATAATTATTACCTTACAACATATCTACTCTACTCCAAAGTGTATTTCATCATTACCTATATTAGATACTATTAATATTTATAACGTCTTCTAAAACCAAAATTTTAAACTACCAATTTAAAACCCTGAATGTTTTTCAAATCCCAATCCCGAAGTTTTTCAATTTTCATTGCCGACGGGCTGATCAAACTTGGGATGGATTTAGATGAGTTTGTGGTAATGCTTTGAAAACACTCATGTCCAATACATCTTGGATGTAAATTTGGAAGGTCGTCACTGATACATGGTTTGGTTTTTCGATGAAGGATCAATTTCCTCGAGTATGATTCCAACCGGGCTTCTTCCTAAGCTTTAGACCCAATCCAACAATGGCAATGGCAATGCCAATTCCCTTTACAAAGATGCAAGGGGTAGGATCAGTTTTAATTAGGATTGTGCTTCATCTCCATTGCGATTCAACTGCTCTAAAATTAGAGGAAGCAGCAGAAGCAACCTATGATAGCAGCATTCTGAGAAGGTTGTGCAAGCAGGGCGGGTTGAAAGAGGCGCTGAAGACATTGACTGAAAACATCTCCGTAAAATCTTCTGACTATGTTTCTCTCTTGCGAGCCTGTGCTGATAAGAGGGCTCTATCAGAGACTAAATTACTGCACACCCACATGATAACGAAGATGGGATTGAAGCCAAAAAACATATTCGTACCAAACACGCTCATCAACACATATGCAAAGTGCGGGAGTTTGCAGGAGGCACGCCAAGTGTTCGACAAAATGCCTGAACGAAATGTGGTGTCATGGACTGTCATGATTGCAGCTTATGCCAAGAATGGGCTTGCTGAGGAGGCGTTGAGTTTGTATTATCAGATGCAAAAGACAAGGAGTCAGCCAAATCATTTCACGCTTGCCACTGTTATCTCAGCTTGTGCACATTTGGGTATTCTGCAACATGGCAAGGCAGTCCATGAAGAGATCAACAGGAGTAGATTTCAGGATGATGTTTTCGTGAGTAGTGGTTTGATAGATATGTATGTTAAATGTGGAAGTATAGATGATGCACGCCAAGTGTTTGATAAAATGCCTGAACGAACTGCTGTGTCATGGACTGCTATTATTGCAGGGTATGCACAGAAAGGGCACATTGATGAGGCGCTGAGGCTTTTTCAGCAAATGCCTGAGAGAAACATCGCTTCAATGAATTCTATGATTGCAGGGTATGCACAGAGGGGACGTGTCGATGATGCCATGAAGCTCTTTGTAGAAATGCCTGAACGAGATGTGGTTTCTTGGACTTCTATGATTGCAGGGTATGTGCAGAATGGATATGTTGACGAGGCAGTTGAGCTGTTTGATAGAATGCCTGAACGGGATGCAATTTCCTGGAATACAATGATTACGGGATTTGCACAGAATGGGCTGGCTGAGGAGGCCATGAAGGTGTTTGACAGAATGCCTAACCGAGATGCGATTTCCTGGAATGCCATGATTTCTGGCTATGCCCAAAATGGGCGGTTTGACAAAGCCTTAGAGCTCTTTAGACAAATGAGAGTCTCTGGTGTGAAGCCACACCCAGATACCTTCGCCAGTGTTCTTCCAACTTGTTCCAACTTGGCAGCTCTAGAACACGGTAGAGTGATCCATGCAGACATAATTAAAGGTGGATTGCAGCCAAACACATTTGTGGGGAACGCTCTGATTGATTTGTATGCTAAATGTGGAACCATAGAGGATGCATACATGGTATTTGACAAAATGCCTAGACGGGATGTGGTCTCATGGACTGCAATGATCATGGGACATGCCATTCATGGCCGTGGGAGAGAGGCCTTACAGCTCTTTGAACAAATGCGTTTATCTGGAACAGTCCCAGACCGTGTGATCTATGTTGGTGTCTTGTCTGCGTGTGCCCATGCTGGCCTAGTGGATGATGGCTGGCACTACTTTGATCAGATGAATAGACTTTATCATATGACACCTCTTAGAGAACACTATTGCTGTATGGTAGATCTTCTTGGTCGAGCTGGTAACCTGTATATGGCAGAAGATTTGATCAACAAAATGCCTATGAAACCTGACTCTGCTGTGTGGGTGTCTCTGCTCGGTGCCTGTAGAATTCATACCAATATAGAGCTAGGGGAACGTGTGGCAGAACACCTTTTTGAACTGGATCCTAAAAACGTTGCAACTTATGTGTTACTTTCAAATATCTATGCAGCCGCAGGCCGGTGGGATGACATTGGAAAAGTGAGAAAATTGATGAAAAAAAGGGAAGTAAAAAAGAAGCCTGGCTGCAGCTGGATTGAGGTTAATAAACAGGTATATGCATTTGCGGCAGAAGAGCAATCACTTCCGCAGATGGAGGAAATTTATGCAGAGTTAGACAGATTGTCTGGGGAGATGAAGGAGGCAGGCTATGCACCTGATACAAGATTTGTGCTAAATGATGTGGAGGAGGAACAGAAGGAACATAACCTTTCCTATCATAGTGAAAAGTTGGCAATTGCATTTGGGCTCATCAATACAACCCGTGGGACACCTATCAGAGTCATTAAGAACCTTAGAGTGTGTGGCGATTGCCACACTGCTATCAAATTCATCTCCAATATTTCTGTACGAGAAATTGTAGTTAGGGATGCCAGCCGATTCCATCATTTCAAAGATGGAAATTGTTCTTGTGGAGATTATTGGTGAACATGGAGACAAGTTTAGGTGTCATTGGAATCTTGCTCTTCTGAAGCAAAGCTTGATGAGTTTCAGTGGATGTTCATGGCCTAGACTAGGAGGGCCTTTGTATAAGATGCTCGTTGATCAGAAATTAAGATTACTGGAATTCGAATCATAACCAGTAATCTAACAGGCCATATATCCTTCGCTCAAATTAATTAAATTATCCTTAAAATTCTCTTGAAGCTAAATCTGGTATCAACAAATGATAATGTGTGTCACATAGTTAGGGATTTTGAAGGGTTGAGGTTTGAAATTCCCTATATCTCAATGTTCTTTTTAAACTCAATGAGGTTCATCGATTCTAGACACTGAACTGGAATGAACCATTCTTGAAGGCAAATTCCATAGGTAAAATGCTAAAATTGATTTCGAATTCACCCCAAATTATTTTTTTTCAACTTATATGGAAAAGAAGGGATCTGTGACCCTAACTTCTGCGTGCATTCATTCGTCCCACTACCCTCTGATGTCACCCTCCCCACACAGTTGTTTCTGCCCTTCAGATGTTGCCTGCCCATGCATTCTTTTCTGCTTCACCAATTCTTCTCTGATTCATACACCTTTAGGCCCGAGGCAAGTCACTCTACTGGAGCTTGGTTCTTCCTGGACAGTGGTGAGCCCAGATGACAGACCCCTCCCTAAGGTCTGTCTACCCCCAGGATAACACAACAATCAAGTGCCCTTCCAGCAGTGCTTAAACCACATTTATTCATAACTCCACAGGCTAAGGCTTAAGAGCCACTTCACTTCACACAACAGTGCTTGTTTCCCACCAAACCACGGTGTTGTGACCAAGAGCGTTCTTATACAAACTCATCGCACACACCAAAGGAATGCGTTTGACCATCTTCGTCATTGTCTGTGGTTTCAGTCTTTCATACAGTCATTCTCTTGACTATTCATCACCGTTGGATCAATATAGCAACACACAGCTACCATCGGATTTTTCTGTTTACGATTTCGATTTCCTTCACTGCCTCTGCACAGTAAACCCACTATATCTCTGCAACCCTGGTCTTGCCTTCTCTGCGCAATCTTCAACCTTCAATGGCCACAATGCGCCTGTGATATGAGATTCTTGCACATCGCCCCGAATTGGATTGACACAATCACAATGCATAAATTCAACAAGAATTATTCGAACTTTTGCCCCAATTTCGGACCAGCCCTCTTACATTCTCACCGGTTCAAACCCTTCATCTCGTCTATTCTAAAGACTACCATTTTCTGTGTAATCACAATATGGGTCGTTGAATATACTCAAGCATACTTGCTTATGGCAGTCATACTAATACTTGCCACAGTCACACAAACGCAATTTCTCCATGTTTTAGACACATTCACACACAACAAAAATGAAATGTGTAAATACTCTGTTTCATAGACATTATGTAAGTCATCATAGACTTCTGCCACAGATTGGAACCTCTTTGGTGCTACCCAATCTCCAACTAATAACTGGAATCTCAGAGTACGATTCTGCCCAGCTATTGAACCCCAAAACTGGAATCACACGTTCATGATTCTACCCAGTCTCTTACACTAACATTGCTCAATCATATTATACACATAGAATAGAAAAGAACAGCAATACACTGTCATGATGAATCTGTCTTTTTATTCAGAAAATTAACTGTACATACAAGTTAGAAAACCTGCTCTGCCTTTTTTTGGCTTATGGTCTGATACATCTTTTTCTGGCCATCCTCCCTGAACTCCCTCTCTCTCTCTCTGAGTTCTGCCTTCTTTGTAACTTGAATGACAATTAGGGAAAAAGAAAAACTAACATCTAACAACCCTCCTCAACGAATGGAGGGATTTACCAAATTTAGAAAAACTAATTCCTATAATATTGTAATGGACTAACTAGGTGGCTCAGTCTCCTTGCAAGGAGCTTTTGATAGCCAATTGTTCCTATTTTAATTCAGAAATTGACAACATTACTAAGTGAGTAATTATCCACTCAAACAAAATACTTTAAAAATAAAGTCTTCAAATTCTTATGACTGCTAGACCTCTTCTCAAACCACAACATGTAACCAACTTGTCACATTGTTGGCTCTACCTTAATGCTCCTACATCAGACTCCCAAAGTAGGAAAAATTATGACCTCCAGGTCATATGCATCCAATGTCCACGCTGGTTTCCAAACTTTGTATGGAAACTCTCCACTGCCTTCATTTTCATCACATTTCAGTTCTAGTCTCAACTTACTAGGCTTCCATACTTTATGTTGTAATCTGCTATTGCATTCACTTATCATTTCCTCTTCAATCGATGAATTGAACAATTCATCTCTTTCTTCTGCTTGCTACACATTCTCCTGGAATGTTTCACCTTAAGCTTCCATAACTCCTCAAGTTCTCGATCAAATTCTACACATCCACCTTTAAGTTGCTGACTGCCTCCTTCTACCACCCTTACATCCTTAATGTCCTTGAGGACATCTCCCTCAGCAATATCCATTTGCTATTCCTGAACTTAAAGTTTACTTCCAAGAAGTAACTTCAGTTCTTTAACCACAGTATCATATTCATTCTTCCTTTCCTTTATACTAGCAAACATATTATGAATTTGAAAACTGGTATCTACTCTTATCTCAACAACTTGAGACATTTTTCTATCCCTAATTGTAATCTTACTTCCATATTCAGGCTCCTTTAGCAAATATTTCATCAACTCAACCTCCCTTTGACATCTTTCACATTCTTCATCATAATGTCAATCATAGCGTTCTACTTCCATTCTACTTTCACCTTCTATCTCAGCAATACTGTATTGCTTGAGATCAGCCACCTTCTCAACTGCATTTATAATTTCCAGTTTTAAATCATACTTCACAGCTCCATTTTCTTCACTGTCCCCCAAGACAATTTTCTGTTCAACAGCTCCATACTGCAGCAACAAAATTCCATCTTTATTATGAGACATCCAAGCCTCATTTCTCTCTATTTCAACTTGATCTTTAAAACCAATTTCTTGCTTTGAATTCACGTCATATTTCCCTTTATCTACACACAAATTCTTATCAGAATTACATAAAATTTCCAGCACTTCTACCCTGCTCTGTTTTCTTGTAAATTTAAGGTTTCTGACAGCTTTCTCTTCAGATTTGTCATTGATGACAACTCCCTCTTTCTTATTCAGCTCTGATTTTATAGTCTGAGTACTCATTCTCTGGTTTTCTAGCCTCTTCTCCAAAAGATTTACCTCATACCACAAACCTACCATCTCACTTGGAATTTCTGCCATAAGCTCTGTACAATCTTCACCAACTTCTTCCTCTGCATCAATTATCAACCAACTTTCCTTATCTTCGCTGTTTTCAAGTTTAACATCCTTTAGTAACTGATGATCATCTACAACAACACTCAGTGGCTGCTCTTCTTTGACATCACCATGTAATAACTGTCCAATATTTACAAGATCTTTCACAGCAGTATTCAGCAGTTGCTCTTCCTCCTTCATCATAAGATTATATGAACCTTCTTCCATCTCTTGAAAAGACATAATTTGGCTTCCCTCTTCTTCTGTGACAACATGAGATAGTTGTCCTACTTCAGAATTTCCTGCATTCACACACAAAACATTAGTTTTAAAATGATGGGATTCTAAGATCACTCTGGATGGTCTCACATTTAATTCTTTTAGCTGACTTTCATTGTCAACATACTCCATCAAATTCTTCTTGATTTCCATATCCACTTCATCAATTTTTCCCAGAAAACTTTCTATGTCATATTTACATGGGCAGAGTTCTTTCTGCTTCATCAATCCCATCTCAAACTCGGCTTTCTTGAGCTCTCTATCCTTCCTCAAAACTAGTGAATGTAATCATTGTTTCTGCTGCAATGCAGACCATTTCACCCTATTTCTTTTCATCACCCAACCATAATATTCATCTCCACTACTCTCTTGAATCAACTTCTCTAGTTTACTAAACCTTTATTTGAATTCAGCAAACTCTTAGTCACATTCCTTTTGACCTGTCTTCTGAATGTTCTTCAGCTGAACATCTTTCTTCACCTGATTGTAGTCCTTCTCTGTATTAATCTTATGACTATGAACAATCATTTTCCTTCTTAACTTCTTGACAGTATCAAGAGACTGTCTTTCATTTCCCATACCTGAGCAATCTGCCTGGCCATAGTCTATCATCTTCTCCCCTGTCTGTGTGACAGTTCCAAATGATTGTCTGCCATAATCGGAGTTTGTACAACCTACAAACATACAATAGTCATTTGTTTCAAAACCATAAGGATCCATAGCCTCTCTTGTTGTCTCAAACATCAGCTCTTTCACCTGGTTCTCATCCTTCCAAGGATCCATGAAACTATTAGCTGGTCTCATGTCTTCATCCTCATCACTACTATCACCAAGAATGGACCCTTGCTCAGATTCACATAAGTAAACCTCTTCCTCAGCACACATGCTATGTTGCAATAGTTCCTCTATGTCTTCTTCAAAAAGACATTCCTCATCATATCTTGCTTTGCAACTTTCAGCCTCATCCAAGACAATCCCAAAAGATGGTTTGTCTCTTGCAACACCTGCAATCACACAAGACTTGATGGTCTCATTTGATGATTCAGTCATCAAATCTTCTTGTTGTTCCAAGTCTTTTACAGGACTCGGAAAGCCTTCAATTCTCTTCTTCTCAGCCTCCTCAAGCATAGCATTTGAATGCTTGATGTCTTCCTTAGCTTCTTCCTGCTCTTGGCTATCATCATAAGCCAAGCCCTCTTTGTTTTCAGCTTTTGTTGCATGCTGAAAAGAATCACTTTCCCTTAACTGTGTATGAACACTTACATGAGACTCAGCTATCCCTTTTTTATTCAAAACATAATTAAGTTTTTGTCTATCTTCTTCATTTTTTATGACAATATTAGCAAATTGTCCTTCTTCATTCATTGTACCTGCAGACATACACAAAATATCAGTTTTAATACTTTGAGACCTCTTGGCCTCACTTGGGAGTTTCAGTCTTCAAGTCTTCTCCTAGATACCCACTTGCCTTGAGTATCTCATCTTCCCACTTAGCATTCATCAGTTGCTCCTTCACCTTCTTTTGTAGCTTATGCCACCTCATCTTTCTTCTCATGAGGAAACCACATCTTTGGTCTTCCTCCTTCTGTAATAGCTCCATCATGACTTCCAGATGGACTTCTATCTCAGCCTTCTCCCTCTCATATTCTTCATTACTCATTTGTCTCCATATGCCATTAACTTTGGCATCTTCTTTCCTCACTTTGTGGCTGCCTCCTGAACCTCTGCTATGACTTTTAATAGTCATCTTCTTGAGTTCTTTCACCCTCTATGAGCTACACTAGCCCCTGCAGTAACAGTTCCTCCTGTTAAACTTATCTCACCAAACTTCCTCTGTGCTTGGTCTTTTGGCAAGTACTGGTCATCTTTTTAGAACCTCCTTGAGCACTCCTCTATGCTCCTTCTAGGCTTCACACTCACAACTCATTTGCTTTTGAGAACACAACTGTTCTCTTGTATTTCAATCCTCAGTTGAAACACTAGGTCCTGGCCACTCTTCTTCTTCATCTCTCAGAAACCCTTACTGGCTTCCTTCATCACTGCCCCTCAAGCTATGATTTTCTTCTGCTGAGATGTCTTCACTCCTGCTGCTACCTACACATTCAACAATGTTAAAATCTAAAGACCATTTATCTGCCATATCTCAGTATATCCACTTCTTCAAGAACTTTTGAGTCCTTTACTGCCAAACTCTAGAAGTTTCTTTCAGCTACCAAACCTCCAAGGTCACTTCAAACCCATTCTTCCCAGCTTTATTCCTTGGCTGGAGTTGTCTTTCTCTATCCATAATTCCTTTGCTATAAATTTTCTGTAGATTCTCTGCTTGTCTCCTTTCTCATTGCCTAGAAAGGTCAACCTAGTTTACTCTCACCACGAATATTGGTGAGCAGCTTGAACACCACACATAATCTTCCTCAACTTTATCTTCAAATGCCTTCTCCACTATCGGCCTACAGGATGACCCTGCTCTGATACCAATTGATGAGAGACCCCTCCCTAAGGTCTGTCTACCCCTAGGATAACACAACAATCAAGCGCCCTTCCAGCAGTGCTTAAACCACATTTATTCATAAATCCACGGGCTAAGGCTTAAGAGTCACTTCACTTCACACAACAGTGCTTGTTTCCCACCAAACCACGGTGTTGTGATCGAGAGCATTCTTATACAAACTCATCGCACACACTAAAGGAATGTGTTTGACCATCCTCGTCATCGTCTGTGGTTTCAGTCTTTCATACAGTCATTCTCTTGACTATTCATCACCGTTGGATCAACATACCAACGCACAACTACCATCAGATTTTTCTGTTTACGATTTCCTTCACTGCCTCTGCGCAGTAAACCCACTATATCTCTGCAACCCTGGTCTTGCCTTCTTTGCGCATTCTTCAACCTTCAATGGCGACAACGCGTCTGTGATATGAGATTCTTGCACATCACCCAGATTTGGATTGACACAATCACAATACATAAATTCAACAAGAATTATTCGAACTTTTGCCCCAATTTTGGACCAGTCCTCTTACATTCTCACCGATTCAAAACCTTCATCTCATCTATTCTAAAGACTACCATTTTCTGC
Organism: Pinus albicaulis; assembly: GCA_034641835.2. Taxonomy (NCBI): domain Eukaryota; kingdom Viridiplantae; phylum Streptophyta; class Pinopsida; order Pinales; family Pinaceae; genus Pinus; species Pinus albicaulis. The sequence goes on along the minus strand of CM076580.1, from coordinate 1,593,705,970 downwards.
GCAATCACAATATGGATCGATGAATATACTCAGGCATACTTGCTTATGGCAGTCATACTTCTACTTGCCATAGTCACACAAATGCAATTTCTCCATGTTTTAGACACATTCACACACAACAAAAATGAAATGTGTAAATACTCTGTTTCATAGGACATTATCTAAGTCATTATAGACTTCTGCCAAAGATTGGAACCTCTTTGGTTCTACGCAATCTCCAACTAATATCTGGAATCTCAAAGAGTACGATACTGCCCAGCTATTGAACCCCAAAACTGGAATCACACGATCATGATTCTACCCAGTCTCTTACACTAACATTGCTCAATCATATTATACACATAGAATAGAAAAGAACAGCAACACATAGTCATGATGAATCTGTCTTTTTATTCAGAAAATTAACTGTACATACAAGTTAGAAAACCTGCTCTACCATTTTTTTGGCTTATGGCCTGATACATCTTTTTCTGGCCATCCTCCCTGAACTCCCTCTCTGTCTCTCTGAGTTCTGCCTTCTATGTAACTCGAATGACAATTAGGAAAAAAAAAAAAACCTAACATCAAACAACCCTCCTCCACGAATGGAGGGATTTACTAAATTTAGAAAAACTAATTCCTATAATTCTGTAACGGACTAACTAGGTGGCTCAGTCTCCTCGCAGGGAGCCTTTGATAGCCAATTGTTCCTATTTTAACTTAGAAATTGACAGCATTACTAACTGACAGTAATTATCCACTCAAACAAAATACTTTAAAAATAAAGTCTTCAAATTCTTAGGACTGCTAGACCTCTTCCCAAGCCACAACATGTGACCAGCTTGTCACATTGCTGGCTCTACCTTGATGCTTCTGCATCAGCCCAACTCAAGACAATGAGCGGTGAACCCAATTCTTCATGGACCAAGCCCAATTTTTCCTGCACAAATGTGGATCTGATTCTTTTTGGATAGTGGACCACGGTGAGCCCAATACTTCTTGGACTGAGCCTGATTCACTGGACAGTGGTGTGCTGAATTCACTGGAGCCCGATTCTACTTCTACTCATATTCTGTGGAGTTTGCAACATATCTTGGTTAGTATTTTTTTGTCCCCACTTCTCTATTGTAGAGTTCAAACACTCTATTAAATTTTAATCATCAGATGAAAGCAGGCACATGCCATGAGTGTGATGATTAACGTGGAGTTTGTAATAATCATCACATTCATAGCATATGTCTTCTTTTGTGCTTCAAATAGCCTGTAGGCTGTTCACTTTCTGTGGGTGTTGTAGCTTGCAGTCTTATTGTTCAATGACAATCTTTTTATTTTCCAGTTGGAAGTTCAGTGTCCAACTCCGGACAGAGATAACTAGAGCCTAGAGGCAGGGACACTTCACTACTTATGGAGGAGATATTTAGTTCAGTGCTCAGACAAAGACTCTCCTGAAGGCTGAAATGTCCAACCTCCAAGTAGGTTTCTTTCTCATATAAACTGTTTATTTAATTTTAATTATTCAATAGTAGTTTTTGTTCAAAACTTCAATAACTACACTCAAAACATTTAACAAACCATGAAAAAACATTTTGAAATTTGATTTATGAAAACAAACTATCCAGAAACCTTTACTTTTGCACCTCCAAAATCAGCAATAGAATGATGGAAACATATGTAAAACTGTCTGACCCTAGAAAACCTCTGAAATGCAAATTATGTGCTCATCCATTTTTTCAGGTATTTAAAAAGAGTGATGGACAACCTACTTTCTATAACCAATGGTAACAAAGGTGGTGTTGAATGTTGCAAAGGGATGTTGGCAGAAGTCAGAGAGATGGCTGAAAAGTATCATGAGAGAATATAAAAAATTAAAGAGATGAAAAAACAAAAAGCAGCTCATTCAAGTAGATATTGCAAGGATGTGCACCCCATTCCTTCATTTTCGTCTAGCATTGCTGGAAATTTCTCTAGCTAGAGTAATCAAGTGGGACAACAACATCAAACTCCCTTTGGAAATCCATTAAGATATAAGAAGTTGTTGATGTTCTCGAAGACTTATTTTTGAATCTGCTATCCCATTGAATATGGTCAAAAGCCCATACTTCTTCAATGCATGTAAGAAGATTGCAAATCCTGGAAAGGGATATTTACCTCCCAGTTCTGAGACAATAAGGACCACTCTTCTTAAGATGTCAAAAGAAAGGTGACAAGTAGATTGTCTAAGATCAGAGATTTTTGGAAACACATGCGTTATAGGCCATAAATTAATGTGTTGGTTTATTACCCTAGGGACTTTTGAGGTAGTTGATGCAAGGGATTAGGAGACTTTGGAATATATTTTCAAGTATTTAGAGAGTAATTCTTGAAGTTAGGAAAAAAAATGTGATCCAAGTCGTCATTGACAATGCCACAAATTGTGTGGGAGTTGGAAATTTGATAATGGAGAAGTACCAAAAAAATATTAAACCCTTGCATTATTCATTGCCTTGACTTCTTGTTGCATGATTTACCAAAGTTTCCATGGGTTAATGAGGCAATTCATAGGGGAAATATTTTTTCCACTTCATATTTAACCATCTCCTCACATTGAGTATGTAGCGGAAACATGCATCTAGAGAACCATTGAGGCCTTGCCAATATCATATTTGCCACACATTATATCACTTTCAAAATATTGTTTGAGGAAAAGACAAGTATAAGAGCTATTATCTACATCAAGAAGTGGTAAACTTCTTGCCTTCAAAAGATTCTAAAGGGAAGATTGTGGAACAAATCATTTTACACAATAAATTTTGGAAAATTGTTGTGAAGGTTAAAAAAATATGACCCAATTGTTGATATGCTTTGGATTCTTTATAGCGACACCCCTTCTAAGGGTTTTGTTCATGAGGGCACGGATAACTATAAGGAAGTTATTACAAAATGTTTTAACAACATGGAAGTATGGAAGATAGTAGATGGAAAAGCTGAAGATGTTGCAAATCCCTTTACATGCAATAACATGTTATTTGGACCCTAGATTGTTTAGGTTACAAAGAAATATGATAGATGGAAAGGTTGAAGATGTTGCATAGCCCTTTACATGCAACAACATGTCATTTGGACCCTAGATTGTTTAGGTTACAAAGAAATATGATAGGGAAGTCGTGTGTGGCCTTTATGAGGCTATTGAGAGGTTGACTTTAGATCCAAAAGAATTCATGAGGTTTGCTTGGCTTAGAGAGCAACTTTGGGCTTACAAGTTAGAACAAGGGATATTTGGAAGCACTTTAGCCTTGTTGGATAGGGCCAAAACTCCTCTAAGGTTATGGTGGTGTTAACAAAGATAAGTACCTAGCAACAATTATAGGGGTTCTCTCCAGCATGAAGTCCTAATTAGACCTCACACCGTTTGAAATGAGAGACCCATTCGAATTTAGCTCGAAAACAATTATTGGGGTTGAGTGCTATGTGATATGGGGAAATCTACAAAACACAAAAGGTGTAAGAAATGACAAAGTAAATAATCTAGTTAAATCAAAATCACAATTGTTCTAGTCTAATCTAATTGAAATCAATAATGATAGATGAATGAGCATAAGAACATATAATATTGCTTGATAATGAAATAAAGCAGTTAGATGCTTTATGGTGCAAGCAATGTTAACATCATTCTAATTGGCTAAATATAGAACAATTGACATATATTCCAACTAGTATTCATTCATTTAAAAATAAAAGTGACTACAAAAAGAGAGATTGAACGTGTGAAATATACCAATTAATGAGCATAAAAGTCCACTTCTAACTTGTAAGCTAGTAACCAAACTCACATAAACATAAGCATTCATGCATTTTTTTTTGTAGAAAAGTCATTAGCAACTCATGAGCAAATGTGAGAATGGCCTTCAAGGCTTCTCCTTATTATATATCAAAATGTTCTCTGGTGTACATTATGCCAAAGAAGTCCTCCTTTCCTAAAGCCTAGAACCTATTATAGGTACAATTGAAAACTACTTCTTGAGGCTTGTTGGTTACCTGTTAATTTATGAACATGTTCTATGCCATTTCACATTAGGGCACACAAAACTGAAGCAGATAGAACATAGCAATAGATCGATAGAAGACAAGCCAAAACATAGATAATGAATAGTGGTGTTACGGCAATCAGCAGGATGCTTCTACCAGCAAAGTCTCCAATAGGTCATTTAGCCAAGCGTGTCACACATAACCCAGAACAACCCAAACAAAGAACAGTCCATATATATCACAGCTTCAACGCTATCTAGAGAGAGAGAATTCCTCCACAACAATGTGTGTCAAATGAACTCTAAGTCTCTCCAACATATAGGAATCTTTGGGGGTGTGTGACACGTCCTTTAAGACATTTAAGTCTATATTTTATTCTAGGCCGACCTAGCACATAAGTGGAATAAATTCAAAGTATATGTTCTGCTCATCCGATCAAGATGATCTTTAGATCAATCTTACACCTCTCCGAAAGAGGAATCCAATAAAAATATTGGGATCGTCATCTGAGCAGCACAACCCGAATTTTGGACCTAGTTGTCCAATTTTAACATTACCCCAAGAGTGGTTACAAATTTTCAATTTCTTCTCTTTTTTCCTATTATATTTTATGTCAACAACATTATGATCTCCACTAAATGAAAGGAATGCTTGAGTTACAAAATCACAGGGTCATTTACTTGCACCCCCAAAATTTCATTGAGATAAGTTGCTATATTTGATAATGAGATTAAATCATCTTGATCTAGTTGGGCAGTAGTCCTTCTATTGTAACATGATGTTCAATTGTATTATGCGCTAGACTTTGAACATCCTTTTCTAAGAAAATCAAGGAGTTTAGCATAGGTTGCAATGTGGTTGGCTCCACTATATCATGCTTTAAGGATTTCTTGATCACTTTGTTGGTGAATACGCTTAAAACAGTTCCCAAGCATTAATAACCTCTTCTGATTTTCTATTCACCTCAAGGTATGGCCTTGCCTCTCCTTGATCGTCGATTGAGGGAAACTTGTTCATCTTTATTGGTTTTTCTACTAAGGCATAGCTTTTATGATATAAGCCATAGATCAAGCAATGTCCTTTTCCAATTTGTCTTAGAATTTGAGAGCTCTCTTCACCACTACATAGTTGTAGTTTATTTCTTCCTTTTTGATCCCTAGGGCTTATGGGGGAAGTGTTAGGGTACTCTATCCGCCACTGCTTTAGCTAATCAACTAGACTGAATACTCCCTTCAACTATGTTCCTCTTTCTCTATCCTTCTCCCATAACGAGAGCAACTTGGATGATGTTTTTTGCATTTGTTGGAGACATGGATGAAATTGCTTTACCATTGCTTTGAACTATCCATGCACTTCGGAAATGCAGGCCTAATAGTCCTCTAGTTTAGAATTATCTAACTTTAAAGGCTTGTTTTTTGCTCTAATCATTTTTTTTTGTTGCTTTAGCTCTGCTATTCAATCTTTATGTCTTTGAAGTTGCTCTACCATGTCTTTGACACTCTGTTCATTGGCTTGCAAGAAAGTTGTGCCAATGGAGGCTACAACCAATGGATTTGCAGTAGTATTTGGAATGATAGCCTTTTTTGTTGTAACAAATACTGGGGACTAATTAGGAATGGAATTGTTCTTTCCATTTGTTGTACTTTAAGGTTTTGTCATATTTAAATCGGCCGAGATTAGCAACTTTTTGTACTTTGGTGGAAGTGATGCCAAATTCATGCACATGAAGGTGGCCTCTAGTGATAGGTGGCATGGCAATTTGTGTAGGATCAATGTCCATGGGCCTTGCACTTCCATTTCCTTGCTATGTCTAGGCTTGGGCATCTAGGGCTTCTTGTTTAGCTTTAAGAGCCTCTTCCTTTTGTCTGGCTTCCTCTTCCTCTCTAACTGTTTTGTCTTCTTCCTCTTTTCCCTTCCTTTCTTATTATTTGTTTTCAAAAATAAAATCACATTTGTTGTCATGACTCGTTCATTACAGAACCTCAATATTCTCTCCATGGCATGGCAAATATAAGTGGCTCATCTTCTTTGAGAGGTGCAAGAACAAAGGTTTAATGGCTCGCAGCTCGCATTCAATTACCTTTACAATGATTCTGCTCAGTGGCATGCACTATATGGCTCTATGATCTCTCCAAGAGGCTCACATTTTTTATGCATCCTTAAATATCAAAATCACCATTACAGTCACTTGTTTTTATGGCTTGCGGTTCACTTTCACTTCTATATTGTGATTGCTCTAATGATCAAACAATACCTCGCATCTATCTGAAATAGCCCGAACTTATAAAGGTTCAGATCTATGGGGCGTCGTTAATGGCTCACATATGAAATGGCTCAGGATTATATCTGTGGCAGTATGACTCAAATTGCGTTATCCAATTGTTGGCATTTGTAACATGAACTTCCTAATCTCTAAATTTCGCATTGTTTGAACAATGACTATTATTTGGTAAGACATATATAACAAGATTGTTATGACAATTAAGTTTAATAATAGTAAAAGAGCGGAATTGCGACTTAACATAGATCCTTGTTAACGATGGGGGATTATAAAAGCATGGATATTGATTATGCAAAGTGGTCATGATAAGGCCGACCTGAAAATAAATTATTCTAGGATTAGATCACAATTGAAAAAAAAATTAAAGGGAGGGACCAAAATCTGTGCAAAATATCTCAGCTTAAAGGACGATGAACTGAGAGATAAGGTAAAAGTTGATGAGGTATGTATGTTTATTGAATGCATTTCATGATATATGTAAAGTTTTCTAGCTCATAATGGTCATTTGAGGAACAAAGGATCATGGAAGACTTTGATGATAGGCTAGAACTTATAATCTAATGACATCATTAGGGTTTATGTAGCATGATAGAAACACATTGATAAATGTGAATGATCTAGGGTTTGAATAGAATTTGCAATTTATAACAAGGCCTTGTAGACCTTAAAATTCTAAGGGTTTGCAACTAACTCTATTGTATAGTTGTAGAACTTCACAATTTGTAAGTGATAGGTCTTGGTATCTAGGGTTTGTAAACCCTAGCAAAGTATGGAATGAAAGGAGAAACCCTAGAGATGGAAACCCTAATTGATTGTTTCCACTGTGAAAGGAAAAAGGACCTAGTTCTTAAGCATGGAAGATACTACGTCGTGTTGATGTGAAGACCAAGTATGATGAAAAATGTTCCAAGTATTTAGTTGGATGTGTAGATTATATCTTAAGATCTAGAAATGAAATTTATTGAGGTTTTGTAGCATATATGTAGAGGTTTTGCATGGTAGACCACAATGACTGAAAATAATCTAGGGTTTGTAAGATTTTATAACTTTTGGTATCTAGGGTTTGTCGATTGAGTATTCTTTGATATCTTGAAACCCTAGCATACAATATTTTTGAAAGAAAGACTCTAGGGTATGTATTAAACACTAGTAAAAATTGGATTAAGATAAATCCTAGGCCTTGAAGACAAAACCTTAGGATTGGGCGTTTTCATTAAAAGTAAAAACCCTAATAAGGGTTGGCTCAAGAAGTTTCTAGGGTCTATATTTAGAACCCTAGAAATACACCTTTGAAGAAATCAAAGAAACCCTTGATTGACTGGATTAACATTATGCTCTTGTCTTTGTATATCTTGCTTGGTTGTACTTGTGTTAATTTTGGACAACTAGGTGTTATAGCATCATTTCTCACTTTGACATGATTCATGATCTACATGGCTTTTTGGGCACCCATTCCTACAGACTTGGACAAATTCACTTAAAAACAGTGTAAAATCCCTCATACGCGACTATGCCCATACTTTTCCGCGTGTATACGCGAGTACAGCTAGACTTTTCCGCGTATGCCATTAAAATGATTAAAAAATATATAAAAAATCCCTAATTTCGTGCTGGGTTTATGGTTACTCAGGTAGTTCAACCACCCCAGCCCGTGGCCAACTGTTTCCAACTGCTGAAACTACTTGGAGGGACTATAAAAAGCCCTCATGTGTATGGCCTAAGGGAGAGAGAGAATTATTGATATTATACTCTGTTGGTATTCCCTATCCAAGTCTGATTCCCCGTGCCTCCTGCACTTTCCCAGTTCATTATAGGAAACCCTTGTTTCCTTGAGATGTACATATCCCTATATGTCATCTCGTATGCACCAGTTTGGAAGGAGTCTTAGCGAGGCAAGGGCTGGACGGATCCAGACGACGGTCTGCTCGAAGGTCGTGGAAGGATCAGGTGATCTCTCCACTCGTTACTTTTGTACATGCTATTTATAATACAGAAGTATCATGCTGTTCTCGAAATAAACGTGTTAGTGTATGCTTTTATGTATGAGAATATTTGTTATACAAGCATTCATTATGATTTATTTAATGTTTTATATGAATCTCACTAACATATAGAGTAGATATATACTGTACAACTTGTCCTTTGTGCTGGTTTCTTCTTGTATTTCAGGTTAAGGAGGAAGGACGGTTGCAGGGAGTTTGGACTCCACGTGGATCTACTTCAAACGTAGGACCAACGGGTAAATCTCTCATTCTGCTCTATTTAGTTTTTATGAACGTGCATGATTGTGTGAGTCTCTGTTAAGTAGTACGCCCCTGCTCTGTGGAGGTTGAATCCCAACCAACCTCTAGGGTGTTTATTCCCCGAAACAGAACTGGCGACTCCACTGGGGATCACATTCTTGTGATTCTCCTGTTGGGTTGTTTCAGCTGTTTGGTAGGTTGCCAACAGTTTTTTCTGTCTTTTACAGTCCAGTTTGCTTTCTTGCAGTCAGTCTGAAGTCTTGGTGTCTTTCCCAGACTTGTTCTTTTTGTTTTTCATTATCTTTCTTTGTATACGCTCTTTTGTCTACACACAGTCGCGTATACACGCGAGTTTGTATAAAGGGACCCGCGTATACGCGAGTTTCCCTTAACACAAACGCGTATACACGCTGGTTGCATAACTCCTAGGTCACGTATACATAGGCAGATTTTGAAATTTTAAGATTCTGGTGTTTTTGGTCCTTTCTGGCTGTGGAGGCCTGTGTCTGCAGAGTCTCTGTACTCACTGGAGTGTGACAGAAGTGGTTTCAAGTCTTGTTTCTCTTTCGTTTGTTCGAAAACTAATCTTTTTGACAGAGTGTTCTTGTTGGTGCTGGCACTCCTGGATTGAGTTCCAAGATTGCTTTCTAAGCATTCTTGGCTGTTCTGCTTTATCAGAACAGAGAGCTTCTGCTCACTGACTCGCTCCTATCTTTGTGTTGTGCTTTGCATTGTGTTTTTTGCTTTGTTTTCGATTTGTTTTCTTGAGTTTCATAGGCTAGGGTTTTGTTGCAATTTTCAAAGAACTTTTCTTGCTTCTTTGGAGTCTTTTGTTGCGGCAAGTTTGCACTATTCGTCTAGGCTGCTTGGCTGAGTTTTTGGTCTTCCGTTGCTCTTATTGATCTTGCTATCATTAGCTTTATAAGGTTTGGGAGCATAGTTGAAGTTTGTGCTTGAAATTCGGTCTCGTTTTGGCTTGAATTGGGATAGTTGTGCTTGGTATTTTTGAGCTCCTGTTTTATAAAACTAAAAAAGCCCAAAAAACATTCGTTTTGCTTTTTGTTTTTTGCATTTCAAAAACTCAAAAAACACTTGGTCTTGTTTTTGTTTTTGTTGTTGCGTTTTTCATTTTCGTTTGGCCTTATCTTTTGGAGCTTTAGTGAAGTTTCTTGCTTCTAGTTGTTGGTTTGATTTTGAGGAGAAGTTGTCATTTGATTTCTTTTTCTTGTTGTCAAGTATTTTTGTTGTCTTATACTAAGAGTTCTTGTTTCAAGAATTGGCTTTCTGGACAACAAAAGATGAGTTAAAACTGAAGGAGCTTTTTGGGAAATTTCACCTTGTTTCAAGGGACTTTTGCATCTTAGAATTTACATGCTAGTAGTCATTTGCATTAGGTGCATTGAATCATTTAGTTAGCTTCTTAGTTTTTGTGAGTGTAAGTTTGTAATTCGAAAAGAAAAATACATTTTTTAGTCTCGTAGAACCTGTATAGAAATTGCTCTTCATCGAAAGACAAAGAACTGCATGTGCATGTAGTCAGGTTTTTATTAATTTCTTTTGCGTCAAAACACCATTGGTTTCATCTCCATATCCTTGTGACTTAATACAACAGCCCTTAAAATAAGCGATTTAATCTAAAATCAACTAGCAAGTTTTACTAAGTGTCAATCACCAAATAGCTAGGTTGTAGGGCCTTGGAATAGGTGAGTGGAGAGTTAACTCTCCAAGGCCGCTCAAACAAACATAGAAGTTGATTAATTGAGCGAAATCCAACTCCGTGAGGTGGACTGGGAAAGCTCTCATCCGAGAGTCAAGCGCGAGGGGAAGTGAAGGTTGAGAAGAGGGATACCCCCCTCCGATTAGCTGAATCTGACCTCAAGACCGTTCCGCCCAGCTTCTGATACGGATTGGTGTCCATAGTTGCCACTCCTAGGTTCCACACAGGTGACTGCGGGGGGAATACCCGTGGTACCTGAGGCAGACGTCGCATCACTTTCAGCAGTACTTCTGGGGGGTGCCCTTGCGAAGCTTGGGTGCTTGAGCCGGCTAGGGCACAAGCCAAGTAGTAGGAGGGCCTGGGCTGCAGAATCGTTTTGATACCTCCCGCGCTAGTTGTCTCCGGGCCCTTAATCATCCTGCATCGTTTTTCTAAGGCCCCTATACTTCGCTCTTGTATTTTGGTGTCCGGTCCTCATCACCCGGAGCGGAAATACTTGGAGGCTGTTTGCTTGCTGTTTCTCAGGGTTTTGATTTTAGTGAGTGCTCTTTGCTCCTAGCTCGCCTAGCTTTTCACTTTTCTTGAGTCTAATATAATAAATTTGTAAAAGTGGCTGATCAAGCGCCTCGACGTTCGAGGAGAGTCCGGGGGTTATCTCCCGAGAGTGCGGAGCCTTCTTCGAGAAGGCGTAGGAGCGATCTAGCAGGTGGTTTTCACCCTGTAGAGTCTGACGCTGTGGAGAGAGATCCTCCACTATGGTCTGAAGGTTTCATTGCTGATTCCGGTGTCGGTTCCGAGAGGAGCGTTTCGCTCACCTCGAGGGTATTGTTTCCTCAGGAGGAAGATTTTCGTATAGAAGATATACCTGAGCCTGCAGCTACAGGTCCATCTCCTCTTCCTCTTGATCATCCGTTTGTTATTCAGTACGTCGGACCGGAGTCTGAGAGACCGCCGGATCTTCCATATCTTTCTTATCTTTCGATGGCCACGACCGGGAACGCGGCTTCTACCGTGAGTGCTGCGGGCATTCAGACCCCTGCTTCTGTCGAGGCAGGGGGCACTCTTGCTCTATCTTCGAGTGCTTCTAGCACTGCTATGTTTGGCTCGGGGTTCACCCAAGCATATGCTTCTCAATCTGGTCCCTTTGTTTCAGGGATGTCCATTGCTGGAAATCCCTCTTTTTCCTTTACCGCCGGTGCAGCTGGATCTACGCCCATGTCCAACATGGCTAGTGGATCGGCTTCTTTTCAGGGTTTCCCCTTTGGGACTGGGCATATTCCTAGTCCCAATCCTTCTTTAGGGTCGTTTCCTTTTACGTCCCAGACCCAAAGTTTCAATCCTTGGGCTCAGGGGCCAAGTTCGACTGCTTTTATGGGATGGAATCCTATGTTTGCAACGTCGGGGGCAGGGAATCAGTTCATCGCGAGTCATCCAGGGAATGCTTTTTTCCCTGCATCGAGTGCTTATCAGTCTTTTTCTCCTCTATCTAATGCGTGGAACCCCTATCAGGGGCTTTCCTCTTCAGTCAATACTTCAGCGGGGGGAACTAGTCTGGGTTTTGGTAACTCGGCGTGGGGAGGAGGTTCTTCTCCGTTTTCTACGGGTCCTTTCTGGCAGCCTGGTGCCTCATCAAATCTAGGCTATTCTTTTCAGAATGTGGGAAATCCATCCCATCAAGGATGGAATTCTCAGGCTCCGCCGCGATTACCATTTCTGGCAACGTTAAACTTGCCAGACTTGGCGAAGTTAACTAATGACCCGATTCGATATAGTCCGGGTTGGCCTCCGGCTCCAACCAAACTTCCTTCAGACATTCCTAAGTTTGAAGGTAAGAATGGTGAAGATCCGGCAGACCACGTCACCACATTCCACTTATGGTGTTCATCCAACTCTCTGATCGACGATTCGATTAGATTGAGATTATTTCAGTGCACCTTAACTGGAAATGCCGCGAAGTGGTATATAGAGCTCACTGGGGGCAGTTTCGCCACATTTGGAGAACTGGCTGTCACTTTTCTTAACCATTTTCAGTTGCCCGTCAGATATGAGGCTGGGACCGAACTCCTGGCTAATTTTAAGCAAGATGAGGCAACTCACATTTCTGATCATATTCAGGAATGGAGGAGAAGGAAGAGGCTTATCAAAGCCCATATTCCAGGTGAGTTCCTTCTCGAGTGGTTTTTGAAATCGCTTCAGTCAGACATTTCAAAGGATGTATCCCTATCGGGGGTATATTCCGAGGAGCAGACCATATTTAGGACCCAGCAGTTAGAACTGATCTATTCTCAGTCTGGGGTACTTTATAAGTATTTGCCCAATGCTCCTCGCTCCAAGTTGGATTTATCGAAACCCAAACCTGGTCCGCATGGTGACGGGCTTGTCGGATCAGTCAGTAGTAGTGCAGCCAGCCTGCTTTCTCAATTGCAGCAGTTGTCTTTACAATCTGCTCCTTCTGGTCAGGCTGTGCCTGCTGATTCATCACCTTCCCACTCTTTGTTCATAAATGCCGTCCAATCTTCAGAACCCAAAGGAAATCAACAATCCGATGGGAAGAAGAAGGGACGTAATAACAAGAAGAAGGGCAAGAATGGGAAGGGCAATGCAAATAAAACCAACGAGCGTGTTGGTGAGGGTCAAAAGGAGAAAAAGAAAGTGAAGTTTCCATGCAAGCTTTGTACTAGAGACCATCTCACACACCTTTGCCCGAAAATTCAGGATGCTCAGCGCCTGTTATCTCAGCAGGGTTCTTCTAGTTCCCAGGCTGTGCTAACAAACCCTTTTCCCCAAGGGCAGCAATTAGTTGTTGGCGCGAACCAAAATCCCGGGGCTTCCTCTGGAGGTGCCCAGGAAGGGGAAATTCCATCGAACATCTTTATGATGAGTGCTCACGTGGATGTCGCTACGAGATCCCGTGATTATGGCGTAGAGGAATCTTCGAAAGCTAAGGAAGTTCCTGATGCTACTGAGCCGCTTCATATCACGAAGCCAACTGTTGAGTCTATGCCTCGGATGCCGAAAGCATCTTCTAAGCGGTCAACGATTAATCCGAACGCAAGGGCTGCCCAGAACTACTCGATTGTAGAAGATCTGGCGCAGAGTCCTTGTGCTATGTCAGCTTTAGAGGTACTCCAGTCTTGTCCGGCTCAGCGCAGTGCTTTGCTCACTGCCATCGGGGCTATTGATCCGAAAAATTCTCTTCTGATTACCTTTGATATGAAGAATTTTAAGAAGAGACTTCCTCATCACATGGCCTTCCATATTAAATCATCGTATCGAAAGACTAACATCTTTCGCACGGTTGTTGATGAGGGTGCTTCTACTTGCGTGATGTCTTTTGCATGCTGGAAGACACTTGGATCTCCAAAAGCTGCTCCGTCTAGCACTCTTCTTACTGCATTCGATGGTCATTCTCACAGACCCCATGGTATTGTCCCGGCTTTGCCCATCTGTGTTGGGGGCAAAACCGTTAACATAGAGGTTGAGGTAGTAGATGCAGCCTTGGACTACAACCTTCTGCTGGGGAGGAAATGGATATATGAGATGGATGCTATTGCATCCTCATTGTTTCGAATTGTATGTTTCCCCCACGAAGGGAGGATAGTCACGGTGGATCAACTGGACTGTCCTCCTGTAGACCTGGATGCGCCTCCTGACTCATCTGTGCCTAAGTTGGATAATACTAAGGCGCCTGTCGAGAATCTAGGAGTTGGAATGTATTCTTCCCTGATGGGTTCTTTTGATCTTCCTCCTCCTAAGGTGTCTATTAATGCTATTTAATCCTCCAAGGCTCCCCTTCGAAGAGAGTTCTTTCGAACTCATTATTTTTCGGACCCTTGGACCTTACCTTCTCCAACAGCCACATTGGAAGAAGGGCAAGTGGGTGGAATGGCATTCCCGATTTCTGCAGCTGAGATTGCATATCAGTCTGTTGTTGACACTGCCGAGTCTGATCCAGCTCCTCTTTCGCCGGAAGAGTTGGATGGTGATGTGGCTCCGGCTTGGACGCTTACTTCTTCTTCTGCCCAGGATTGTCTAGATACTACTCTTCCATCTGAAGAGGCCATCCTGGAAGCGATGACAGGTATAGATAGACCGTGGGATGATTTGCATCATCGGTCTTACTTCCTACCTGACTTGAGCAAAGTCGAAACAAGTTTTCCAAGTCCTCAGTCTCCTGGACCTGTTCACCCAGTTTTGAGCCCTTTAGCACCAGCACAGGTATATGTTGAAGGGAACATGGCCGTGATCTCTCCTACTATCCTGGTGAACATCTCCAGGAATCCCAATATTTTTGAGAACGTTTTCATTGGTGTTGAATGTTCCCATGAAGAGGTTCAAATCTATACCGAGCTCTTCAAAGAGTATAGGGATATTTTTGCTTGGTCTTATGAGGAAATGCCTGGCATAGACCCATCTATCGTCCAACATGAGATCAAGACATATGAAAACGCTAAGCCGGTCAGGAAAAAACTTCGTCCGGTTAATCCTAGGAAGGCAGCAGCTATCAAAGCTGAAGTTGAAAAGCTGCTTAAGGCGGGATTCATTTTCCCAGTTCCTCTGACTGAATGGGTTTCAAACCCCGTTCCGGTAGATAAAAAGCAAGGAACGATTCGAGTGTGCATCGATTTCAGAGACCTGAATAAGGCGTGTCCTAAGGATAATTACCCCACACCGTTCATCGATCAGATTATTGACGAGTGTGCCGGTAACGAGATTTTCTCCTTCATGGACGGTTTCTCTGGTTATAATCAAATTACTATCCGTCCAGAAGATCAACATAAGACCGCATTTATTTGTCCCTGGGGTACCTTTGCATATAAGAAAATGCCTTTTGGTCTTAAAAATGCTGGAGCTACTTTTCAGCGGGCCATGTCTTACGCCTTCCACGACATCAAGAAAATCATCGAGGCATACTTAGATGATCTAGCTGCTCATTCTCGAAAGAGGATGGATCATCCAGGACACCTCCGGCAAATATTTGAGAGATGTCGTTTTTATAAAATTCGTTTGAATCCGAACAAGTGCGTTTTCGCGGTAACATCCGGTCGGCTGTTGGGATTTATCGTGTCTAGTGAAGGGATAAGGGTAGATCCCTTCAAGGTTGAGGCAATACTTCGGTTGCCTCCCCCGTCTTCAATCCGTCAACTTCAAAGTCTCCAAGGGAAGTCTAACTTTCTTCAGAGGTTTATCGTTAACTATGCTGAGATTACAAAGGGATATATGAGACTGTTGAAGAAAGGAGTCCCTTTTCTTTGGGACGACTATGCTCAACGCTCATTCGATGCCTTGAAAAAGGCATTGACCTCTGCTCCTTTACCGAGTCCACCCGATTATAGCAGAGATTTTCTTTTGTATCTGGCTACAGCAGAATCTACCATTGGTATGGTTCTGGTTCAGGAGGATGATGCTCTGGCTGAGCATGTTATTTACTACCTTAGTCGAGGACTGGTAGGACCTGAACTTCGATACACCCCGATAGAAAAGTTAGCCTTAGCAGCAGTCCATGCTGTGCAGCGAATCCGGCATTATATTATTCTTCGCAAAACTTATGTCTTGGCAGCTGCCAATCCATTTCAGTTTGTCCTCAGCAGGCGAGTGATTGGGGGCAAATATAATATATGGATTGTGATATTACAGGAATTCGATCTAGAGTTCATGTCTGCCAAATCCAAGAAGTCATTAGTCTTTGCGGAATTGATCTCCGAGTTGCCTTGTGGTGAGGAGATGATCTATGATGAGTCCTTTCCGGACGAACACTTGTTTTTAATCTCTCCACAAGATCCTTGGTATGGGGATATCATCGTGTATCTCCAGACTGCGAAGTTTCCCTCTTCTTTTTCGAAAGATGAGCGTCGTAAGCTGCGTCACTTATCCAAGAATTATCTGATTATTGGTGATGCTTTGTACCGTCGAGGGGTTGATTCAATCCTAAGACGCTGCTTAACTTTCGAAGAAGCCGAGGCTGTGCTCAATGATTCTCACAGTGGAGCTTGTGGGGGTCATTTATCAGGGCTTGCTACAGCCCAAAAGATTTTGCGTGGTGGCTACTTCTGGCCCTCGATTTTCAAAGATTGTATTGAATCGGTCAAGAAGTGTCATCCTTGTCAAGTGTATACTCGAAAAATGCGCGCTCATCCAGCTCCGCTTTTTCCAGTCGTTACTGTCGGACCCTTTACAAAGTGGGGCATGGATTATACTACTTGTAACCCGCCTTCGGCAAAAGGTCACAAGTACATTATCGTAGCAGTAGACTACTTTACGAAGTGGGTCGAAGCTATGCCTACTTTTGGGAACAATGGTGAGACTGCAGCTCTTTTCTTCTTCAACCAAGTCATTGCTCGTTTCGGTATACCTAGAGAGATTGTCACTGACCATGGCAGTCACTTTCAGAACAGTATGATGGCTGAGTTGGCTCTTAAATTGGGTTTCCGGCAGGAGCATTCATCTCCATATTATCCTCGGGCCAATGGCCAGGTGGAAGCCGTGAATAAGTCCTTGAAGACAATTCTTCAACGGACGATTGATAAACATAGATCCAACTGGCACATTATGCTATATCCCGCACTCTGGGCATACAGGACGTCAGTTAAAACTGCAACTGGCTTTACTCCGTTTCAGTTAGTCCACGGGGTGGAATCCGTATTTCCCATCGAATGCGAGATTCCGTCCCTTAAATTAGCTGTTGAGCTTCTTCCTGACACTTCTAGTCTGGCAGAGCGGCTTCTTCATCTGGAACATCTTGATGAGCAGCGTCGAGATGCCGCCACGTTGAACGAAGCGCATAAAAACCGAGTTAAATCTCAGTACGATAAGGCAGTTAAGCCTAGGATCTTTTCCGAAGGTGACCTTGTTTTGGTCTATGCCCAAGAAAAAGATGCCTTGGGGGCAGGAAAGTTTAAGTCGATGTGGTATGGCCCCTATATCGTTAAGAAGGTCCTTAAGAAAGGCGCGTATACCTTGGTTGACTTCGAAGGGAATGAGTTGCCAGAGCCCCGAAATGGGCTCTATCTGAAGAAGTATTATGCCTAGGCTTTGGCCTGGCATTTTGCTTTGTATATAGTAGTTTTTTGTCTTGTACATATCTGTTTGATTTTCGATTTTTGATGAGATGGTGATGTTTTTGATCTGCTTTGGCAGGTTGTGTTGATGTCATGAGTCATTATGGTTTCGCCGATGGGGCTAGTAGACACACCCGGAACTTAGCTTCCGCGGCTTGGGTGCTTCATTATCCTTCCGGTCAGCTGTTGGTATCAAGAGGGGTCTGCATTGGTCCTGCTTCCAATAACGTAGCAGAATACACTGCAATCGTTCATCTACTCTCGGAGGCAATATCCTTGGGTGTTGATTCGTTGGTAGTTTTCTTGGACTCCCAGCTGGTGGTGTCGCAGTTGAACAACACTTATCGGGTACGAGATCCAATTTTATTACGATTGTTCTTGAGGGTACGTTTGTTACAAAGGTCATTTCAAATTTTAACATTCATTCATATTCCTCGAGCTGACAATTGGTTTGCTGACTCATTGGCTAATCAAGCTTTAGATTGGCATATTAATCATTCAATACAATAAATTTTAATCATCAAAAACATCATACTTTTGATACATTTATCACATCACATCAAATATCGCTATATATATCATCGGAGTGTCAAAAAACTTTACAAAATTTGGATCCATAAATGCCGTACAAAACTTGGGCTTATGCCCCATCATGTTCAGTCTCAAAAAGAATATACAGTCATCTAACATATAAAATCTGTCTACTCCTGAGGACCCTGCCCAGAAGTCGTGTTCCTATAGAACATAACTGCAGTGGCCACACGGCGGAATAACCTAACCCAGTCACGGGGTACTCCTACAACCCGTCTTTGGACGGCTTCCGGCAAATCCTCCACGGCAGCCATAGGGATTTGGCGGGTCAATCCCTCCAAGTTTCTCTGAACGGCCTGGAGAGTCCTGTCGGAATCCACTGTCTCCGCCTCACCTCTGCGGCGCTTGTGGCGCGGTAGGCCCTCAGGACGAACTGGTCCAACATCTGAAACATGATCATTTTTTATTGTCAGTCGTTATGAATCCAATCCAAAAACATGTTTGTTTTTCATTTTTTCATACATAATTGAAAAATCCAAAAAAAAATCATATAAGTCAAATTTTTTGCAAAAACTTACAGACTGCTCCCCATGCTGCGCCGGGTGGAAGTACTAGATCTGGATCTCCTCGGAAATCCATCCCAGCATAGGGATAGTCGTCCACTGCGATGATCTGTTCTCCCCACCATAGGAAGAACTCATCGTCCCACGTGGTTCGGGGTACTTCGCTGCCCCCCAGTCTCTTCATCATGTCTGCCCAACGGGCAATTCTTGGATCCCGCGGGCTGCTGATAGTCGAGATGGCTCTGGGTCTCAAAGCTGGAACTCTCTTGAAGAAGAATGTAGTCAAAATGGTACCATAGCCAAAGTGTTTAGTTTTGGTCTGGCGAATAGAAGTCAGCTGTTGTTTCATATTCAGTAGCAGGGCTGTGCACCAATCATACACATGAACTAAGCACTCTACAACTATGCTCATGTGCGTCCTGGACGCCTGATGCAGTGAGGCAGATCCTGCCACTCTGCCGATGGTGAACAGGAGGATCTTCATGTGCAAATCCCTGATATCTCTAATAGCAATCTGCGTTCCAACCTTCTTGGAATTATCTACGCAATATATTTGGACATAGTCTTCCACGGTCAACCCTCCCAAGGGCTTTCCGTGCAAGTCCACTGGATCTCCCCTCCTGGAGAGTCCAGTGATGAAATATATATCCTCCACTTCTATGCGTAGAGGCATCTGATCAATTATGAAGCAATCCTGATCTGGTTCCCAGTAATTTACGAGCATTTCAAGCAATCGCACATTACTTTTCATATTGGGCATTTTGAAGAATTTCAATAATCCGCAATTTCGGAGGATGTTTTGAGCTGCGCGGTCCTGCATGACCTCTTGGTCTACTGCACTATGCTCACGTTCCCTCCAAGAGATAGTCATCCTGAAAAATTTCATCAAAATTTTCATTAGAAACACTTTTTTGAAAATGGACCTGCGCATACGCGACTTTCCCTGTGCACAGTCGCGTGTATACGCGGCTTGCCTTCATTGAACCCGCGTATGCGCAGATACGCATTTTTTAATAAGGGTTTCAAGGTAAAAAATCACTTAATTTTAATTTTTAAATGGCCAAAATGAATCAACAGGATGATTAAGGAGCCTACCTGAAGTTTCGCTAAATTCCGACGGTCGGTTCTTCCTGATTTGACGAAACAAGTTTTTAGCTCCAGAGCTCTTTTTCCAAATCAGCTACGCAATAATGAACCAAATGAGAGGTAATTTGTGTATTTATGGCTAAAAATTGAAAATTTTCGAAAATTTTCCTTATGTTTATTTTTTCGATCTATTCTATGCTGTATAACTCGATTGCTTGGAAGTGCCCAGTTTGGTATATTTTCAGGTACATTTTGACGATTTTGGGGTTTTTCCAGATTTTTGATCCATGATTTTCGACTCTTCACGGCAGGTATATGATCTTCACTGGCATATAGGTTAGGGAATCACTTTCCGTTGCATCTTTCATACTAGCCTCCATACTGATCACTCGCCTTAGGGTCGATCCCATCAGGTCATGAGCATTACACCCATTTCACTCGCCGATTTTTTAAATCATGACTTGATGGTAGAGCCTTCCTTTACATGGGCTTCCTAGTTAGTTCCTCGCTATCACTTGTTGCCCATGCTGCTTTTATGTAGGCTCGGGAGTCCTCTTTAGTCCCGCCATGTCTTCTGTGTTGAAGCTTCATTCTTCTCCTTCATCACTTATCATTTTTCTGGCTTATACCCTAGAGGCTCCCTCGTGTCGTTAAGTTGTATTACTGCATTGCATATTGGCTACTTGTTTATCCTGGCCTTTAGCCGGCTTCATTTGGACTCGATGTTTAAGCCAACTTTTGACCTTGACTTTCCGTACAAGTTAACCATTGCATGCACTTAGCTATCACGACTTGACACCTTTGTACCCATGGATGGAATGTTCCTCTGAGTATCACTGACCAGTTTTCGCCACCTTGCATTGAGCATAGGATTGTTCCAATCCCAGGAACTAGTGCATCTGATTTTTTGATACTCGTTCTATCCATTGTACCATAGCATTATTTTATTCCTTTTCAGGCTTATTATATGAAAAAGACAAAAAAAAATCAAATATAACAAAAAGAGCGGGAACGGGATGTATCTTCGTTATTTTGATGGCAGTACAGAGTCAGTTTGTCGCCCTTGAACAAAGCACATATACTTATATATATTTCCTTCATTCGGGATGGTTCTAGTTTGACCTAGGTTCAGCCTTTACCATGTTTCACTTGTCAGTTCTCCCCCGGTTGGTTATCTCTTCCAATCATATGGAGAGTTTGTTTTGCCTCCCGCAAGACAGACTTATACAGTGTCACTTTTTACTGCCATGGTCATCACAGAGTCGTGCTTTTGTTCAAGGGAAGTCTAGCCTGAGTCGGCCATTCTGCGGTGTCTCTTGACTCATTATTCAGTCGGCCTTCCCGGTCTTGTCAGCATCATGTTCTATCACATCAGATGTTTTGATCTTCTGCTCGTGCTGGTTTGAGAAGGTCTCCATTGACTTCTTGCCGGCGGGTTTGTCTCTTATCGACTACGACACATCGCTCTGAGAGCAAACCTAGAGCCGCACCTTGGGCCTATTTCCATCATTGATAGGTGACCTCGTGCTCAGCATTTGATCATCATCATGGGTCTTTGACTGAGTGGTTTCCCCTGTGTTCGACGTCAGCACACATTATCACACTCGGGATTCGTGCAGTACCTGGATTTCCATTTGACCCTATCGGTGGATTTCTCGCCTCTGTGTCAGCTTTCATTATTGGTTGGTTCAGAGGGTTTCTTCCGTGCGCTAGCTTCATCTTGTGCACGTCGGAAACATACTTCGGTTTTGGTTCCATCACTCTCCTTCGTCCGATTCCTTCCAAATCTTGGCCTGCGGGTTACACTCGCGCTGGACTGATGTGGGATGCCTTAATGCCTTCCTTCCAGCAGATCTTTTCCCATCGACTCCAACTCATTGCTCGGGGAACAAGATCTAGAGTCTTTTTGTCAGTACCTTAGGGTTTGCAGTCATCAGTGGCAGCATCTTCGCTATCGACAGTGGGGATCTATCATCATTTCGATCGGGTAGATTCTTCAAGTGTTCGACTTCAACTCATTCATTCACGCTCGTCGTATCGTACTAGGCACCTCTGACACTCATTATCATTATCGCCCAGGGTTGTCTCGCTGCTGGTTAACGGAAACATCATTGTCCTAATCCAACGATTTCTGTTCACTCACATGGTCGACTTCGCCTCATTTATTCCCACGTGTAGAATTGTGCCGTTGTGACGAAGGAAGGACCCTGGGTTGCATTTTATTCTGGCTCACCGTCGATGCCTTTTCGCTCGCCGTTGTTGCCGTCCACCCTTATATGTTGCGCTTCAAGATGCGCACAAGTCTTATACAGGTCCCCGAGTCAATAGTTGCGTGATTGTACCGTTTGATCCACCTCTCATGATCCGGTACTTGGAGATTCAGTTACTTATTTGATCAGACATCCAGTTGCACTATCTTTGATCAGCTTTCTATATGTGATACTTGGACATTGATTCAGACTTGTATTTCCGGACCCTGCTCAGATGATTCACTATGTACATTCAGTTCAGTTATACTTGTATACATATTGGATCTATTTCAGTACTTTCTATATGATGTATTTTTGACTGAGCATGGGTATGCCCGCCTCAGCATGAGTTGACTCTCTGGTTTCTTTCATTGGTTTTTGGCAGGCTGAAATCTGGTGAAGTCCTCTCTTGTCCTCGCGAAGTTCTTTCTATGTGCATAATACATTTCGGCCATCATGTACCCCTTCTGACCTCATATATTAGGGGGCATCTGTTATAGCATCATTTCTCACTTTCACATGATTCATGATTGCTTTGATGGTTTTGGGCACCCATTCCTACAGACTTGGACAAATTCACTTAAAAATAGTGTAAAAATCCCCATACGCGACTATGCCCGTACTTTTTCGCGTGTATACGCGAGTCCAGCTAGAATTTTCTGCGTATGCCATTAAAATGATTAAAAAATATATAATTATTCCCTATTTTAGGGCTGGGTTGATGGTTACTCAGGTAGTTCAACCACCCCAGCACGTGGCCAACTGTTTCCAACTGCTGAAACTACTTGGAGGGAGTATAAAAACTCCTCATGTGTATGGCCTAAGGGAGAGAGAGAATTATTGATATTATACTCTGTTGGTATTCCCTATCCAAGTCTGATTCCCCGTGCCTCCTGCACTTTCCTAGTTCATTGGAGGAAACCCTTGTTTCCTTGAGATACACATCCCTTTATATGTTATCTCGTATGCACCAGTTTGGAAGGAGTCTTAGCGAGGCAAGGGCTGGACAGATCCGGACGACGGTCTGCGAAGGCCTTGGAAGGATCAGGTGATCTCTCCACTTGATTACTTTTGTACGTGCTATTTATAATACAAAAGTATCATGTTGTTCCCGAAATAAACGTGTTAGTGTATGCTTTTATGTATGAGAATATTTGTTATACAAGCATTCATTATGATTTATTTAATGTTTTATATGAATCTCACTAACATATAGAGTAGATATATGTTGTACAACTTGTCCTTTGTGCTGGTTTCTTCTTGTATTTCAGGTTAAGGAGGAAGGACGGTTGCAGGGAGTTTGGAATCCACGTGGATCTACTTCAAACGTAGGACCAACGGGTAAACCTCTCATTCTGCTCTATTTAGTTTTTATGAATGTGCATGATTGTGGTGAGTCTCTCGTGCTAGTACGCCCTCGCTTCTCCGTGGAGGTTGAATCCCAACTAACCTCTAGGTAAGTTAATTCCCCGAAATGTTGATATCGGGATAATTGTTGATGCAATATTGAGTATAGTTAAAAAGAGCAATATTATTACAAAGGATTACCAAAACTCCACTCCCAGTCCTTCCAAAATGGAGTTGACATTCCAATGTTTATTTTCATTAGATCTTGCTGTGGACTGACCAACTCCATAATTGAATCTTTATTAGGGCCGATAAGGTCATTCTCTTGAGACAAGCACTACCAATTCATCTAATATCAAGTAGTTGCATCTTATATGTCTCCCCAAAAGAGGATGCCTTTCTTATTGAATGTGTGAGCTTGAAGGTGGGGCAACTATCGAAGGCAATCACCCCGCGTCTCCAACTCCAAATGGAGTGTGTTCCAGATCCCAATTTGTCTTTTATGTTCCACCTAGCCAAGCCCACAATTTCTTTCCATGCTAACCAATTACTCCAGGAAATTCAAATAAGTGAGCTTGAGACCTGGAATTTGGTGTGTTAAATTTTCTCAACCTTAGCAACTGGAAAATTTAGTTTCTAGTAAATTTCTTTGCTATAAATTAATTAAAGTTTCAGCTTACTAAATAAAAAGCATTGTTGGGATTTAACGGGTAATTAAAATAAAATCAGCAGTAGCAAATGGGACACCAATCCCACACATGCATACACAAAAAATCCGCACATCAAAATTTGGTGTTCATTAAATAATATCTTATCATACAAGGTTTTCGTTACTACGAACATGGTCCTTTGTGGAAAATTACAATATCCAACAACTATAGAAATTTTATGAGCACCTGTGTAGGCTGTACTACCTGAATTCTCTTAAGCACCCACACGACTTGCCATCTAATCAACCTGCAATGCAGCCTTTCTATCACTTGTGTGATTGTTTTCACCCCTTCCCACAACACGTGCAACATTTTACTGTTTCCTGTGGCACGTGTGACTGCTTTTCTCACTTTGCACAACACATGCGGCCCTACTGCAACACACATGATTGTTTTGAACCGTCCACACAATTCATGTTTCTCTCTCAAGATGAGTATGGCCTCATTGTGCCACTATTGTTGGTTGATCTACAGAATTCTATTGTACAACCTTATTGGGAATGATCCTTACTATAGAAATCACTTTGCTGCAGATTTCAAACCATATACTCTTGGATGAAATTCCCTTTTCATCCACTCACATGTCTAGACACTCAAATATGTTCAGAAGTTCCTTTATGGTGTTACTATCATAAACAGGGGGGGATGAAGGAGATGATATCACACAAAGCAAAATCCCCCTGCAACCCACTTGTTCACATCATACTAGTAAAAACAGAACTTGCCATGGAGCATCACCCTCTAGACCCCTTGACACTCATATGGTAGCCAAAATAGACACTTGAGTGGGCAGCTTGGTCAAACCAAGCCCCTTGACATCCTTGGGGATAGTAACACATCCCAAGGGGCCAATGGAAGACCCTTTTGTTTGATTGAGACCATGGTTAAAATCTCAAAATCTGCTCTACTATTGATATCGGGCCTTGCTACGCAACCAACAAGACACATAATATATTTTCAAGTCTAGTAGGATTGTGCAACCATGGTCAACTTCCTCATAAAGGGAAGGTCTCGATGTTGCTAAATAGGAAGTTTCCATTGTAGTTGCTGACGTCATGAATTATACATGAATATTGGCAAAAGATCTAAACTAAAGGGAATACCCAAATATCTAACAACCAGCCAAGGTGGGGTAAATGTCCAAACTGAGGGATTCTAGTTAGGAAGAGAGTCCAACCCCACCAAGCTAAAAATATGTTTTTACTCACTATACACATCACTTGATGCCAGTTTGATTATGTCTAAACAAGCATGAGCATCATCAAATAAACTTATCTCAACACTATTTGGTATATAAAAGATAATGTATTAGTGAACAATGTGTTCTCCATAGTCACACATCTAGGTCCAAACTCCACAAGAGTCAACATCTCAATAATGAAAGTCCAATCCACTGAGTCAAAAGCTTTGTCAAATGAAATTTCAAAGAAAAGGGGTTGCTCGCTAGTTTTGTGCACATTTGAAGGTTTTACATGTTGAAACCATGGTATTGAGATTACTTGTTTGTACAAAAAACTTGTGTTATCATTAGACAACTTTCCATGGCATTGCCTAGATCCTTAGAGTCTTTGTTTTAGCCATGATCTTGTGTGCCACACTAAGCAATGTAATTGGATGCCAATCACCAATTCTGTTTGTGGCTGCTTTTTTGGGAATGTGATTTACAAATGACAAAAATTGTCACTAATCATGGCTCGTGGCCTTGTAAAATTCACACAGAATGCCATCTAGATTCTATACCCATATACTTTCCATTCTTCATGTAGCTAAGTGCTGCAAAATCCTCCTCTTTTGAGAAGTCATCGTTCTTCAACCTGCTTTAGTCACCAATAAAAACCTTATGAGGATTGACCCTACAATAAGAATTTCTTGCAGCCACTACATGATCCATCATGGTATAAGGAGAAAAATATTTTGAAATTTAAATTTGAACATACCTCTAATGTCAACTGGAGTGTCGAAAAAATAACCATTTGCATGGAGCAATCCAAGGTCCTATTCATTTCCACTTTTCTTTTAAAAAATTCAAAATAGAATTTTGAGCCCTCATCTCCCTTATGAATCCACTGCAACTTGAAACAAACTCAGGCACCCTTGGCAATATATTCCCCTCTGCTTCACCTCCCTCTGAACCATTATGTCCTACCATGCATCCTCGCCATAGATGGACACATTATAGAGATCCTCTTCAATAGCAACACACACCTAATGAAGTCTACCTTGATGCAACTACCTTCTGCCTTTTGTGGGCCATCATCCTACCCCAACCTCTCATGGATTTCACAATACAACTTCTTTGGTTATAGATTATGATCCAAGTATATTGAAATGCATTTTTTACTATTTCTCTAATGGAAGTATGTAATGCCCCTAGGTAATTTTTTGCCTTGGGGTTCAATCCTTATCTAGGGTTTTCAACCAATCATGAAAATAATCATAACAACATTTCACATTTATCAACTCATATAACGGTAAGTACCCTTCTATATAATTCAGTAATGATATAAGAGATATTTAACAGTGATATGTTTCTTCAGCAAACCACCACAAGTTAGGGCTAACTGCCTAATGAACAATAGACCTATACAACCAATAATCCACCAATATAATTATGACTATAATGTCAATATTCAATAGATTAGTATTCCAACTGTAACCCACACTAGCACTATCCAAGTTTAGTTGGTAATATAGTAATTAACAACTCACTGTCTAACTGTGTTGCCTCTAAACTTGTTTGTTGCTAAGAAGAGCTTGTGAAAACCCTTTCTCAGTGGAGTTTCCATCTGTGGTTGGAGTAGTCTCTTAACCTGGTCAAATTGCTGGTTAGATCTTATGACAATCCCTTGTTGAACCAAATTTCACTTGTGGTTAGAGAGTTGATCCTGTTGCTGCATCACATCAACAAACTACAAATTCTGGAGGCCTGCTTGGGATGTTTCATTATCCAAGACCTTGCTAGTAATTGTTGGGGAGTGATTTCAAAGCTTCATGTGATCACAGACCCTTGAAAGAGATATCTGTTGTGGCCCTAAATACACTCAGGAGGAATTCCATATACAAATGATGCCCTGAATTTTTCAGACTAGGCCCTAAAAACCACCTAGTAACCTACTGATCTCTTGTTTGGTTGAGAACAACCTCGCTACCTCTTGTTTGGCTTCAGTGCCTCAGAGAGGACCCCTCACAGCCTTACCTTTCCTTCACCAATGGTTCTGAGCTTGGATACACTATAGACAGATCATAGAGAGAAGATCGTGCTGCCCAGAAAAAATAATGGTGGCTAGGCATCCCACAGAAAGACCTTCGTTGTCTTGAATAGGACTTATTGACCAAGAATAACCACTGAGAATGTGTTTCCCTACTTTCCAAAATGAATCATAGATGATCCAAAATATTATGTTGTAAGAGGTGTAAAGGAGAGAGGGGGATTAGATAGGGTGGGAACACCTCCACCAAAACTAATCAAGAGAAGAAAGGGGTCTTAAAACTCTCACAGCTCCAGCTCTAAGAAAACAAAGATAATCCATTCCAAATTGATGATGAGAAAATGAATCTATCTCTTTATTTATAGATTCCTCATGGGGGCCTCTCTTCCTAATTTAATGTGAGGGCTTACAAGTGTAGCCCCCAATTCTGTCGTTTTGATCCAACTACCCCAAATTTACCCAATGTTGCCCCAAAACATTGGATAATGGGTTCCCCCCTTTATCAATTACTATAGCCTATGGGGTGGGATAGGCTACTTCGTCCTCCCTTGGGCACTTAGTCAATAGGGAACATTTTAAATTAGGGTAGGAAAAGGGTATAACCTCTATTTCCTTGACACCTTTGTACTTAGAGAAGTGAGAAGGCTTGGCCTGATCGATATGTGTGCACATAGAACTGACATTGTTGTAAAATTAATCATTAGTCATGTGTTGGAATGAAAAATTAACCATTATTAGATACTTGCACCACGATGCTCTAAATGTTGTATACATAAGTGGAAAGCATGGACCTTATTGTATTTTCCATATAGTCAAGTGTGTTTGAAGCCTTTAAGATCTTTGTTCATGCATTCTCAAGCAGATATGGGGAAATTTTTAGTTAGTATCTTCGCATTTGCAGTGACACTATATGGATTATCAACAAGTATGGAACTTGTTTGTCTAATTAATTTGGTCTTTCTTAGCATATTAAGGACAACTTTGGCAAGTTCCTTTCTTTATGGGGAAACCATTGTGAAAGAGAGCCTTTTCATATGTATGACTATTTGTGGGACAAAAACATAGGAAAGTGGCTGTCGTGGCAAGCTCTTGTCATTCTACAAGACTTCAAGAAATTGATTGATTCTACAGTAATATATTGATGATTCCCAAAAAATGTTTGTTCAAGATAAGTAAATAATCTGGATAGTCTTGAATCCATTTGAAAGGATTGGAAATGGTCTCATGAGATACCATTTAAGGGCTCTATTGAACCAAGGAATTCTATGGCAAGATACGATAACTCATTCATTGGAAAGTCATCTCAACAGGGAGTGGAATGTTTGAGACCATGAGTCAAGGTGGCTCTAGAAGTGTCATAATATTGGAAATCCTATTCGTATTTTAAAATTGAAGTACTTAGATTGTTGGTTCTTCACAATATTTTGGTGATAAAGGACCAATTGCATCTCATTTGTCTAACGAGTGGTTATTGTATGGCATGTTTCAACTTTGAATCTATCTTTCAAGGCCATTAATATTAATCTTTTTTTTAATATTTATTTTTTGTTTCTTGTGTTCATTGGAATAATGCTCTATTTGGGGGAAAGTGGATGGTTCGAGAAGCATGTAGAATTGTGGTATGTTATATATCTAACAATCCCTTCCTACAAATAGAATTGACACAGTTGGGCAACATTTCATGAGATGAACACTTTGTTCAATTTGGAAGAAATTTATGTATTTACTATTTAGATCAAGTTTGACCATGTAATTATTGTCCAACATTGCCATTTTTAGGTAATATGTGGGAAGTCTTTAAGTTGGGGTCAAGGAGTGTTAATTGTTATTTCTTTTGTAGGCAAGCAACTCTTATGTGACTAATTTTTGGCTCCTAGATGTAACAACTGTAATTTTTAATGCAATATCTGTGCCATTTTCCCCTAAACTATTTTTTCTTAATTACATGTCCCCTATATATATATATATATATATATATATATTTAACAAAGAACGTTGTGGTACTAATTACTATGTAAGTGAAACCCTCATTCAAGGGTTTGATAAAAAAAGGTATGTATTCATGATCCTTTTTATTTTTTTCACTTATGTGTTATATTTAATAATCATTTGAAGTGATAACCAATTTTCAAATTGCCGTAAATAAAAAAAAATCTACATAAAAATAAAATTGGGTTTTGTCGCTATGGGGATTTGACCCCAATTGTAGAGTAATCAATTGTATTATCATTAGTTTTACTCATCTAATCTCAATGATGGGATGTTTTTTGTTATTATCTATTCATTTCCCTGGCTTCTCTACCCATAGATCCAACACTTTAAAGTGCCTCAACACTTGTGGGTGGCCCCCAAGGGGTGGTTTAGCTTATTATTTTCCATGTCTTCCTGCATTTCTCAGATCTAGAGGAGCATAACAACAAGTTACGTTATCATCAATAACCATTTACTAAAATCTATAGCAAGTTATTCACCTCCCAATTTATAAGGGCTCCTATCACTCAACTTGGTGCTATTCTAAGAGTTATGTATAGTATTTTGAGTGTCTTTATGCTTGCTGATTTGCATTTTTCTGCAGTCATATTTCATTTCCAGATTGCCTCCCATGAAGACCTTGACAAGACCACTATTTTGGGTGGTAAAACCACAAACTGATTTGGACAAGACCTACCCACTTACGATCCAAACCAATCCATTTGAAACTAGGCAACCCATAGAGCACCAAAATGCATAAAAACAAAAAACAAAATAACATAAATATGCACCCCTCTTTTAAAGCCTAATCCTCAAAATTCTCAATCTCGAATTGGATTTGCAATCGCTAGAAAAATACCATAATGTATCAAACCAATGGAAGGCTTTAACTCTATCCTTTCTCATAGTTGGACAATACCTAGCATGGAAGTTGGGTTCAAGCCCATGGGTCAAAATTGTCACAGATGTAATAGTTGGTTGTGGGGACAATGTCTTCCTTCCAGAGACACTTATCGTTCAAATTCCATAGACACATCAATGCACACTTAATATAAATGTTGATGTCAATTGAATGCCAATTTGGAGATAGGGATGGGTCCAAGCACATGATTTGGGACATGAAGCAAATCAAGGCCCACATTCGTTTAAGTGAATCCAATATGAAATTTCTTGGTCCTATAACACCACAAGCAGACATTATTTAACTAATTTGGGGTATTACCTTGCAATGCAAAACCTAGAAATATCAACAAATAAATGGCGGTTCAAGAAGCTGTGGATGAAGGGAATTTCGTCCTTATTTTCTTTCTACTAATTACTCATCCCAACAATATTGGATATACCATAGAACAAAGAATAAACCAATTCCATATCCTCTACCCATTGTGGGAAGAAGAATATGGCACCTATCATAGGAAGATTTCCCATTCCAATGAGGAATCTCAAACATTTAGGCCAAAAGAGCTCCAAAAGGAAAAATACTTCCTTTATAAGAATTATTGAGAGGTTGATGTCAACAATCCAAACTACATTGACCCACACTTGATGCTAATGCACAAAGATAGCCTTGCCAGCAACAAGGAATCTCATTGTACATAGAACTATCAAATCAAGCACAAACTAGCATATATGGTCATTAATAATGGCAACTAAAATAACCTTTTCTTGCTTCAATTGGAAAAGGAAACCTCAACTCATCCCAACTCACATTAGCTTGGATGGGTGAAATATGCACATTAGCTTGTGCTAATCAATTGACAATAGATCAAACTGTTACTAAAAGATGGCAAGATTTTTCCCAATATCTTATATGTTCTTACAAATAAAGATGAGAAGACTTATGAAAATAAGATTATGATAACAAGTTTAACTAATTGCATAAGTGTAAGTAATATAAGTGCCATTTAAAAAATAAAAGGAAGACTACAAAAGAGGAATGCCACAAATGCAGATATATTGTAGTACATAAAATAAAAAAATAATGAATTCAATTGATGGAGAAATCAATGGTGTCATTGGTGGCTGTTTGGATCCTAAACACAGGAGTTACAATTAGATGTTTACAAATACACCGCAATACATTCCCACTTGCCGCTTGTCACCTAGTATTATTCTCACCTCTTCCTCCTTGCTTACAAGGAATTGTTCCCTAAATTAGTAAAATGGAAACCAATATGTCTTCCCTCACAAGGAAGCCACATGATTTCCATTGAAATGTGTGGCTGTGATATTTCTTTGGGTGATGAATGGGGAAGAACACTTAGGACCTATCACCATGGATTTCTTGGAATTCTACATGATCTTCAAGAGAATGGCATTTCCTACATACTCAAAGGTTCCAAAGAAATCATTAGAGAAATAATCAACTACATTTGTATGGAAAAGCTTCTGAAAAAGGGCCATTGTTTGAAAATGGGGGATATGTGAAATGTGAGGGAAGACATATTGGTTTCCATTTTTATAATTAACTAGGTGAAAGATTCAACTATTTTCTATACTTCCTCATGGCTGACATGCTACGAGTGTTTTTCATGGGAGTCAGGACCATTGGGTCCATAAAAAAAGTTAGCCTAATTTTAGCCCAACATAATCAGAGTACCAAAAGAAATTTGTTAAGAGGGGCCACAAGTAATGGTATGAGCTGGTTCACGAAAATAGAAAAATTAGTTACTGTAAAGTGATACCACAACAATCAATGTTGTACAAGGATTTTATTCATTGATATCTTTATAATACATTAGAATAGGATTGATTGTCCCTTCTTGTTCCAGATTACACGTATGAAATTAAAGTGCTTTTGGATGCCTTTCAGGCTGTTTGTGGGAAACGATCTAGCTTAATAGTCAAGAGGGTAGGTAGATCCCTCTTCTGTGGGCTCGAAAGGGAAGGAGCAGTTTCCATAGTCATGGTCAAACCGAACAAAAATATTTGGCAGGTAATGAGCAATTCAAATCCTATCAATAAGTAGCAAGTCAGTAACAAGCAAAGCAAGTAACAATGCTGTAACGAATGAAAAGCCTCCCTTAGCAGTGTTCGAATGCCATTCTTCAAGAAGATAATTTCACTTTCAAATGCAAGTTGGGGATTCAAAGTTGTGCTAGCCTTTATGTTGTCTCACTTTCGGGCGATCATTCAATACGATAAGCATTCAAACCCTCTTTATATCAAGAAATTATTAGCTCTTGTGAGATTATATTTGGAGATGGATTACCGAGAAAAGAAGTGGGAAAGAGTCGTTCCCAAATAGTAAATTCATTCTTCTTCCCATGATTTTCGTACTATTAATTAAAGAGGAAAGTAAGGGCCTTGACTCGAGCAATAAAACTATCCCTATTATGAAGTCGAGTAATGCTCTCTCCCCGAGGGATATCCTAGAGGTCACTGTAGCACTTGACCTATTGATGGGTGTAGGGAGGCGGATCGTCCGATGGATAGGTCATTATTGATGGTTGGCAGGCAAGGATAAAAGTATGCTCAAATGAGATGTATGTTGATTTCATTATTACGCACATCATTACAAAGTTAGGAGATTAGTGTGAAAGAAGAGAGAGAGGCCAATTATCAATCTATCATGAAGGAATAGAGTTATGTTTATTTTGTTATTACGTAAATAATGATATAATCATGAGATTAATGTGGAAGAAGGGAGAGGCCAGTTATCTTTCTATTGTGAGTAGTGAAAGAAGAAAGGGATAGGAGTGTATAGAGCTTGACCGATCACCCCTATATACAGAGTAAGCAATCAAAACAGGATAAAGGAGTGAAATGCCCCTACTATTATTATTGAAGCCCCACCCTCTTTATTATTTCAGCATCATACATTCGTTATCCATTCAGATGTGTTCCCTTTCTACATAATAACTCGCATGTCGCATGAAGGGATAAGAGCAGGAAGAAGCTCTGTAAAATAAGAGGGTACAATGTTTCTTGAAATAGAAACATGATTTCAATTCCTCCTCTGAAAGTACAATCTGCCAAGTAATTTTATTTGTAGTATCTATACATAATCGTGACTTTTCATTCAATTCAATGGGACATGACTCACTTTGGTCCCACTTGGATTGATTGGTTGAAAAACACTAAATTGATCCGATCAATTTAGATCCATTAAAAGGAATATTGCATCTTGAATTTATCTATCCAAACTATTTATGTTCAGATTCATACCATCTTCTCCTCATAGCATAACCAACATTACGCCCATTGCAATACATGGTCCATCTGGGTTCCTGAAACAAATTTTCTCTCTTCACTATTCTCTATCATTCTAGAGTTATTCTCACTAATCCAGAAGCCATTTCATTTACCAGAGAATTTTTTAAAGTCTCAAGTTCTAGAAGCATCACAAGGTTGGGCCTCAGATCTTCCTGCACTACGAAATTCACACGCCCTCTTCTGTAACCGAACATGGTTCTAGTCACACGGCTTCCAAGAGAGGCACTCGGCTCCTTAGGGTGATCAAAATTCATATTGAAACAAGAAGTGTAAGATGAAACAAGGATTGAATTAATAGCCCTAATTACACAATGTGCAATGTTGACAACCAAATTCTTCGTTTTATTAGATCAAGCGTACCCATTAGGGGGTTTCTCAGAGAAATTATCTGGATGCATGTGATATGCTGAAAGTGCTCCCACTGAAAGGGGATTTATTGTGTTAAGCTTGCGACTTAAGAACAAGCATTGGATGTGGCTGGATAAGGAAATCCACTAATAAATACTGGTTAGGGAGCCGGATCTGAAGTAAGGATGAGAGAACGTGAATGAATTGAGTATATACTAAAATAAAGAAAACTCTCCTAACAATCAACAGCTAGTAGATTCTGTTGAATCTCAAGTGCTGCTAAAGTCACAACCTATTGCATTTTTATTTTATTTTATTTTGTGCATCAAATTGATTGCCTTCCATTGCCGAATTTCAATTTATTGCTTGGTTTTCCCATTATCAGTGGCAAAACATGCCATCCAACAACATTCATACAATTCTACAACTTGTTGAAGTCCTAAACCAAAAGAAGAGAAAAATAATGTCACGAAAATTCAACCCTTAAAAATGCTCATATAAACAGGTAAATAAAGAGAGTTTGCTGGAAAAGGTGGTCATCTTGCTCATGAGACCCTGCCCTCCCTCCTCACCAATTTTGGTCATTATTTATGACTCATTAAATAATGTGCTCTTAAAGTAAGAGCATAAGAATTAAATTAGTGTGAGCTTTGACTTCTGCTAGGGTTAAAATTAACATATTGCTATGTGCAAATTGACATTAGGCTTATTTCCCATTTTTTTTTTTTTACATAATCGGATGCTGTTTGTATTCAAAAAAGATTGGGGAGACTGAGCTCCATTGTTACATGGCAGTATACATGAGAAGCAAGATAGGGGGGAATATCAGCAGGACCAAATTCCCTTGTGCTCCGATTGTACTTAACTATTGAGAAAGCTAATCTAGTGTAAATTCGGACAAACTGAGATAGTAAAAAACTACATTTACAAAGCATGCTTAAACAGAGTTTTTATGACTGATTAAGCGGGCAATGGATTGCCTTAAGGACCTGAAATTCTTGCATTTGTTGTGCTGGTGTTGGGTGCATTATTTCCAAAAATATATTCCAGGATGTCGTCGGACTCTTGGGCATGATTGCATAGGATACCTCTGCAGGAAATATAATGAGAGGATTTCTTCTATTCATGGCAGGAAGCAAAGGGATTCGAGGGCGTTACATCTGAGACTGCCTATAGATTTGGAGCAGGCTCTGCTTGCACGTGTATCAGCCTCCTTGTTGAGGGAGCGAAGGACATGAATGAATCATATTTCTTGCATTTGTTGGGTGAGCGCTTGACACCGACTTATTGTTTGCTGAAGTGTCAAATTGGAGGCTGTCTGGTTGTAGACCATTAAGCTAATGATGATGGCCGAGTCTCCAATGACTGTTGCTGTGTGAATGTCAAGAGTTTAGAGCTGAATGAGTCCTTGGTAGAGAGCGAGGGCTTCAACTCTATTATTGGAGAGGGGGCCTAATCCCCATTCATAAGCAGAGATGATGTCTCCGTTGGCGTTGCAAATAATTCTGCTAGCCCCAGCCATACCAGGATTAGACTTGGAGGCTCCATCAAAGAAGAGATAATGTGTGTTACAGTTTCTTAGCCAGAGTGAAAATTCCTTATCCTTCATTCTGATTTTCCAATTGTGACTAGAGTTGTGGTGACTGCTGTTGTCACTTCTGTTTTGGCCAATGTTGCTTTGATCTAACAGACACCCTATGTAATTTCATTCTTCTACATAGAGACCAGCAGTGTCAATGTTCCTTTGACATTTGACAGCTATTGTTTCTAGAGTAAGGCCTCTTGCCTTGCTGTATAGCTTTCTGAGTCGATTTTTTTATCTTTGAAGATTGCATGATTTCGTGCTAGCCATATGCTCCATAGCATAGAGTAAGGAAGAGCATTCCAAACTCTTCTAGCAACATTGTTCTTCTTACGTTTCCAGGGATAATTCCTCTTCCATAATTGCAAGAGTTCGGCAATGGAGCTGTGGGAACCCAGGGGCGTTGGTCCTTCAGAAAAGCTTCTTTCCAACATGCAGTGGCGAAGGGGAAATTTATGAATAGATGCTGGATGGTTTCCTCAGCTGCTTGACAGTTTGGGCAGCGTGATGGGCCAAGAATACCACATTTTTTCAGATTATCAGAATTGAGGACTTTCCCTTTTAGAAGAACCCATATGGGGAATTTTATTTTTGGAAGAGTGTATGATTTCCAAGCAATTTTCCATTGAGTCCATATGGGCATGGGGCGATCACTGTTACAGATATTATGTTAGGCAACTTTGACTGTATAGTTGGAACTTGAGGGGTCCCAACGAAAACAATCATCACGGTTTTGTTTGGTGGGGGCGATGCCATGGAGATGAGTTTGTAGATTATCCAGGCTTTCTTGTAGCTCAACAGGTGTTTCTGGGAAACACCATCCTGTCCAAAGCTGTGAGTTAATGTCCCATTTGGAAATCTGGCCCAGATTATGGACCCCCTTGTTGTCAAGGAAGGATAGAATCTGTTGGGTTCCAGGCCTACTGTTGATAGGTTGGTGGCCCATTATTTTATCAGCCCCTATTCTAATGTTGTTGCCTCCCTTGGGCACCTTAGAAATGTTTGGGGCAATGATGGGAATTGCTTTTCTACACAGCCCCCAGATTTTGGTGCAGGCTCTGAAAGGTATATCATGATCTAAGAGAAGTTTCCTTGGAGAATTCAGATATTTGGCTTCCAACACATTTTTCCACCAAGCAGATTCTCCATTGATGAGTCTCCAGACTATCTTGCCACCAAAGGCCAGGTTTAAGAACTTTGGTGATCTGATCCCCAACCCTCCATCTTCCTGAGGTTGAATAACCTATTTCCAATTTATGAGGTTGTATTTCTTTCTTTCAGTTTCCCCCCCTTGCTAGAGAAAGTGACAGAGGATGGCTTCCACTTTGTGATGAAAGCTTGCTGGTGCTTGCAGAAGCGTGAATTGATACAAGGGAAATGAGGAGAGACCTGATTTTAGAAGGATTAGGCACCCTGCTAGATTAAGCCAAAAGGAGCCCCATTGCTGCACTTTCCTTTTCATTTTGTCGATGATGGTGTCCCAAACTTCAGCTTTCAAATATCCAACACTCACTGGCATGCCCAGATAAGAGAAGTGCCCCAAGTCTAACTTGCAAGAAACCCCAAATATGCTGGCAATGCTTTGAAGAGTTTGAGAGGTTGCGTTCCAACCATAAATGCAGCTCTTAAGATAATTAATCATGCCTCTAGATTAACTCATATATCTGTCTAAGAGGGTTTTGAAACGACGAGCTATAATGTTGGAGGCTCCTCCCATTAGCAAAGTGTCATCAGCAAATTGAGAATGGTTTATGTTTTTGACTCCATTCCCAAATTTAATGCCGGTGATAAGACCGGTGCGACATTTGTAGTCTAAGGCCTTACTGCAGGATTTAGCCATCAAAATGAAAAGGTAGGGGGAAAGGGGAAAACCTTGTATTAATCCTCGAGAAGATTGGAAGGATGGCCTTGGTCTGCCATTGATGAGAGGGGAGATCCAAGGGCTGGAGATGCATGATTGGAAAAGGTCGATAAAAGGCGAGTAAAATCCCATTTTCTTCAGAACAGCAAAGAAGAAAGAGTGTCTAACTCAGTTGAAGGCGTTGGTTAAATCCAGTTTTAAAATGAAACCTTTTTCTTTTCTAGTTTGGATGGAGTGAATAGCCTCTTGCATAAGCAGAATGGAATAAAAAATTTGTCTATTGGCCAAGAAGCCTCCTTGATTCTCAGAGATGAGTGAGGGGAGGATAGGTTTGAGGCGGATGGCTATGATTTTGGTCAAGATTTTGTATGAGGAGTTGCAGAGTGAAATGGGCCGAAAGCGGGAGAATTATGAGGGTCAGTTCTCTTTAGGGAGAAGGGCAAGGTGGGTGGTGTTGGTGAAGCCTCCGATTTTTCTCTTGCATTGGGCCCATTTTATCATTTTGATAAGGTCTTTTTTGATAGTCCCCCAGTAAGATCTATAGAAGCAAATGGGGAAGCCATCTGGTCCAGGGGCCTTGTCTGGCTGGAGTGCCCAAATGGCTCGTTGTATTTCTTCTTATTCAATTTCCTTGGTGAGATTTGCATTAATTTCCTCACTGAATTCTGTGGGAAGATATTGAAGCAGATTTGAATAATCTTCAACTTCTTTTGTCTCAGTTAAGAGAGCGTTCTAATGTTTTGAGGCAGCCTTTTTAATAGCATCTTGGGAAGTTTGAAGATGGCCTTCGTCAAAAGTGATGGAGGTGACATTGTTCCTGATTTTCCTGACTGTGGCCTGCTTATGGAAGAAGGCGGAGTTTTTGTCTCCTCCTTGCAGCCAAAGTTGGCATGATTTTATTCTCCATTTCTGCTCCTCCATTCTATTGGCACGATATAGCTGGAAGTAAAGGTTGCATTCTTGAGCTTTGGAATCCTGAGAGAGCCCTTGTTCCTCTATCATGCTGTGGATCTGCTCTAGTTTGCTTTTAATTTCTGCTTTAACTTTCTCCGGTTCCTTACAGTGATTTCTTGCCCAATCTTTCAAGGCGCTTTTGGTCCTTTTCAGTTTGTTTTCCCATATGAAACCCGACGATCCTTCAATGTGCTGGCACCATGTGGATTTTACAATCTGATCAACAATGGGAATGTTGCTCCATAGCGGGCTATACTTAAACGGAATGGGGCCTAGAGAGCAGTGAGCTTCAAGAACAAGCGTTGTGGGGTAATGATTGGATGCTGAGAAGGGGAGAACAACAACATATGCTGTGGAGTAGGAAGCGAGAAGGGAGACGTTCACCAAAATCCTGTCTAGCCGCTCCATTATATTGTCTTTGCCCAACCTGCGATTATTCTAGGTGAACCTGTGGTTTTTTGGGGCAACATCTATGAGATCATGTTCCTGCATGATAACTTCCAACTGCGTTCTGTAGGGGTCATGTGTAAAACAACCCCCCCTCTTCTCGTTGGAGTGGAGTATGAGATTGAGATCTCCTCCGAGAATGATATTGCTGCTTTCTTCTTCATCTATGTCAGTTTTGAGAGAGTTCCAACACTGTGCTTTATCCCTGTAGTGATTTGGAGCATAAATATTGTAAATGAATTTTTTTTGACTATTTGTTAGGCTCTCTAGAATGACTTTAATCCAATACTCGCTTATTGTATCAGTTGTGTGTTTCCAAGAATTGTGGTTCCAAAGGGTGGAAATTCCCCCTGAAGCTCCCCTTGACTCGCAGATACAACCTTCATATTTCTTGAGTCGATCAATAATCCCTTTCATTTCTTGGTATCCTTGCTTTGTTTCTTGTAACATTAGTATTCTTGGTTTTTCATGAGTTACCAGATCATTTAGAGCAGTGATTTTAGAGGGGTGCCCTAGTCCCCTGCAGTTCCAGGATAGGGTTTTCATCATTGAGTGAGAGGAATACGGAGAGTTTCTCGCCCTCCCTGATCTTTATGTGCCGCTTCCTTGCTGTTTTGCCCCAAAATGTAAGTTTCTATGGGGTTTTGGGTGCCCATGGAAATATCTTTTTGAGAATTTTGTTCTCTCTGCTGTTTGGTGGATCTCCTTCCTGGTCCTTTTTTTTGTGTGCGTCCAGATTAGCACTGTGCTCTTTAGAAGAGCTTCTGGTTGATCTTGAGGAAGGAGGGTCTTGGGGGAATGAAGGAGAAGGGATTGAAGGGGGAGTGGGAGCAAGAGAGTCATCCTGTGATGGAGGGAGAGGGATGGGGGGATCTTCATCGAGGGATATGGAGGAAAAGGGATTAGATGACTCTAAGGTTGTCTTGGGAGGGGGGAGCCGAGGAGCCGAAGAGGAGGAAGGATTGGACTTGGGGGGAGAAAAATTAGGGTTTGACTTGGGAGGAGCTTCAAAGTTTTCGTTCGGGGCAGCAACAGTATTTTTTCTCTTGACAGTTTCCCATTGTTCCTCAGATTGAGCATTTTCATCATTAACAATTTTAGAGCAACGATTAGAAAAATGGCCATACTCGTGACATACCTTGCATTTAAATGGGATTTGTTCGTAGTCCAGTTGCTGAATGTGTGTCCAATCATCCACCTTTAGCTTGATTGCCTTTGGAAGACCCTTGCCGAGATCAAATTCAACACATATACGCGCACATGCTTGCATATTGTCCTTGGGCTCGCTCCGATCAATGTACTTCCCAACAACATTGCCAATGGCTCAAACCAAATCATCTCCCCAGCAGTGGAGTGGGAGATGCAGAAGCCAAACCCAGACCGAGACAGCACTAGAGACATCCAGCTCGGGATCGAAGTCTGGAGTCCATTTGTTTAGATACAATCCTATAGAGTCCATAAAATATGGTCCATTTCTGAAGATTAAGTCCTTGTCTGCTCTTGATTCAAAATGAAATGTATAATATCCTTTCCCACAGAAACGTATGGAAATTTTACCACTTACTTTGTTTGCCTAGTTTCTCTCGATCCATCATTGAACTTTTTTTGGGGATGGCCATAAGCCAATGAATTTCCCGATGAGGCCTCGTTTAGCAAGCGAGAGTGTAGACATTCATGGTAGAATTGGAGGCAGAACGACCTCTTGCAGACCATCTAATTTCTTGACAAACTTTGAAAGAGCCAGTCAAGGGAGTTGGAGCGGTAAAGATTTTACCAGAGCTGAAAAGGCTGATTGAGCGTTGGCCCCCTCCGATGTAGCATCCGGAGGGGCCATGCCAGGCCTGCGGCCTCAAGCAAAGGAGCACGATATGCAGCGCGTGACCTAGGTCAAGCGCGCAGAGGACATAATAGTCAATATACACTCATTTCACAAGTTTGATTGACTTGTAGTGAAAGCCGGAGGAAATAATAGTCAATATACCACATAACATCAAACAACTCTCCAATTTTGATTTTATGAGTTCTCATTTGGAGATGCAGCTTGAAGTCCCATCAAGCAACTCCCTCCCTCATAGAAAACATAGAACACTACAAAATTTTGGCCAACATACATTGCAACTTGCTAGCAGAATCCTGAGTTAGTAAGTCTCAATTCAAAATCCAAATTTAAATCTCCCACTTTTGGATCAATAACACACCCCCAAAAGGATATATATTTCTTTCTTGTTTTCTTCTCTTCCTCTTTGTGTTTTAGCTCTTCAATGGAACCCAGATTAAGAGTCTCATATGATT
Source organism: Pinus albicaulis (assembly GCA_034641835.2). NCBI lineage: Eukaryota > Viridiplantae > Streptophyta > Pinopsida > Pinales > Pinaceae > Pinus > Pinus albicaulis. The sequence goes on along the minus strand of CM076580.1, from coordinate 1,593,665,322 downwards.
TTCTAAATTTGTCATACAAATTGACTCAGTCTGTTGTCTCAAACACTAGTTCCTTTGAATTGGGTCTGCTAAGGAAATCCATAGCATTTAACAAATTTCTCTTGCTAACATAATTTTGTATTATGGCGATGGAATCCTTCAGATTGATAACTAAATGCCACCATCAATTAGGTGCAAAAATCACCTCCCCAACCCTGCAAATGCATTCAATGGGCTTCTTCTTCCGTTGCTTAGTTCGTCCATATAAATTCATGAACCACTTGATTATAGACATTGGAGGCACAATCTTAGCACTAACTACGCTGGATAAACGCCTGGAGGGATCACATCTGGAGGAAATAGTATCCATTTCTTGGAGCCCTTTATGACCGCATTCCATGCAGAATACTATTTGGGTTTCTAAGAAAGGAAGACCCTGATCTAGTTGGACCTAAAATCAACCACATGTAATCCGATCTCTCCTTCCTGAGTAATGAAAACATATCTTCTCTTAAATAAACAGGGAATTCAAAATCCGAAGCCAGGACTGGCACTTTGTCTCCAAATTTAGGGTCTAATAGATAAAGGGGACACTATTTTTTGACAGAATCAGCATAGAAAAAGTAGAGTTTGAGCTTCATTTTGACATGACCTGCAACAAATTCCACATCTCCAACAACTTCACACAGGTAGCCTCTGTCCCACTTCTTCATTGCAGGCCAGTTGATCAATGCATCATTGCTCAAAAGAACTAGCTGGTTGGGTTCCAAATAACAAGTTATGAACCCCGAGGGATAAATTGTTTCTGCGATCCACACTATACCTCAAGCCATTCGTGTTTAATCTCTAAACTATCTAAACTAGAACACAACCAACTTTAAAATAGGTAATCCAAATAGAAATTACTGACCTTCAATGGCACCTGTGGGAGGACATGCCTGGGTCAATGTGCAACAATGTATGTGGATTTCCAATAGCCTTTGAAGGAAAATCTGTCGTTAAGATGATCTAGGACCAAAGCCCTCTAGAGGGGATCTAGATTTCTGTGAAGGGAAATCTACCTTTACGCTGATCCAGGACTAAAGCCTTCCAGAGGGGATCTTGATTGCTGAAAATGTAAAGGATCTTGATTACTGAAAATGTAAAGGGCTTGTGCAACTTTGAGGCTCTCGCTCTGGAGATTGGTGTCTTGAGGGGCAATTTTTCATGAACATAGTAATTTTAGATTTCCTGACAAATTAATTTTAATGGGCCTATTATAGATTTTTAAAATATAACCGAACTTTAGATTTTAACATGATATCTAGTGAACATAGTAATTTTACATTTCTCCGCAAATTAATTTTAATGGGCCTATTTTAGATTTTTAAAATATAACTTAACATTAGATTTTAACAATTTGTCAATGGTTAGCGAGAATTTTTAAAGGGTTGATTTTAGAGTAAATCAAAATTAGATTATTTTGTGTTGAATGGTATTTTATGTTGTTGTTTTTTTTTTTTTTGAATTGGTAGTAGGAAGTTAAATTTCCAAAGAACCATTTGATGTGGGTTCGCATGACAAGTCTTCCTATTCAGTTCTGGTCCATTATAGCACTACAAGCCATCGGTAATAGTATCGAAACCTGTAAATTTGTTGATTTGAAGTGTGTCAGCATATATGACAAATGTGTTGCATGGGTGCTGGTCGAAGATTCATTTGCGGGTGGTCTCCCCGCCATCATAGATTTGGAATGGAACGGAGTAGTTTACATACAATTGCTGGACTACTGGAAGAATCCCTTCCGATGTCACCTATGCCAGGAAACATGACACCTCATGAAATCATGCAAAGGTTGGAGGCTGACTCGGGACATGCAAAACTTCTCTGAAGCTCGTGCTGCGGTGGCAGAAGCTTCTAGTGGAGAAAGGACCCTCAGTATTCACGGCATGCCAGTTGGCTCAATGGATGTTATGGGTAAGTCTCCTCTTTCCCCACTTTTCCCTTCTGATGTCAGTTTGGAAAAGGTGGCGGTTGTTGGGTACCGGATTTGTATACTTTTCTCTCCCATTTTCGCCCACCTTTCTATCTCTTTGTATCATTATTGTTCTTAAAAACATGAGGTAAACCCCTTTTTTCTATATTACTTGGGATATTTGATTAATGAAGTAATAGTCAACGAGGTTTTACCTTTTTGCAAACGTTAACTCTGATATTTTTACAGATTTGGCAAAAGCAGGAAGGTTACATTTGTGAGTCATGGAGCAGCTCCTAATTTCTAGCGTCGCCTTCACTTGCTGCTACAACGCGACAGACTCCGTTTCACCCCAACAATATTTTCAGGCTTTTTCATGGTTTCCTTTTGGCAATTAGTTTGCTGTTGTAATGAATTGTATAATTGTAGATATGTAGTTGTTAGAGGAAATATGTTATTTCCTGAATGGTTGTATAAAGTGGGCTTGCGGGCTGTGAATCAGGGTTAAGCCCAGTACATACAGATTCTATAACAGTATATTATGCAATTAATTGAATGCACAACGCTCTATTGTTTTACCTATAATTTGTGAGTTTGCCGCAACCCTGATCAGGGAGTTGGGCCCACTCTTCTAATCAGGTCCTGCGTTACCTTTCTTTTCGTTGATTTCATGTTTAGTTGGGTTTGTTATTGCTGTTCCAGAATAATACCTTACTTTGTTGTGAATGTCTTTTAATTCTGCAATTCGTTTTAATTACTGTTAGAATGGTCTATGTGTTCGTTGATTAAGCCTGTGATCTAACAGCAGGTCATGTGATTGATCTTGCATATACTGTGTCGTTATTCTTGAAATAACTAATTCCCTCGGGTTGATAATTTATGTGGAAAAAGGGTTTGAATATTTTTCACACCCAAACACCAACATTTTAGTGCCGTTGCCGGGGAAGGCTAACAAGGTGCAAGAACACGATCTACAAATTGATCTAAGGGTTGATCTCTCGTCTTGGGGAGGGGATTTATTGCCTTAATTCAAGTCCTGAGTGTAGTGTTCTGTGTTTTTCTTCTTTTTATTGTTTTCTTTAATTTTTGATCTCTCGTCTTGGGGAAGGTATCTACTATCTTGCTTCAAGTCTTGAGCATAGTGTGCTATTTTCCTTGCTTTGTTTTATTTTGTTAAGACCGATCTCTCGCCTTAGGGAGGGAATTTATTACCCTGATTTAAGTCCTGGGAATAGTTTTTAGTTTTTCTTTTCTGCTTTTTTATTATTTTATGAAAGGGCCAACTTCTCATCCTGAGGAGGGTATTTGATTTCCCTACTTCAGGTCCTAAACTTTGATTTTATTTTCTGTTTGTTTGATTTTCTGTTTTGAACCTATTCTCTCGTCTCGGGGAGGAAGCTATCTGTCCTGCTCCAGGTCCTGAGCGCTTTTGTTATTTTGATGAATTATTTTCACTAATTATATGAACAAAGATCTGAATAAGAGGGGCAGAGGAAGACCCCCAAAGAAAGGAAAGGATCTGGGAAGGAAGACGTATATTTAGGAGATTATCGAGAAAGCTAAATCTGAAGCATCCTCTCGTGCTGCTGTCAGGTAAGGGCTCAGACGAGGTCTGAAGGGCAGTCGGTTGAGCAACCAACTCCAGCCATGGTACTAGAGAAAATTATTTCAACGACGGAAGAAGCAATAAATAGGGTATCGGTGGAGGATATATCCCTACTGCCAGTAGAAGGGGAAGAAATAACAAGCAAAGGGTCAGAAGAATTGAGAAATTTTAATTTGGAAAGAGATTTCCTAAAATATTTTGTGTCACCAAGAGACCAATGGAGTGCAGTGAAACTTCCTACTATTGAATCACCCCAAGTACCACTCACAGAGACAGTCGAAATCCCAGGTGAGTATTGGAGGATATTTATGGCACCTTCAAGTTCTTCTATTGATTTTCCAAATGGAAATAGTGATGCACCGATGAAGCCCATCCCTTTAACAACTTTACCTAATTTTCATGGGCTTTCTTCGAAAGACCCTGATACATTCCTCTTCAAATTTGACATTCTCTGTCGAGCGTATGATTATATCTCTTATGCTAAGAAACTAAAAATATTCCTTGATACCCTAAAAGGGACATCCCTGCGATGGTTCATGAGTTCAGGATGAATAGCCATTACCTCATGGGAAGGAATGAAAGAAGCCTTTTTGGAGAAATATCAAGACTACTGTAAATACCGTGACATTAAGGAGGAAATCTTTAAGTTTGTACAGAAAGAGGATGAGAACATGGAAGACTGTGTGGAACGATTCAAATATATATTGCAGAGGTCAGGCCATAGTGACCTGGATAAGGATATTTTGAAGATCATTCTTCTCCGGGCGCTTAGGGAATATTCTCTGCAGCTTCTGAACATAGTAGGAAAGGGGGAAATTTCAAAAGAAGACTTCGATGCCATCTATGACTATTGCATTCAGTGTTCACGGGGGGCTGCAAGGAGTGGACAAGGAATTCGGTCATTAAAGACTTTTGGTGGAGGGGTTATAAAGGCTGAAATTGGAAACCTACTGGATAATCTAAGGACTGATATCCTGAGCACATTATCCGCCCAGATGGACACTTTGCAAGAAAAACATAAACATATAGAGTTGGAAAAGACTATGGCTATATTCTGCCCACAGTGTAGAAAGAAGCATCCTTTGAAAGAATGCCCATTAAACACAGTGGAAGCCTGTGCAATCTGTGAACAGAATCATGCGACCAGCTCGTGTCCTTCCTTTCCCGGACTGAAGGCGGTTTTTCAAGGAGCAAATGAAGAAAATGTGGTAGACTAGTTGTACCTCATGGGGCCGAAAAATCCATGGCAACCTCGGCCACCAGCTATGAATCTAGGTATGTTTCAGGACCCATATCAATATTTTAATAATTTTAATATGGGTCCACAGATTGCACCATTTTCATCTATGTGGTCTCAATATCAGTACCCCACTTGGCAACAATGGGTTCCTCAGGCTAGCTCGAATTCTTCATGGAATCAGAGCTGGTGTGGACCCTCTCCTACTGGTCAGTTTCCTCAATCTATGCCTCAAAAACAACTTTAGTTTCCCTCTAATGTACCTCCTGGTAATCCAACCCTTCCACCTCAACTTCCTATCCAGCCCAATCTGAATCCTAATACTAAAGGGGTAAAACAAACAGATATTATTAACCTTCCATATTATAGCATTTCCACCGCCGGACTTAACAAAATAAACTTACAATCTAGGTGAGTAGTAAATGCTCCCACTTCACCTATTATTATAGAACAGATTGACAGTGAAGTTACAGAACCAAAACAGAGGACAGTTGGGGATAAACCAGACCAAAACATAACAAATCAGACACCTACTCAATCTGTTCCTAAGCAGGGTCATTCAAATTCTCCTCCATATCCTGAAAGACTAACCTTGAATAAACCAAACCCTCAAGCAGAGTTTGATTTCCTGGGGGAATTTAAAAATCTCTTTGCTAAAATACCCCTGGTATAGGCTATGAGGGATGTACCCATATATGAAAAAACTCTCAAAGAGTACTTCTCTAAGAAACCTGGGAAGAAACCAAGGGATCCGTTAACTAGTCATGTGATGGGTAGAGTGTCTGAAATTATGCTAGGAAAGACTATGCCTATGAAATATGGATACCTGGAAAACCCAATTTTGACAGTACAAATCAATGGGGTTGAAATCCCAAATTTACTAGTGGATTTGGGCGGTGCCATCAATATCATTACCTCCGCAACAATGAACACATTAGGTCTCGGAAATGTTAAGCCAAACCCTACCATCTTGAAACTAGCAGATAGGTCTATAATTAAACCAGTAGGGAAACTGGAAGATGTAACCATTTCTGTGGATTCATGGCACTACCAGTGGATCTCCTTGTGTTGTAGACAAGATCCTCAGTTGGAGGTCACCCATTTATTTTAGGAAGACCTTGGCTCGCAACTGCAGATGCTTACATAGGCTACCGATCTGGGAATATGATCATATCAAATGGGATAGTTACAAAGAATCTTACTCTTTACCCTCCCGCGGAACCTAGCCCATCGGAAAAATTATTAACCGAACAAAAACCTCTACCAATAGAAGAGAATGAACTTGAAAATGAAGAAGTTAGACCAATCCTTACTATTGGGCAGGCCCTTCGATTCAAAATAGAAACTGAGGATGATGCCATCAACACTTTTATAAATGATCTTAGTTTTGTTTCCAATTCAACTCGCCAAATTTTAGAATCTTCTATGAGTTGTGAAAAATAGGAAAACATTGAGCCAAAAGATGAAATTGAAGATATTCTTGTAACCTTATCCCATGATAGTATTCCAATTGAAATTGAACCAGGGAAAACACTCAATATCAACCCTAATTTGTCCGAATCCCAGACAAAACATCTCTTAAAATTCCTTCAAGATCATCAGGAAGCTTTTGACTGGGATTATACTGACATGAAGGGGATCCCTGCTAATTTATGTACTCATCATATTTATATTAAAGAAGATTGTCGCCTTGTAAGACAACCCTAATGAAGAATGAATCCTACTCTGAAGAAGATTTTCAAAGAAGAATTACAAAAATTATTGGATGTAGGTTTCATTTACCCCATCTCAGATAGCCAATGGGTATCCCCACTAGTTATTGTTCCTAAAAAGAATGGTAAGTGGTGGATCTGCGTAGATTACAAGGAGTTAAACAAGGAAACTCAAAAAGACCATTTCCCTTTGCCATTCATTGATCAAGTCCTAGACACCCTCGCTGGGAAGAAGTTCTTTTCCTTCCTAGATGGATTTAGTGGATATAACCAGACCCAAATAGCCCCGGAAGACCAGGATAAAAAAAAATTCACATGCCCATGGGGAACCTTTGCATACAGGGTCCTCCCATTTGGCCTGTGTAATGCTACTGCTACCTTCCAAAGGGAAATTTTGGGGATCTTTTCTGATTTGGTCGATGACAGTGTTAAGATCTATATGGATGATTTTACTCCATATGGAAACTCATTTGAAGATGGATTGGAAAATCTGGAGAAAGTACTCAAAATATGTAAACAAACCCATGTATCTTTGAGTACAGTCAAATTCCATATGATGAGGGAAGAAGGGATAGTATTGGGACATTTTCTCTCAGCTGACGGAATTCGAGTTGATCCAGCCAAAGTAGAGGTAATATTAAACTTCTCGGTACCAAAGACACCAACATAGGTACGCAGTTTATTGGTTGTGCTGGTTATTACAGACATTTCATAGAAAATTTTGCTAAGGTAGCACATCCAATTTTTCAATTGCTAACGAAAGATGCATAATTCTTGTGGACCGAAGATTGTGAAGTAAATTTCATGAAAATTAATGGACTGATTGGCAAGGCTCCAATCCTTTGAGGACCTGATTGGGAATTACCGTTTTACATACATGTTGATGCTTCTTAGACAGCAGTAGGAGTTGTTTTAGGAAAACAGGGAGCCAGAACACCGTATGCAATTTATTATGTCAGAAAGAATTTAATTCCCGTTGATCTGAACTACAAGGTGACGGAGAAAGAATTCCTGGCTGTCATTTATGCTATCAACAAGTTTCGACAATAAATCACCAGGTATCCTACTTTTGTACATACTGATCATGCAACAATCAAGTATTTGATGAATTAACCTATCATTGCTGGCTGTATTACAAGATGGTTGCTATTGCTACAAGAATTTGATATCACAATAGTAGAAAAACCAAGAAAAGATAATGTAGTTGCTGATTTCCTATCTAGAATGGATAACAATGAGGAATCCACACCTATAGAAGATAGTTTTCCCGATGAGCATCTTTTTTCAGTTTCTACTAAACCTCCATGGTATGCAGATATTGCTAACTATCTTGCTACAGGGAAAGTGCCTCCTCAATTTTCATACAGGGAACAACGAAAAATTATTCATCACAGTGCCCGATATTCTTGGATGGCAGGTGTTGGGCCCAAATTAAGGTATGATTCTCACCCTGTAAATAATTCAAATGATGTTATAATTTCGAGGGAATCCCTATTCACATTAACAATAAGGAATAAAAGATCATGAAAATGAGAACAATCAGACTAATGATGAAAAGGATGTTTTATAATGGAAATTGACTTCTCTTATCTCCACATGCAGGAAATCAAAATGCCTAGACTAATAGGGAATGGAAGCCAACTAACGGATGCGAGCATATGAAATCCTAGCAATTCCAACGGCCGGTAGAAGGCAACCAAATGGATCCGAGTTCAAGAACTCAAACGACAACCACGCGTAGCAGGCTGTCGTTTGAGAAACACTTTCAAAATTATTGAAGATCACCTTTAAAAGGGAAAAGGAAGGAGGAGAAGGGGAGTAAAAAAAACAAGACAGGAGATCCATCTTGTAATAGACGAATCAAGAACAATCTATCTAATTACGTTTTGTAACATCACTAGATGTGATACAAAGCTTTGAATAATCATCTTTTGAAGTTTTTATAGTGCTAAGGCTTCTGGTGGTCTGGGCGTAACCTCTGGAAGCTCCATGCACGTTTTAATACTTTGAATAGTTACAGAACCAATGCTTGTGAATCTGATACAGTTGTAATGCATATCTCCCTTCAATACAAATATAGTTCTCTTTCTTTAAGATTGTTAGAAACTGCGTTCTTACAGTAGGACAAGTGCAATCGTATTTTCTGACTTATGGAAATGTTGTGTTAGATAGTTCCAGTTCATTTGTTGTCATTACATTTGAATTACAGATCATAAATAAGCTAATTTTAGCATTATATGTCTTTATGAAACACGTTCTCTTTCTAGCATAACGAAGCGTTTAACCATTTGATCAATGTTGCTTAAGTCATACAAAGAAATCCATTGCAAAATTACTTAATTACTTGCTGTACGAGTTATTTAATTTTCTTCAGTCGCATTGCTGTTTCATTACCGACTAGCTTAGTTATACTGCTGTTTCATTACTGCACAACTAGTTATACTACTGCTTCATTATTGCTTAGTTAACTAGAATTTTGATTCAATTCGATTCCATTTCTGAATAACTTAGTTATATTACTATTCCGTTTAATTCCAGTACTATCATTTCAATGCCTGCTTGGTTTATTTAGATTGTTGTTCGATTGAGTTAAGTTGTTGTTTTATTCCATTAGAGAAACAAAATTTCATGTTGCTCAATCTTAGATTAAAAATCCATCCAAGTCACCTTTCATAGAATAAACAATTTCAGGTAGTTAGTAAATTCTTCCTCACAACTGACAAGGAGCATCTGTAGACCAGCTAACTCGCATATATTGTGCCAAAACTCTTGGAATAAAAAGACTTACCCCAGGTTGATAATTAAATGAGGGAGCACTAGAGTTGTCAATAAAAGTCACCTCTATTCGAACCAACATTTTGGCGCCATTGCGGGGGAGAGTGTTAAGAGTTATCTCCCTTATTTCATATTTTCTCCATTGCTGTGAAGAATTGGGTATTGAAAACGAGAGGTAAGAACCTATGTACTGGCAAGAAACATGCTTGCCCTTTAGCCCGCTCACTAGCAAGAATGTACAAAGAACCGTAGGATATGTGCTCTTGTTTTATGCCTAGGAAAAAGAAGATAGAAGCAATCCAAAATCATTCTCAACCATCCTCACAATCCAAAGGACTGGTGATCCTTGGGAGGACAACATACATAGATGAAATCATTAAGAAAGCTGAATCTTAGGCATCTATAGGACCCATAAATATTTCCATTCAAAATCCTAACATACCCCCTCAGGCAATAGCCTCACCATATGTAGCCTACGCCGAGATTCACAGCAAGATAGAGGGGTCTGAGCAAAACCTACAGACTATCATTCATCGAGACATTGACCCTTCAAAAGAGGGAGGCTCTTGCAACTTGCAAGAAGGCAGGGGAGAAACTAGTGGAGGAATTCACATAGATATATCAGAACCTAAGTCCCCTAAAGAAGTAATCGAAACAGAACTTCTTAGAATCCCAGATCAGGGAAGTGTTGTAAAACCCCCACCGCATTCACCCCCCAAGCCTATTAAAATCTCCCCTCTAGATCAAGAAGTTCCTAAAGATTTCTGGCACCTCTTTGATCGAATGGAAAATAATCAAAATTAGAATCAGAGGTAGACATCAACATTAGAGTACCCCATTTTTGATCATGCTGCCAATGTCCCTATGAAATCCATTCCCTTGCACAACATCCCCACCTTTCATGGGTTAACCAAAAAATATCCTGATGCATTCCTATTTGAATTTGATGTCTTATGCAGAGGATATGACTACACCACCGATCCCCAGAAACTAAAATTATTTCCCTCCACCTTAAAAGGGACTGCTCTCTGTTGGTTCATGGGATTAGGAGGGGGAACTATAAACAACTGGGACCAAATGAAGAATTATTTTCTTACCAAATACCAAGACTATTGTCGACCCTGAGATCTAAAAGACGAAATATTTAACATGTTTGCAATAGACAATGAAACATTAGAGGAATACGTAGAAAGATTTCAATACAATTTACAAAGATCCCAATATACCACGTTGTCCAAGGACATTTTAAAAACCACAATGCTTAAAGGGATGAAGGAAGAATGGGTTGAAATTCTTATCATAATGGGGAAGGGAGATATTTATCAGGAATAATATGACGAGATTATCTCCTTATGTATTAGATGCTCCCAGGGTAGCTCACGCAGTAGACCTGTTGGGCGCGATTCTATGAAGAAGGATCTTAAGCAGACCAATGGCAATGTAACTAGGGCAGAATTTGGAAATATGTTAGAAAATTTCAAAACTGACATCTTGGGTACTTTGGCAACGCAACTTGATGTTTTACAAGCCAAACAAAAACAAGCTATAGCCAAACAAAACCTGGCCATTTTTTGCCCAAGATGTCGGAAGAAGCACAACCAAAGGGAGTGTCCTTTAGACATGGTCCAGACGTGTGTTATCTGCACTAAGGATCATGCTACAGACCAGTGTCCTTCACTTCCTGGGCTAAAATCCGTCTATAAGGAAGCAGAAGAAGAAATAGAGCCAGTCTATTTAATGAATCAGCGTCGGCAATGGCAGGCATGACTTGGCATACCGCAAGACCCGCCTCAATACTTACCACTGCCACAGTTCAGCCAGCAAAACCCTGCAACAACTTGGTAGACGCAAAACCCCTTCTCAACTTGGCCAAACCAAGCATTTCCTATACCACCTTGGCCTACATAGCCTCCATCAGGAAGTAATTGGAAAAACTTCCCTAGTTCTCCCCCTTATTGGCAGAATATCCTGTGTCAAAACCAATGGCCAAACCATCCTACTCAAAACACCAATTGGAACTGGAAACGACCAGCAGGGATGGGAAATCTACCGATAGGAATAGGGACCCAACAATTATCAGCTCCCTACCCAATTCAGCATAACCAGCAGCCTACCATACGCCCTTAATTACTAGCCCAACCCAATCCCAACCCCAATAATAAACCAGTTCAACTAATTCAGATCATAGAATATCAAAAGCCCAATGATGAACAAAAATAGTGCAAAAAATTGAGGTTAAGATCAGGACATACCATATTAGCTGTAGAGGTCACAACTCCACCTCAGTCCCAAGTTGAAACATCCACAGGGCCTAGCTCAACGAATATAGTAGAAACATGTAAAGATAAGGAAACAATTGACCAACAAAGACCTAAAGAACTTAGAGTGACTCTGCCATCATTCCTTGAGACATTAAACCTACCCAAACCTATAATCAACCCATATTTTGACATCTTGGGGGAATTAAGAAACCTTTGTATTAAAATTCCTCTTCTCCAAGCCATCCAAGACATTCTCATCTATGCAAAGACAATCAAGGAATTATGTGGAAAAAAACAAATTAAGAAAACAATGGCTGCACCTACTGTTCATGTGGTAGGAACACTATCTGACTTACTGTTAGGTAGAGAATCACCTATGAAATATGAAGACCCAGGGAACCCCATTGTGACCGTGAAAATTTCTAGACACTCATTTCCAAACACATTGGTTGACCTAGGGGTAGCCATTAACATCCTAACTACGGGAGCTTGTGAAAAACTAGGCATGTCAGTTTTAGAACCTATAGCCGCACTTTTGGAATTAGCTGACAGATCTGTTATCAGACCAGAAGGTATAGTGAAAGACATCATGGTCTGGTGGACTCATGGGAGTACCCAACGGATTTTTTAGTCATTAATCCAAAAAACAGGATGGAAGGGCACCCATTGATTATTGGGTGGCTTTGGCTAGCCACAGCAGATGCTTACATAGGTTTTCAAACAGGAAGCATGACTATCACTAGAGGCAACTCTGTAAAAAATATCATTATTTATCTGCCTGCCAAACCAAGTCTGCCCATGATAAAAATTCACAAACACCCATATACATATTGGGAACAAAACATCTGTCCACCTCTTGCACTAGCAGAAGCCCTCGAATTCAAAGACCAAACTAAAGATGACCTGATTAGTAATGTTATGAATCAGCCATCCAAACCTAAAAATTTGAAATGCGAAATGATGAAGACAGTCCTCGAACATGAAGGACAAGAGGACCCTGTGGCGGACTTTGAAACCCAACATAACTCCACATCCACTTTCGTAATAGTATACCTATTGATATCGAACCAAGAAAGATTCTGAATATTAACAGTAGCCTGGATGACAACCAAAAGTAGAAACTTATAAAAGTCCTCCAGAAGCACCAAGATGCATTTGCGTGGGATTACCAAGACATGAAGGGCTTGGCCCCACAACTGTGTATGCACCACATTTATACTGATAGAGAAACACACCCTGTTAGACAACCCCAATGGAGACTAAACCTGCATTTAAAAGAAATTGTGAAAGAAGAGCTGCAAAAAATGCTAGATGTAAATTTCATTTTTCCCATCTCAGACAGCAAATGGGTCTCGCCTTTGATGGTCATCCCTAAAAATAATGGGAAGTGGAGAATCTGCGTAGGTTACAGAGAATTAAATAAGGCAACTCAGAAAGATCATTTCCCCCTCCCCTTCACTGACCAAGTCCTTGACACATTAGTTGGAAAACGGTTCTTCTCTTTCCTTGATGGATTCAACAGATACAATCAGATCCAAATAGCTCCCGAAGACCAAGATAAGACAACCTTTACCTGCCCATGGGGAACTTTCACTTACAGAGTTCTACCTTTTGGATTATGTAATGCCCCAACAACATTTCAAAGAGCCATAATTAGCATTTTTTCTGACTTAATAAATGGACGACTTGAAATTTATATGGATGATTTTACACCCTATGGGGAAGACTTTGATCAAGCGCTAGAAACATTAGACAAAGTATTAGAACGATGTGTTGCTACTAGACTATGTCTATGAAACGAAAAATTCCACATGATGATGATTGAGGGGGAAATCCTAAGCCACTACATTTCTGCAGCTGGAATACAAGTAGACCCGGCTAAAATAGAGGCAATCCTTCTGTTGGCCACACCTTGTACACAAAAGGAGGTACGCAATTTCCTGGGATATGCAAGATATTATCGCAGATTTATAAAAAAAATCTCATAGATAGCTGCAGCTCTATATGCTTTAACTGGAAATTTTGAAATCCTTTGGAATGAAAAATGTGACACTGCTTTTACAGACTTGAAGAAGCTAGTCTCAACAGCACCAATCTTGCGCGGTCCTAACTGGAAACTTCCCTTTCAGATCTCTGCCGATGCATCTGATACAACAATAGGAGCAAGCCTTGGCCAAGAAGAAGACCGAAAACCTTATGCTATTTATTATATCAGCAAAAACCTTACTCCTACCGAATTAAATTATAAAGTAATCGAGAAAGAATTCCTGGTTGTAATTTATGCTATCATTAAATTCAGGCATTACATAATCAGATTCAAGTGTTCCTGTACACTGACCGCTCCGCTATTAGTTATTTAGCTAATAAACCGATCACATTTGGAAGAATAACTCATTGGCTACTGTTATTGCAGGAATTCGATATAACAATCAAAGACCGTCCAGGGAAGGAAAATGTGGTTGCAGACTTCCTGTCTAGAGTCCCCAAGACAGACGACACACTAAAAATTGATGATCAATTCCCTAACAAACACCTATTTGCTGTATCAGTCAAAACACCATGGTACGTAGATGTGGCAAATTATCTGGCAGTTGGGAAACTACCCAAACATTTAATGCCGAGAGAACAAAAATTGATTGTATAGCACAACGCAAGATTCTATTGGATTGAAGGATACCTATTCCATACAGGGGCTGATATGCACATACATAGATGCATAAGGGAAGACGAAATCTACGACATCTTACGCGCCTGTCACGATGAACCCTGTGGTGGCCACTTCGCAGAACGACGGATGGGGCATAAAGTGTTGCAATTAGGCTATTACTGGCCTACAATTTTCAAAGATTCAAAGAAGTATGTTCAAGCCTACGATAGTTGCCAAAGAGTGGGCCACCTAGGCCAAGTTGATGAAATGCCACTGCAACCACAATTGGTGGTGGAACCATTTGAATGATGGGTGTTGGACTTTGTTGGGCCATTCAATCCACCATCAAACCAGAAAGCCCACATATTAGTTGCCACGGATTATGTCACCAAATGGGTGGAAGAAGTAGCCTTGTCAAGAGCCACGGAAGAATCAGTAATTAAGTTTCTCTTTGAACTACTCGTACGATACGACCTGCCAAGGGAAGTGATAACCGATGGGGGGGCACAATTCACAGGAAATAAGATCATATATACCTTAATAAATCACCATATCATTCACAAAGTTACGTCCCCTTACTACCCACAGGAAAACAGACAAGTCGAAAGCACTAACAAAGTCCTAGAAGAAATCCTTAACAAGACAGTAGTAGCACACCACCAGGACTGGGCCACTAGACTACCAGAAGCCTTATGGGATTATCGAACAACTTGGATAAATACCACTGGATATTCAGCATATCAGCTAGTATTTGGGAGAGAATCTATCTTCCCTATCGAGTTCGAAATTAAAACACTGAGAATATCCCAGGAAGTGGGATTGGACTTAACAGACACTCAAGCTAAAAGACTCCAAAAAATAAATGAACTGGACGAAATTCGACTGCTTGCCTTGTAACGCACAATGATCATTCAACAACAACGAGCCAAGTGGCATGACAACCTAATAAAGAAGAGGGTATTCCAAAAAGGGGATTGGGCACTCCTCTATGATTACAGATTCCAAGACTTTCCAGGAAAACTGCAAACAAGGTGGTTCGGTCCATATGAGATTCAGGAAGTACATAGCAATGGTACCCTCACCTTAACCACTATAGACGGGTTTGGCTCAACATTTCAAGTTAGCAGGCACAAAGTACGCCTCTATCACAAACCTATCATGAAAGAATATTTCTATCAACAATGTAGAAATTATATGTACTAAGCATGCATATGTCCTAGATTCACCTGATCTCATAATATTTAACTTCTTTCAAAATACTGAATCATTCCACTTGTTAATCTTTTGCGGAAAATTAATTTCACACACATGTAATGCATAAATAAAAATAATTGCACATAACATATTTGTTTTTAACCGGGAAAGCCTGAAGCTAAAAACCCCAACTATATATTATGTATCATGCAATCATATGACAATCCTCATACAAAGCTTATCAAGCTCTCAGTACAATACAATCGTCATACACTAATCAGGAACAATCTTGCAAATCCATGCACCGATATTTGCCTCCTGCTAGCCTGCCTCCACTGCGCAATCCCTGCTGAAGAATAGCTATGAATGAATTTGAATTACCCTTGCCTTGACTGCGCAATCCTCATTGGCAACTCCAATGTGTGTGTGATGCAATAAATGCATCACTATAGTCACAATAGATAGTCCATCTTGCCCTTTCACCTATCTCTCCACTGGGTCTCCACTGGAATTGCCATGCACTGTAGTTAATTGTTGTATTGTTCAGTTGATTAATGAGTTATTATTTGTGAATTAATTAACTAATTAATTCACTCCACTCTCACTAGTGTATCATTTAGTTAGACTAGATACAACTAGCTCAACTGAGTCTAACTCAGTTAAATTGAATACAAATCCATAACTACTCTTCCAACTGTGTCATAACTCTGTCACTTGAGTTATAACCGAGTCCTCCATGCATTAGCTCCAGTAAACCCTTGGGAATTGCGTAATTCCCTCAGTCCACTGATGTGCCACATCTGTGCACTGAAACAAAGTGCTCCAAGAGAATGAATAGTTGTTGTTTAGAGTCTGATTATTATTAAGAGCTAATAATAATGGACATGCATCTATTTTTAGATCAATGATCTATAAATAGACTTCACCCAATATTCTAAAAATAGAATTTCATCTATTTTTCCAACTTGATCAACCATCCACAAATAGCATCCTGCAACTTCTGAAATATGAACATCATGTCTAAAAATAGACTTGCGCCAAAAATAGCCTGCGGGCCCACTTAGTGAAGGCGACTCTTTTCACTAAGCTCATCATCTTGTTGAATCTCAACGCTCCCTCTCAACAAGATAGGGATTATCCTTCACCCCGATCCTGCCTCTATGGTGTTCTAATTTTCTCCTGGCGAGCGCCTTCGTCAAAATATCTGCATCCTGATCCTCAATAGGAATGTAATTAAGCAACATGATCTTCCGTTGCACACAATATCTGATATGATGATACTGGATATCAATATGTTTAGATCTATCATGAAACACAGGATTAAACAAGAGTTTAATGCAACTCTGATTATCTCAATGTATCACTGTGGGATCTAAATGTTAACCGAACAAACCAACCAGGATCTTCCTCATCGAGATAGCCTCACATGCAGCTTGACTTGCTGCCATGTATTCCGCTTCCGCTGAAATGAGTGCCACAGATCTTTGTTTCCTGTTGTACCAAGAATTTTCCGTAGATCCGATACTGAAAATCCCTCCTGATGTGCTCTTTCTGTCTGTTGGGCTTCCTGCCCAATCTGCATCCGTGAAGCCATGAAAATTCTATAGAAATTTGAATAATTTGCTGAATTATTCACCGAGATTATCCTGATTACACACTAGTTAAGCTTCATGCATAATACATAACCTCTTCTACAATTGATCATCAATATGCGGAAATAGAAAGCAGTCGCATGCGCTCATTAAAACATAATCAAGCACACATATCAACACAGGATGTAATGGGGAAAGCAATAGTTGAAAACCCCAAATATCTGTATCGTATAATGATAGAGAACATGTAACAATACATAGCACAATACTTCTCACAAGTACTCAGTACTATCTCCAAAAAGTTACACACAAAATATATGAGATTTGAACAAGTCATGGGTTCAAATCTCCTCCACAAGTCTGCCTGCCTCTACTGCGCAATCCAAGTGAGTAATGAATGAGATCCAAGTTCGAATCCCACTAGCTCCAACTGCGCAATCCTCATTGGAAATCTCCATCAATGTGTGTGCAAATCTCAAGCACAATCATGGTCACAACTGATAGTCACACACACCCTTTCACCCACCTCTAACACTGGTCTACACTGAACTTTCCATGCATTGCAGTTAACTGATGTGTTCTTTAGTTGATTTATGAGTTAATAATTAGTGAATTAATTAATAATTAATTCACACCACTCATCACTAGTGTATTTGTCAGTTAGACTAAATACAACTAGTTCAACTAGTTTAAACCGAACACAACTCCACCAACTGTCTCATCAACTCCACCAAACTCTGCCACATGAGTTCTAACTGAAGTCAACCATGCAATAGCTCAACTAACCCCTAGGAAAAGCGTATTTCCTTCTGTCAGCTGCATGTGCCACATCCAAGCATCAAACTGAAGTGCTCCAAGAGGAAAAGATAATGTTATAGTCTAAATATTATTAAGGGTTAATAATATTTGACTGTTCTATTTTTAGCCTGGCAGTCTAAAAATAGAAACCACCCAATGTCTAAAAATAAAGGTCCATATATTTTTACCAACTCGACCAATCATCCATAAATAACATCCTGCAACTCATAGACCATGATCCGTATGTCTAAAAATAGACTTTGCGCCAAAAATAGCCTGCGGGCCCACCTAGTGAAGGAAACTTCATTTCACTAAGATCCATCATCTTGTTGCATTTTCAAAAAATTCACCTCATCCGTCTGTCTGTACCATAAACCATACTCAGATGTGCCCCTGAGATATCTCAGGACATGCTTTCCTGCCTTCCAAAATAACTTGGTAGGCTTAACCATCGCTTGTGAAAGCTGGTTCACTGCATAGCATATGTCCGGTATTGTATTGACTAAATACATGAGCGAACCCACCAACTGTCGATAAACAGTGGCATCCACTACCTCTGCCATTGTAGCATCCTCTTTATTCCAATTTCCTGGAAGAGGAGTGTCGATAGGCTTTCAGCCTTGCATGTGAAACTTCTCTAGTATCTCCCGAGCATACTTGCCTTGAGACACAAACAGTTCACCTTCTCGCTGCCATATCTCCAATCCAAAGAAATAATGAAGGAGGCCCAAATCCTTCATCTCAAACTCATTTGCAAGATCTGCCTTGCATGAGTGTATCAACTGCTCATCACCTGTTAGTATTAAATCATCAACACAAAGAACAATGATTAAAAGCTTACCCTCCACCACAATCTGGTACAGGTTTTCATCCGCCTCACTTTTGGTGAAGCCAAGTCCAGTGAAATAGCTGTCGATCTGAGTGTACCAAGCACGGGGTGCTTGTTTCAGCCCATACAACGCTCTTTTGAGCCTGCACACATGTGACTCACTGCTGAAGATCTCAAATCCTTCAGGCTGCTCAATGTACACCTCTTCCTCAATGATTCCATTAAGGAACACAGTCTTCACATCCATTTGATGAATGTGACAACCCATCTACGCCGAGAGAGAAAGGATGGTTCGTATGGAAGAATACCGTGCGACAGGTGCAAAGGTTTCTTCATTGTCAATCCCTTCAATCTGTGAGAAGCCCCGAGCAACAAATCTTGCCTTATACTTCTCGACACTCCCATCAACAACTTGCTTTACCTTGTAGATCCATCTTGATCCTACAACTGATTTTCCCACCGGCCTTGGAACAATCTCCCAAGCACTGTTTCTGACAATGGAGTCATACTCCTCCACCATGGCATCTACCCATGTGGGCTCCTGCACTGCTTCTTCAAAAGAAGATGGCTCTATCATGACACACTTGCTCATAAGAGCCATATATCTAGTAAATCGATCAGGTTACTGTCTCTGTCTATGCTGTGATGTAGGGACTCCTACATTCTGTGCCGCATCAAGCTTCAGTCTCTCAGCTTTTGTGGTACGCTTTCTACCTTTTCTGATGTTTGGTTCTGCATGAGTGGACTCCTCCCCTCCATGAATCTCCTCCTGTGGTTGATCCACATCTAGAGGCTCATATTTGGGAACAAGAAGTTCCTCCTCCACATGCAAGTGTAGCTCCCTCTCAAGCGAAAAATTCATGGCTTTCACCTCACTGAATTTTATATCTCGTCGCACAACAGTCATCCGACTGTCTGCAAAATACACACGATAATTATGGGGTGTTTCTGTGTAGCCCACAAATATCCCAACTTCTGCAGTCGGCTCCAGCTTTTTCCTGGCGTCCTTTGTCACATGAATGTAAACAGGTCAGCCAAAAATATTCAAATGAGAAATATTAGGCTTCTTACCAGTAAAAGCTTCTTCGGGTGTACTCATGCCAAGTACTCTATGAGGACAACAATTTTGCACATAAACTGTACTGTTGCATGCTTCCATTCACAAGTTCATCGGTAAGCCCTGGTCATGAAACATCACTCGTGAAACACCCACGATCATTCTCTTCTTCATCTCCTCGACCCCATTCTGCTATGGGTTATAAGGCACCATGAGTTCTCTTTGAATTCCTTCTTTGCTACAGAATTCTTTGAATTCGCCCGAGATGTATTCACCACCATTATCGCTTCGTAGAGCTTTCACTTGCTTCCCCGACTCCTTCTCCACCAATGCCTTGAACTCACAAAACTTTGAGAACTTTTCACTCTTCTTATACATGAAGAAGATCCAGCATCTATGAGAATAGTCATCAAAAAATATAACATAATACCTGTGTTTTACTGTTGAAGCAACCGAGAAAGGTCCACACACGTATGTGTAAATTCTCTCCAAGATCACCGAAGCATGGTTCTCCTTCTCATGAAAGGTGGTCTTTACAAACTTACCCATAGTACATCCCTTGCACTGATCTGACTACACAAGAGTACCGTTGGGAAGTCCAGTAGAAATCTGCTACAAAATCTTCAAGGTGCCATGGTGAATATGGCCCAATCTTCTGTGCCATAATTCGCCCTCATCCCGGCTCACCACTTCTTCTTCTTTGCCCACCATTGCAGCGCAGCCATCTACCTCCAGCTTGTAGAGATTCTTAATTCGAACCCCTATCTTCTTGGTTTGAACCGTTGTTTTATGTCGAAGGAAGTCTTTTCCCTCACTGAAAACAACATCATAACCCTTGTCTTCCAACATTACGACTGAGACCAAGTTATTCTTCAGACCTGGAACATGCATAACATTCTTCAACAAGAATGGATTAACTGACTCCCTCTCAAATGTAATGGTCCCAATGCCAGATGCACTGTATGGACCATTGTCACCCATCTCTATATGCATCTGGAGGTCCTTCTCTTCCAAGTCACTAAACAACTCTTTGTCTCCCGTCATACGGAAAGAATCACCACTATCAAGATACCACACCGATCCCATACAGCTTGAAACCAAGCATGCGATCAAAGAGAAATCAAGTTCAAATTTCGAGGCTAAGGCCTCTCTAGCTGTAGATGCAACAACCTTCTTTTTCTTCTTCTTCTGTGGACAGTTAGTGGCAAAATGTTCATGTTCGTGACAGTGAAAACTCATTTTGGACAAATCCTACTTCTTGCCTTTAACAACGGATTTTGAAGGATGTTTCTTCCCCTTCCCTTTCCTTTCTTTGGCAGCAAAAGTGAAATTCTCTTCATCTTCATTCTTCGATGAAGATCCATCCCTGGTACCCCTCCTTATCTCCTCCTGCGCAAGATCCGACCAAAGTCGCTCCCATCCTGGTAGTTTCTCTCGTCCATTGACAGAGTCTTCGTAGCTATGCCAACTCTTCGGAAGCCCAAGGAGAGCCAAGCTCACCAAGTCTTCATCATTAACAATAACCCCCACACTTCGTAGTTCATCCTTGCAGTGGACAAACTTTGTGAGGTATTTTGGAATACTGTTGTCTTTCTCCATTTTTATTTTTCTGAGCTTGTCTTTAAGCACCAACTTCCTTTGGTCAATTTTTCTTTGGTACAAGTCTGTCAAGCCTTCCACATTAAGAATGGAGTGGCTTTCCCGTGAAGTCTAGACACAATATGGTCCTTCACACCTTCCAACATAATTCTTCTCATCTTTGCTGTCTTCTTTTGCCATGCGTCAAGTAATGCAGCATCGCTAGATCCCAGCTTAGGAACATTGCTATCGATGAACTCCTTCAGTCCATTATCCTCCAGAAATGGCTCCATCCTGTCCTTCCAGGCTATGTAATTCGAGCTCCCATCAATGGCATACTCCAATCGCAACCCATTGAAAGCCATTTCAATGTATACTCAACTTCTGCACCAAGAATCTTCTGTAGCAAATTCGAATTGTCCACCAGCACAAACTCACTTTACAATTGCAATATTCAATTAACAATGTCTGATACCATGTAGAAATAACATTCACTAAGCATGCATATGTCCTAGATTCACATGATCTCACAATATTTAACTTCTTCCAAAATATTGAATCATTCCACTTGTTAATCTTTTGCGGAAAATTAAATGCACAAACATGTAAAGCATAAATAAAAATAATCGCACATAACACAATTGTTTTTAACTGGGAAAACCTAAAGCTGAAAACCCCAAATATGTATTATGTATCATGGAATGATATGAAAATCCTCATACAAAGCTTATCAAGATCTTAGTACAGTACAATCTTCATACACTAATCAAGAACAATCTTGCAAATCCATGCACCGATCTTTCCCTCCTGCTAGCTTGCCTCCACTGTGCAATCCCTGCTGAAGAATAGCTTTGAATGAATTCAAATTACCCTTGCCTTGACTATGTAATCCTCATTGGAAACTCCAATGTGTGTGTGATGCAATCAATGCATCACTATAGTCACAACAAATAGTCCATCTTTCCCTCTCACCTATCTCTCCACTGGGTTTCCCCTGGAACTGCCATGCACTGTAGTTAACTGCTGTATTTTTCAGTTGATTAATGAGTTAATATTTGTGAATTAATTAACTAATTAATTCACTCCACTCTCACTAGTGTATCATTCAGTTAGACTAGATACAACTAGCTCAACTGAGTCTAACTCAGTTAAACTGAATACAACTCCATAACTACTCTTCCAACTATGTCATAACTCTACCACTTGAGTTCTAACTGAGTCCTCTATGCATTAGCTCTATTAAACCCTTGGGAATTGCGTAATTCCCTCATTCCACTGATGTGCCACATCTATGCACTGAAACAAAGTGCTCCAAGAGAATAACTTGCTGTTTAGAGTCTGATTATTATTAAGAGCTAATAATAATGGACATGCATCTATTTTTAGATCAACTACCTATAAATAGACTTTGCCCAATATTATAAAAATATAATTTCATCTATTTTTCCAACTTGATCAACCATCCACAAATAACATCCCGCAACTTCTGAAATATGGTCATCATGTCTAAAAATAGACATAGTCTAAAAATAGACTTGCGCCAAAAATAGCCTATGGGCCCACTTAGTGAAGACAACTCTTTTCACTAAGCTCATCATCTTGTTGAATCTCAACAAACATGCATGAAACAATCCCACCATCCAAGTTGTGGCGCAAGGGGGTGACAACCCCACAAACTCAGGGACATGAGAGGTTTGACAACATCATTTGTAAATAATGTACATAATTATTTTTCTTATTGTACATTCGTCCCATTTGTAATCCATTTTTTTTTCTTCATTGTGAGATTGTGTTTTTATTTTTGTTGTTCAATTCCCGGACAGCTGCTGTTCATTTGTGAACAACTGCTGTTCGATTAAATTAAACGTCCATCTGCAATTTCTTACCTTGCTGTTCAATTTATGAACAACTGTTGTTCAATTTCTAAATGGCCGTTGTTCAACCGAATTGAACAACTTCTTGTTGTGTTTTTATTTTTTCTATTCAATTTGAGAACAGTTGCTGTTCAATTCTTGAATGACCGTTGTTCAATCAAATTGAACAAATTTTTGCCCGCGTTTTTTTTAATCTTGCCATTCAATTCGAGAACAACTGCTATTCAGATTCTGAACAGCTGCGGTTCAACCGAATTGAACAACTTCTTGTTGTGTTTTTATTTTTGCTGTTCAATTTGAGAACAATTGTTGTTCAATCAAATTGAACAACTTTTTTCCCGCGTTTTTTTAATATTCCGTTCAATTCGAGAACAGATGCTGTTCAGATTCTGAATAGCCGTGGTTCAACTGAATTGAACATCTTCTTGTTGTGTTTTTATTTTTGCTGTTCAATTTGAGAGCAACTACTATTCAATTTTTGAACAGCCGTTGTTAAATAAAATTGAACAGCTTTTTGCCCGCGTTTTTTTAATCTTGCTTTTCAATTCGAGAACAGCTATTGTTCAGATTTTGAATGGCCGCGGTTCAACCGAATTGAACAACTTCTTGTTGTGTTTTTTAATTTTGTTGTTCAATTTGAGAACATCTGCTGTTCAAATTTTGAACAGCTGCGGTTCAACCAAATTGAACAGCTTTTTGCCGTGCTTCTTAATTTTGTTGTTAAATTTGGAAACAGATGCTGTTCCATCTTTGAACGACTGCTGTTCATTCGAATAAAACAACCTTTTTTGAGCGTTTTTTCTTTATTTTTTTTCTTTCGCTGAACAATCTTTAAACAACTGCTGCTCAATGTCTTAAATAGCCATTCTTTTTATAATTGAACAATATTGAGTAGAGAATGGTAGTTGAAAGAGGGAAGGAAAGTGGTAAAATTATGAATATGATGTCCTTTGGCACTATAATTCTTAAACAGGAAGTTGACATAATGCACACATGAGATAAAAGGCTAAGTCTCCCACAATTCAGATATGATATCAGACAATTCAGGACCTTATAATGATATGTATTTTTGTACGATTGGAGTAATATGTCCCTACAACATGAAGAAATGGAACAAGGGGTATTAATGGTATTAGTTTTTCTGCTTCTTTCACTATCCCTCACTCTTAAGTAGTCAATGAGCCTCCCTTAACAACCATTGTGTGTCATGCAAATATTTAAGAGGATGTGGGGTCTCATCATGAGCCAACCTACCATGATCATAAGGATTGAACAAGTGACATGCCCATTATGGCTACCACACCAGGGTAATGACATTCTCATCTATTAGAAGGACATGAGGTCTCATCACGAGCCGGCTTGATCACTCTGTTACAATTCTAGTGGATGGCATTGTGACTACCTGGCTACCACACCAGCAAAGTGACCTCCTAATAGATCAAAATGTTACAATCCAAAAGCAAGTACTACATTTACATGCAAATCTTAATAGAGGATAGGGGGTCTCATCACGAGCCAACCTACCATGTTCATAAGAGTGTAGCAACTGACATGCCCATTATGGCAACCACACCAAGGTAATGACCTTCTTAGTAACTTGAAGGACAGGAGGTCTCATCACGAGCTCGCCTGATCATTTTTCTACAACTCTAGTGAGTGGCACCATGGTTACCTGACTACCATACCATCATGGTGATCTCTCCATCAAATTGGCAAAACAACTATTCTTACATAGGGATCATGGCTCATTTTTCAGGTTAAATAGCAACCTTGTCGAGGCTATGAACGCCTGCTGGCAGCAGTGGCTCTGCTTGTGGTATGAAATAACACTCCTTTAATAACCAATTGTTGTTATATACACCTTGTCTTCCATTTTATTTTACCACAAAGCTATTACTCGAATTAGTGACAATCATGACTTACCATAAGAATAAATAACAAATATCTGTTCAAATATTTTGAACTTTGGCATGACAATGCAAATCATTACTTGACTAAGTCTTGCTTCCATCATAAATTTTCAGTCGTGCAAAGACATCATATCGCAATAATGGTAATACTGTTTTCTCTCGCTTTCCGATCACCTCCGCACAAGATACAATTATGAAAACTTCTAAATCTGATCTTTTGCTACATATGTAGTAATTACTCAACCGTCGATCCTTCACACACAGACTTACAAAATTCTGACATTCCCATGTCCGCATTCATAACTGGCCAAATCTCTCTTGCACTTGAGGGCATGGGCGTCCTTTCTTCAAGAGAGGGGGTGTAATTGGCCTTAATTCGACAAGCATGTGAAATCCCTGCACAAATCTTGTCAGACGCATCAATAATCACTACAATTAAGGCATGAATATTATTTACACGGAACCACAGTCTCTCTTCCGCTTGCAGACAACACCTAGTCGAAACAACAAAGCCAAGAAGAAAAATAACCAGAGGAAAAGAGCATATCAGTTATGGGAGGAAATACCCTTCGAAGCGAGCCTTTAAATTTTCCAATTTCAGAAGCGGAAAGTGCCATCCTCCAGTGAGTTGGATGGCTGGCATATGTACATAGACTACAAGGATTCAACACGAGAATTGCAATTGAATTTCTGCAAAACCTGCAGGAAGGGAAAACCAGAGTTCACGATCGAACTATACCAGTTACATAAGAAATCATAGCAGAAGTCTCTGGAATACCAGCGCAAGGGGAAAGATGGGTAGAAAATCATCTCCTCCTGAGAGAAGTAGTAGCAGTATACTAGGAACCGGATGAACCATTGGAGTGAAAAACTAGAGCGATTAACCCTGCTTCTTTACACCAGCCATGGCAGGAGCTGGCATCATTCATCCAGAAGTTCATTACATGCGAAGGACGTCGGGATGTGGTAAAACCTCGACAACTCAAACTTTTAGCTGCACTCAAACAAAAAATTTCAATTAATCTGCTTGCCTTTTTGAATTCCATATTGCATGGTACTGTTGTTCGATTGAGAAAGGCCAAGAAGCCCCAAAAAGTGGTTAGTCACTAGGGCTTGATAAAATTTATCATCATTCATGAGCTAAATAGGCAACAGATATCATGGGACAATTTCGTCAACCCAGAAGCACAGGAACCAGAAGTAAACCCCGAGGGAGCTGAAATTGAGCCCCCTAGGGTAAATCCTCCAAGAAGAAAAAGAATTAGAACTTCAACATGAGAGGCAAACAGGCAAAAACGACCCAGAACACCCCAGGGAACTTCGAACACCATAGAGGAAGCATAACCATCCCATGCAACACCCTTACAAGAATTTGAGGAGGAAATGGCCCGAGTCCTGGAGCAAATAAGGATAAACTATGAATTGAGAAAGTTATTGGAAGTAGGGGAGCAAGAAGAATTTGCTGATAAAACACCTCCCCCAACAGCTTTGGTCACACTAACATCCTACCCGACTAAGAGGAACTACAAGATGATGAGGCTCTATCTTCCATTGATAATTACGAAGTAAGTGATGGACATGCAAAAGAGAGATTGGAATCGCAAGATGATTCAGGTGACACTGTCCTTGTGGAGCAGAGTACACACACAGAGACAACCCCTTTGTCACGAGGAGGTAGCATCGCTCCTCCTAGTTAGGACCCTCACATTGAGGTCAATTTTGAAGAAGTAATTAGAAATACCATTCTAGACGCTATCCCTGAAAAAAAGAATTATACTCCCCTATCACCTACTGAAATAAGAACAGGTAAAGGTTCAGACAAGAGGAGAACTAAGAAATTAAGAAATACCTGCAAGATATTGGAGAAATTGGTGAAATATATGAGGAAGCAACTGAAAAGAGAAATAAGGGCTAGGAATCCAAGAACAGAAACCTCTATTGCAGGGACTCAAACAGAACCAGCAAATACTGTTGAAAGTGAAATACAAACCGACTTAGCCAGCACTATGGAAACTGGAACACAAACAAATTTGATAACCACTACTGAAATTGAAGTACAAACCATCCTGGTAGACACCACTGAGGCTGAAGTACAGACAAAAATGGCAAACAACATAGAAACATCCACCTAAACTGAGCAGAAGGTTATTGAAGAAGGGGATCCAAATAGAGGAAGCCCCTGCCTATGCCCATTTAGTAGAGATAGCTGCTAACCAGAGATTACAAAATGAGCTAGTGCAAGTGCGGCATGAATTGGTACAGTGCAGAAAGGAGGCAGTGCCATTATGAGAATATTAGGCACTGCAAAATAAGTTCACCGACCTCTTTGTCACAGAAGATGAGACATTCACCCAGCTTAGAGGAGAGCAGGAAAAGGTTAAAGCGATACAAAAGCAGGTAGAGAAAGCTAGGAAGAAAATCTCTACAATTTTCTCTCTAGATGATGATGCTTTATCATGCAGAGCTCTGACAAACAACTATGCCCTATTCATAACATAGTGGTATCTACTCTTGAAAGTTAAAGTTGTTAGAGCAGGGAAATCCAGTCCCTTTAGGACCATAGAAGAATTTGTCCAATGCTGTAACGATCAGGATGAGCAGGTCCAACACCTCTTATGTGAGATCTACATGCATAACTTATTCTTAGAAGAAGACACTGACAACAACCCTAGCCCCTTCATAGGGGATGTACAGTTGGAAGCCCTCCTTTCATTTTCCAAAAACCAGATCAGGTGGGCCAAAGCCTACGACATCTTCCAGAAAATAGAACATAGTCTAGATTTATGGGTCAGGGGAGAGCCTACGAAACCCTTGCAACTGATCATCCAACATAAGAGCTTCATGAGAAGGCCAGGTGTGAAGTCTAGGCTGGGACCCATCCATAAATATATCATAGAAAATGCACAAGAATAATTTGAGGACATTTGTGAAGCGGCCTTAGTAGCAGCCAAACAACGGTGGATGGCCTCCACAAACAATGTGAAAAATAGGGAGCCATTCAATTACAGGAATTTCAAGGCTGCTGCCTCTAGGTTCCTTTCATACAGCAGCCTAGTCTACAGCATGGGGCCTGCCTAGTTGGGATGCAGATATAGAAATCCTCTCCTATGGCTTCTTCCTTAGGATTATAATCTCAATTATGAATTTCCAGAGGGAGCCACAGGCGCTGCCTTCGCACTCATAAAAAGAAAACAAGGCTTCAAAACACGCAATGAGAAGGCTTACCCTGCCTACACCTTAACATAGCTACATCTCAATCATCTGCTTGCATGAGGACATGCAACTAGGTAAGCAGGGGAGTATGTTGGGCCCAAATTAAGGTATTATTCTCACCCTGTAAATACTTCAAATTATGTTATAATTTCGAGGGAATCCATATTCACATTAACAATAAGGAATAAAAGATCATGAAAATGAGAACAAGTGGACTAACGATGAAAATGATGTTTTATAATAGGAAATTGACTTCTCTTATCTCCACATGCAGGAAGCAAAATCCCTGGACCAATAGGGAATGGAAGCCGACTAACGGATGCAAGCATATGAAATCCTAGCAATTCCAATGGCCAGTAGAAGGCAACCAAATGGATCCGAGTTCAAGAACTCAAATGAAAGCCACGCATAGCGGGCTGTCGTTTGAGAAACACTTTCGAAATTCTTGAAGATCGCCTTTAAAAGGGAAAAGGACGAAGGAGAAGGGGAGTCGGAAAAACAAGACAGGAGATCCATCCTGTAATATACAAGTCAGGAACAGTCTGTCTAATTACGTTTTGTAACATCATTGGATGTGATACAGAGCTTTGAATAATCATCTTTTAAAGTTTTTACAATGCTAAGGCTTTTGGTGGTCTGGGCCCAACCTATGGAAGCTCCACGCACATTTTCATACTTTGAATAGTTACAGAACCAATTCTTGTGAATCTGATGTAGTTGTAATTCATATCTCCCTTCAATACAAATATAGTTCTCTTTCTCTAAGATTTTTAGAAACTGCGTTCTTAGAGTAGGACAAGTGCAATCGTATTTTCCGACTTACGACAATGTTGTGTTAGATAGTTCCAGTTCCTTTGCTGTCATTACATTTGAATTACAGATCGTAAATAAGCTAATTTTAGCATTATCTATCTTTATGAATCGCGTTCTCTTTCTAGCATAACGAAGCATTTAACCATTTGATCAATGTTTCTTAATTAAGTCATACAGAGAACTCCATTAAAAAATTACTTAATTACTTGCTGTACGAGTTATTTAATTTGATTTAGTCGCATTGCTGTTTCATTACCAACCAGCTTAGTTATACTGCTATTTCATTACTGCACATCTAGTTATACTGCTGCTTCATTATTGCTTAGTTAACTAGACCGTTGATTCAATTCAATTCCATTTATGATTAACTTAGTTAGATTATTGTTCCGTTTAATTCTAGTACTGTCATTTCAATGCCTTCTTGGTTTATTTAGATTGATGTTCGATTCAGTTAAGCTGTTGTTTTATTCCATTAGAGAAACATAAATTCCTATTGCTCAATCTTAGATTAAAAATCCATCCAAGTCACCTTTCATAGAATAAACAAGTTCAGGTAGTTAGTAAATTCTTCCTCGCAACTGAAAAGGAGCATATGTAGACCAGCTGACTCACATATATTGTGCCAAAACTCTTGGAATAAAAAGACTTACCCTGGGTTGATAATTAAATGAGGGAGCACTAGAGTTGTCAATAAAAAGTCACCTCTATTTGAACCAAAAACAGGGTACCTTTTTCATACAGGAGCTGATAAGTAGATTCGGCGCTGAGTATCTAAGGATGATATTTATGAAGTATTGAAGGTTTCCCATGATGGCCCTTGTGGAGGGAATTTTGCAGACAAAAGAACATGCCATAAGGTGCTACAAATGGGATATTACTGGCCTTCTATCATTCAGGATGCACATAATTATGTTAGGAGGTGTGATAGTTGCCAACGTATGGGGCAGCCTAGTTGAGCTGATGAAATGCCTTTGTAGGCATAGGTAGTCCTCGAACCTTTTGAGAAATGGGCTTTCGACTTTGCTAGGCCCTTCAACCCACCATCTTAGCAAAAGGTTCACATTCTGGTCTGTAATTCTTACGTGACTAAGTGGGTAGAATCCAAATTTGTTGCAAAAGCAACAGAGCAGGCAGTCTCAGATTTCCTATTTGAAGAAATTTTTGCTCATTACGGTACCCCAAGAGAGATTGTTTCAGATGGAGAAGCACAATTTACATCACACAAGATAGCAAAGCTCATGCAAAAATATGGAGTCAAACATAGGGTGACATCTCCATACCATCCCCAGGCGAATGGAAAAGTTGAAAGCACAAACAAGACATTGAAAAAAATCTTGACAAAACCTGTGGCATACCATCGTCAGAGTTGGGCTCAAAAGTTACCCAAAGCTTTCTGGGCGTATGAAACAAAATGGCGGAACACAACTAGATTTTCACCATTTGAGTTAGTTTATGGGAAATCCCCATTGTTTCCAATATAGTTTGAAAAAAATACGCTCATAACAACTCTTGAAGTTGGTTTGGATCTGTCAGATGTCCAGAAACACCGATTGGCCCAGCTCAATGAACTAGATGAAATCTGCCCAATGGCTGTCTAGTGAACTACTGCTATTCAGCAACAAAGAATGAAATGTCACGACAAGTTTATCAAGAACAAGGTGTTTCAGAAGGGAGATTGGGCACTACTCTATGACTCCCTCTTTAAGGATTTCAAGGGAAAGCTTTGCACTCGCTGGATAGGTACTTACAAGGTGGACGCTGTATTTGATAATGGAATAGTCATGCTAGTCATAGTTGACGATACATGTGCTTCATTCATAGCAAATGGATATCGCCTGAGATTATACCACCGCCCAACCTCTAAGGATGATTTTATCAAACACCTCTCTAAGAAATCTGGTTTGAAGGTTATCAACGCAGATAACTCTCCCTCTACATCCTCACTCTAAATATATATATATATAAAGAATAAAGAATTATACTGTTACTATTTATTTTGTTGTCTTTCTGCAGGAGTTACTACTAAGGAGTAATGTTTTAGAAATCGAAATTTTTTTCTAAGTATCAATTGCTGCTACTCATGATGCTGTTATTCGGTTGCTGCTACTCCTGATGTTGTTACTTGGTTGCTGCTACTCAAGATGTTGTTACTCGGGGTGCTGTCACTCGATTGCTACTACTCTTGATGCTGTTACTTGGTTGCTGCTACTCATGATGCGATTACTCGGTTGCTGCTACTCAAGGTGCTGTTACTCGGATGCTGCTACTCGCACTGCTGTTACTCCATATGTTGTTACTTCGGATGCTGATGCTCACACTGCTGTTACTTCAGATGTTGCTACTCGCACTGCTGTTACTCTAGATGTTGTTACTCCCGATGATGCTACTCGCACTACTATTACTGCAGATGCTGTTACTTCGAATGCTGCTACTCGCGCTGTTGTTACTCCAGATGTTGTTACTCTGGATGCTGCTACTTGCACTGCTGTTACTCTAGATGTTTTTACTTCGGATGCTGCTACTCGTACTGTTGTTACTCCAGATGCTGTTATTCGCACTGCTGTTACTCCATATGCTGTAACTCTGGATGCTACTACTCGTACTGCTGTTACTCCAACCGCATCAATACTGTGCTATCATCCTACCAACCGTCACTTCAACCAGGTAGGCCTCCAGGTACGCCTCCATGTGAATTTTACCGATTTAATTAAATATCCCATGTGATGACATTAATGCCGCAGACGACAACTTTTAAGTTGGGGGGGAGTGCCATCACAATTTAATGATGATGTAATGATGAATTTGTAAGTCATTATTACAAAATCATGTGTGGTACACCTTACCATCCTTATCAATACTCCGTATAATTATTAAATATGTATTGAGATCCGTAGCACGTCCTTTCCATTTCATATGAAATAATTACCATTCTATTCATTTCACTTACATACTTTTTCATGATTTTTCTTGGTTTTCAAGAATTACCATCCATATTCACTGTTGCCACAATTCTTTTTCACCATGTTGTTTTTCCAAATTTGGTATCCATTATTCTGTCCAACGGTCTATTGTTCCAAGAAGTGCTGTTACAGTCCCCACAGTATGGGAAAACTGGCTGTGCGACATGAACCTAAAAATACAACGTCGGTCCAAAGTAATCGAGAGGTATGGCAAATCTTTGTTAATACGAGATGGGATACCTATTTCGACAGATTGCAGGGGTTTGATAGGGAAATCACAATGGAGTTCATGCTTAATTTTAATGAGGATGGTTCACGGGTTAGAGGATTGGAAATTCCTGTCACAGAAGAGATAATTGCAGAAGTTAGCGAGCTAAGACAACAATGGCAACAATGGTTTTCTCGGAGAGTTTCCCTCCTGGAGTTTCCCGAATTATTCTTGTGGGCAGGAGAAAGCGTCGTTCAGTTGGGCAGAGGATATGAGTGCAATTTTGTGCCATATCCATGGAACTAAGTCGCAGGTTTTGTAATGAAATACATAACTTGCGAGGGCCATACCACAACTCTGTTTAAATACCATTTTAAAATTATAACTCACATTCGATTTCCATAGGCTCAGGTGCATTCCTTAAATATGCCCTTCTTCCTATTGAAACAATTGCAGCACAATGCACAGGCAGCTCGAAATTCGCGCCGAATGCTGGCAGTGCTCTCCAACCATGGATTGGTGCATTTACTGGTCATGCATGTAATAGTTATATTTTGAGTTTCTTGGGCGGATCTCTGTGGATCATCAGAAGAAGAGATAGCAGTCGTTATTTCTACTAGAGAAGAGGAACCAGTTTCTCTCACTAGTTTAGCTGAAGAAGAACATTCGAAGGAAATTGATCAAGAGGAAACTGAAGAAATGGAAATGCAGGTTGATCAGGAGGAACCTGAAGAAGTAGAAATGGAGGTTGATCGGGAAGAACCAGAAGAAATGAGAAAGGAGATAATTGGCGACACAGTCGAGGCTACCACACAAGAACCAACCTTGTCTAAGGAACCCACAAATGAAGGAGTTCTAGATATAGTGCATGAGGTCGAGACTGTCATACAATCGTCGACTTTTGTTAATGAAGAATAGGGAAATGGAATGTCAGAAAAAGGGATGGAAAGTGATGCTGTTTTGCAAGAAACACCATCACCTACCCAAGCAGATATGGATATTGAAACGATTGGGGTTGTTACACAAGAACCACCCCCGATTTAGCTAGAACATGGAAACGAAGAAGAAATTAATGAGGAGCAGGAAGATGGAGAAGGAATAAATCGCGAGGTCGATACTGTCCCAAAAGAACCAGTATCGATCACATAGTAGAAAATAATGCACAAGGGGAAAGAGGACATAAGGGAAATGACTCTTGGAATCGAAATTGTTCCACAGGAACCAACGTCGACCCCGACTAGAGTAATAATGCATGAAAATCTGGCCCAAGCTGGAAACAAGGATGATGAAGCTACTCCATGCTCTCCGTTCCAATCCATGATGCCTAGAGGGGAAAAGGGATTTTTCTCACCCTAATAATTAATGAAGGAAATAGCTGTTCCACCAGTGCTTAAATTTGTTGACCTAGGAGAGGACATGGAAAATATCGGCCCAGTCATTGTTGAATCTCTGTTGGAACACTCAGAGGCTCGCAAAGAATATGGGGTTCCTGTGGAAACACCGGAACACAGGGGCTTCTGTTAGGGCTAGAAAGACCTAACAGAAGAACCAACTAATAATACCGACAACATTCCACCGCCTCCTGAGCCTGTTATAGGCCCAGAAACTAAATTTCTTGTTAATCATGAATGGGTTGAACAATGTGAGAAGAGAAGGTTACCTCTCAAGAAAAGGTACCAGTTGCAGTTCAATGAAACCATGAGATTGAAGAGGGAGGTTTGGTAGTTGAAGAAACAAGTTTACTTGTTGAAAAAGAAGGTAAAGTTTATAAGTGGAAGGCAGTAAAGCCAAAAGTTGAGGTCTCTTTGGTAGCTACGTAGAATGGTCCGATTGTACAATTGTTTGAAGGTCGAGAAT
Organism: Pinus albicaulis; assembly: GCA_034641835.2. Classification (NCBI taxonomy): domain Eukaryota; kingdom Viridiplantae; phylum Streptophyta; class Pinopsida; order Pinales; family Pinaceae; genus Pinus; species Pinus albicaulis. The sequence continues at coordinate 1,593,631,268 of CM076580.1, read as the reverse complement.
TTTTCTTGGCCGCTGAGATCTAGAGGTGGAATTCTGCTGCAAATGGACACAAGAAAGAGACAATGCGGGTACGAGAACATGCTGCTAGGATCATTACAGGATATATCGAATAGTTAGATAAGGCGCGACTGAAGCAAGCTAAAGAAAAGGCCAGAATAGAAGAATTGGAAGAAAAAGTGCAGCTGCTACAATCAAATAAGGAGAAGATATTCTTGCTGGCACAATAGGTAATGGCCTGCAGACCTCTTGCACATAGCTACGCCTTATTCCTTCATGAACAATTTCTTTTCTTTCGTCTTGAAAATATATATAAGGAGATTTGCTATGAGATTGAGGACCCCATTCAATTCCTTCGTATTCTAAAAATTCATTATATTATAGGACATCACTTAATGTGCGAGCTATACATGCATGGTTACTTTTCGAGGCATGATCAGCCTTTTAACCCTGTTCCTTTTGTGGGGGACATTCAATTAAGATTTTTTACCTCCTACACCACCAATTAGATTAAATGGAGAAAGGCCTATGACATGTTTAAGGAGAACCAAGTCATAAGGACGCTAATGATGAGGAAGGAGCATGGCCAGTTAGCAAATATTTATAACAAGAATTTTACCTTCCTATAGATTGAGGGGCATAGAGAACACATGTTGACAACCTAGAAATGGTGTGCTGACCTCTGTGTCAGACATATTACAATGTTCCGTAAGGAAGCGTTGGACAGTTGTCAGAGAAGGTGGATGTTGTCATCCTCAACCGTTAGAGGACAAGAACCATTTGGGGCACCTAACTTTGCACGGGCTCTAGAGAGGATGCCACGTTTTGTAGCATGCATTCAGACTTGTGGGGTCAGATGGATGGGGCTGAGGTTTCAGTTTCCCCTTATTTGGTTGCCAGTCGAGCAATATAATCCTGCATACAACGCTGACCCAGAATGGTGGAAGGATGTGGTTTTGATGGAAGGTTTTAAACCTCCTAGGACGGAAATTGTTGGAAATATGTTTTCTATGTCCCAATATATTGTAATGTTGTTCTTGATGGCAACTCTCTGACACAGGATGTAGTGTATGACTTTCTGGAGAACCTCAACAGTCTATCAGAAGAATTGAGCAGAATATTGGATAATTTTGATATTGCAGGATCTATTCGCGGGTTTGTAAAGGACAAGTCGCGTATGCACGCGGATAAACATGTTCCAAGTTGCGTATGCCTTGTGCACTCCAAAAGGTTGAAACCAAGGGGAATTACCATGGTATTAGCCCACTGTATTGAGCGCTAAGTTGTCCGTCCAAAGAATACCATAGGCTATTGTGTGGTTTTGACTCATGGTATTGGTAAAAGTTATATATATATAAGGAGAAGAAGATCATAGTGTAAGGTGTGCATGAGTAAGGGTTAATGAATAATTTTCTCTGAAGTATATCTACATGGGATGAAATTTGTTTTAATTGATAGATCTGAATCTATGATTCACCCATGGATACAATGATGTTTCATGATCTCTAGATTTGAAATGACTATGCTCTTGTGTGATCCATTGAAGAAATGATTAGATGTATGACCTGGCGCAAGTTTGTTGAAGAAAAATGAAGAAATATGGGTAAGTTCTATGGATCTGGTTCATTCTGCAAAGTTTACATTTATAGATCTATACGCGAGTTCGTCTCATTAACAACGCATATATACGTGGATTCGCTTTAGAAAAGGCGTGTATGGAAGTTTAGGGTTTTCTGAAGCTCACTGCAGATGTTTTTCTATAATTCCTGCTATTTGTCTAATGTCTGTCAATGAAGTCTTCTTGAAGATCTGGGTTGTTTGAATACTGTATCTGCTGGTAAGTTGATTATGTACAAATATGATCAATGAGAGAATAAACATGGTTGATGGTGACCAACTGATGAAGGGTTCTGCATTTCTAAAGATATTTGACTGAAAGCCTCCGATCTGGATCTGAGACTGATTACATTCTGAAAAATAGTATTCACAGAGCTATACGCAGGTTGGTATGAAGGAAAGCGCGTATATATGCGAGTTCAGTGAAGCGAAGTAGCATATGCATTTTGAGTTGATGAATGTTCATGGTAGAGTTGTATCTGCATATTTATTCTAAAGTTTGGGTTATTTCTGAGTTCTGGTTACAGTGGTCTCACTGTTCTGAATGAAGTATTGGGTAAAGTTTATGAAAAGTTATGCTGTTTGATCCAGTATGAAAATTGATGAAACGTTGTCTGCAGTGGTTCTGAGGGTTGAAGTCTTCAGTATGGAAGTAGAAGCTTCCTGCCAGTAGAAGTTGGTGTTCTGTTCAGGGGGTTGAAGCTCCCTTCTAGTAGTGGCTGTTAAACGAGATTAGGGGGTTGTAGCTCCCTTCCAGTAGCAGCTGGAAAATGAGAGAAGGTTGTAGCCTTATGTAGGTAGATGCCTTCGTACTGATATGAGTCTGCATTAGTACAATATTCTAAACAGTTTTCCATATAATAAATATTGAAGATAGAGATGACAACAACGGTGGTTTTCTCCCGAATTGGGTTTCTACTTTAAATATTTATGTTCAAGCGTGTTTCTCTTATGTGATGATTTATACTGTTGTTACTGCACATATTTAATAATTATATAACAGATGAATGACCGATAAACTGAGTTAAATATTGTTCCTGAAAAGTTTTTCTAATCTGCAAAATCATATAAGTATACTCTAGTTTCTTTTATTATATACGCGTGTATACGCGAGTTGGGTTCATCAAAGCCGCGTATGAAATTCTGTAAAGAAAAAGTTAAAATATTTTCAGTAAGCTCTAAATACTGATTCACCCCCCCTCTCAATATTTTTCTAACAGAAATGGCCGAAGAATATGATCTCACACAACTTCATGCCAGTCACAGTTAGTCCAACCCAGATCTTAGGAGATGACGAGCTGCATGAGGACATGTAGATAGAATAGTTGGGGGGAGATGTTGGGTACTAGATTTGTATACTTTTCTCTCCCATTTTTTCCCACCTTTCTATCTCTTTGTATCATTATTGTTCTTAAACACATGAGGTAAACCCCTTTCTTCTATCTTACTAGGGATATTTGATTAATGAAGTAATAGTCAAGGAGGTTTTACCTTTTTGCAAACGTTAACTCTGATTTTTTATAGATTTGGAAAAAGCGGGAAGGTTATAGCTATGAGTCATGGAGCAGTTCCTAATTTCCAGCATTGCCTTCACTTGCTGCTACAACGCAACAGAATAATTTTCACCCCAACAATATTTTAGGCTTTTTTGTGGTTTCCTTTTGTCAATTAGGTTGCTGTGGTAATGAATTGTATAATTGTAGATATGTAGTTGTTAGAGGAAATCTGCTCTTTCCTGAACGGTTGTATAAAGAGGGCCTCCAGGCTATGAATCAGGGTTAAACCTAGTACATACGGATTTTGTAACAGTGTATTATGCAATTAATTGAATGCACATCGCTTTGCTGTTTTACCTGTAATTTGTGAGTTTTCTGCAGCCTTGATCAGAGAGTTGGGCCCACTCTTCTGATCAGGTGTTGCGTTGCCTTTCTTTTTGTTGATTTCATGTTTAGTTGGGTTTGTTACTGTTGTTCCAGAATAATCCCTTACTTTGATGTGAATGTCTTTTAATTCTACAATTCGTTTGAATTGCTGTTACAGTGGTTTGTGTGTTCATTGATTAAGCCTATGATCTAACAACATGCCATGTGATTGCTCTTGAATATACTGTGCCGTTAGTCTTGAAATAAATAACGACCTCAGGTTGATAATTTATGTGGAAAAATGGTTTGAACATTGTTCCCACCCAGACACCAACAACGGTCTCTCCGATCTTGCCTTCAAGTGTGGTGTTGGGGTCTCCCGAGGGAACTAAGCCTATGACGGGGGTGGGTGCACCTTTGATTATCCAATACAATGATCCTGTGAATGATTGTGGTATTGGACATACACCCTTACTCATCCCAAACCCTTCGACCCTCGGCAACTGATAGACGCTTTATTCTGATCCCCTGTGGAAATCTCCCCCGTGGTCTCCGATGCCAATGGTCTCCCCATCCCCATCCTCCCCTTCACATGCTTTGGAATCCCTTCTTTCACCTCACAATTTCGTAGGCAATGATCTCAAACTTCTCCTTCTTGATCCAGATGTTGGATTGAACTCTTTGCGGGTTTATTTTGGCAAACCCTCATCACCTCCCTTGCTCATCTGCCCGCCTGATTCGGAAAATGTCACCATCCGGAAGAGAAAGGGTTGTCCCAGGACTAAAAAAAAATCCCTTTCTATAGTGTTTCTAAATCCGTAATTGGATGCGGGTAATTACAGGGAGGTTCTGGTTACAAAATCCATCGATAGGGTTCTTAGAGAATTGGTGCCCTCCAATGCTGACGCATGATGTGTTTATGCTCATTAAACATCAAAGGCCTAGGGGGGAAGGACAAAATCATGTCTCTCAAGGAGTTTGTGCAGGAACTTAATCCTACTTTGATATTTATACAAGAAACTATGCTCCTTGCTGATAGATCCATTTCTTTTTTTCATGCGATGTTCCCAGAATGACATATGGTGGCGTGAGATGCAGAGGGACGATCTGGAGGGGAGGCTGCCATGTGGGATCCTCACCGAGCCACTTTTCATGCTTCTAGTTTTTTGGCGGAATTATGCTCAATGGTTTTCTGAGAGGTTTTCAGCACAAGATTCACTTTATTAATTTATATGCCCCTTATCGGGATCGCATGAGTTTATGGAACCGCTTGGAAGGTTGTGGTATATTGCTTTTGGATAGGCTCATCATTGCTGGAGATTTAAATTGTTCGCTTGATTACGGAGAGATATGGGGTGAAAAGGGACAGAGAGACCCTTTGGTCGGGACTGTTTCTTCTTTATTTATGTCGTCTCATCTTCGAGACATCAATTTGGAGATAAATTGTCCCACTTAGTATAATGGAAGGAGAGGCACAATATTTCTCAGCAAGAGAATTGATAGGTTCTTGGGACAATCTATTTTATTCCTGCATATGGGGGGTCTGAATGCTTGGGCCGAGGTGGTTGAAATCACAGACACAGGTCTATAACACTGGAATGGCACTTTGAAAGAATTCCTAGGGGTGTGCCCTTCAACTTTAATAGAGCTTGGTCGGAGGATCAGGGGTTCAACAACATGGTAAGTGGATTTATGCAGATGCACCAAAGGGTAGACGACACTACAACTATGCATCATCTAACCGACACTCTAAGAGGTTTAAAATAAGCTATTCAAAAATGGGAAAAAACAAAAAAAAAACACAAATGCCAGAATCTCTAAAGAAGTTATCCAGAGAATCAACTATGATAATGAAGGAAATTGAGCAGGGTAAGCATTCCTATAATAACTGGAACATGCTGAGAGATATAGAAGGAGAAAAAGGAAGATCTTGCTAAATATAGAACAAACCTGACAGCTAAAAAGTAGAGTAACATGGCTCAAAGAGGGAGATAAGAATACGAAGTATTTCCATGTCTATGCGACGGGACACAAAAATGCAAATGCCATTTGGCACATTGAGGCATAGGGCGAATCCGTCCACACTACAGAGAAAGTCCAGAACGAGGCAGTCAACTTTTTCTCAGCATTATTTATGGCTTGAAAGGAACCTGTGCATGAGGAACAACTATGGGCCATAAATAATTTCACTAACATGTTTGAGGAGGGAAACATAGAGAATCTGACAAAGACTGTCACAACGGAGGAGTCCATGTCTATATTAAAGTCCCTAAAACCTGATAAGAGTCCAAGGCCAAACGGATGGACCTCGGATTTTTTCATACATTTCTCTGATTTCTTCATTGATGATATTTTTGATTTGATAGAGGAGACTAAAATAACTAGTTACATGGGTGGGGCATTAAATTCCACTTTCCTAACTCTGATTCCGAAAAGAAAAATTGCAAGATCTTTTTTATGATTATATAATATAGACCCATTTCAATTTGAAACACCCTATATAAGGTCATTTCTAACACCATAGAGGAGAGAATGAAAGGGACACTCTCCAGGTTTATCACCCCTAAACAATTCGGGTTTTTACAAAACGGGAGCATCCATGATGCAGTGGCAGCTGTTAACACTCTAGTAATTTCTTAAGTTGTGGGATCTAAGTTTTTTAGTCTAAGAATACTAGAGGTAACCACAAACCTACTTCAAATCCTAGGATCTAGCCTTCCTAGAATTCAGTGAGGGCTCTCTCTTTAAGATTTATCTATGTTTTGATTTATGTTTTTAGGTTAGTTATGATAGAACAATTGGTTTTGTTTTAAAGGTTTTGGTGGGTAAAAATCACTTAGGATTAAACTAGAGAGAGATCTACTTGTCCATTGGGCTATGAAGTCTAAGTCTAGATAGTAGTACTAGAAGGCAAGGCAAAAAGGTTACAAATGTATTAAGGGCAAGGTAGATAACCCTCATAGATTTAGGGAAAGGTTTTGCATTAAATGGTATGATTGGGATAAAGGGCAATGAAGGATCCTTTGATTCGGAAAATGGAAGAAGGAGGCAAGGGTCAAATGGGAGTAGGAGCAATAAATAATTCTTAACATCGAAAATTAGCAGAAAACATTTAAATGGTAACTTAGTTAAAAACATGGAGCAAAAGGCTAGTCCTGTAGTAATATTCCTAGTTACACATTAAGATAGATCAAATACATAATGAATTGCATGAAACTCAGAAGAGAAACAATGACAAGAAGAGATGTACTTCACTCTTCAAATTATCGCAAGAATCCTGAATTATGATGCCACTTTAGCTTTGTCCAGTCTGCTACTTTGAATTCAACACATGAGAGCCTCCAATGTATCAACAAAAGTCTAAAGTAATCTTAGCAATTTTATTCCACACTTAACACTTCTAATACAAAAGTATTTATACAAAATTTTGTTTACAAATATCCTAGAGAAATGTAGGAATTTCTATAGGAAATATAAAATATCTTTACAAAGTAAGAGGGACAACTGCTTAACAAATCAGCAAGCTGTCCTCTTATCCAAAATATATAGAACAACTTTATCTAACAAGGAGCTTTTTATTGAATAGCTGTCCTGCTTGCTGGCTGTTTAGGAAATATCTTTGTTTGAGTTGAATTGGCTGACACACTTCCCTCTGATACTCTTTAACGCTGTTTCTTTAAACACTGATACACTTTGACTGATATTTCACTCTTTACTGCTGAAAAATATGTCTTACTGTAGTAAAAAATCAGTTGACTGTCTCTTTATCTCACTGTTTCTGTTTGACTATTTTTAGTGCATTTTTCTTCACTGTTTTACCTTTTCACTGTTACATTAAATCTGTGAATGCTTGCCATTGCTCTGCATCTGTAATTTTCACACTTTTTAGCTTTCTAAAGTTTTCATCGGCATCTGTGTACTTGGAAAAGGTAGGTTTGAAAACAAAAAGATGCCTAATCTCATACTGTAGAAAAAACAAGTCTTCAAAATATTGAAGGATGAACTTTCCTGTAGGAGTGCCCAGTGGCAGTGGTTTGTTGACTTGTTCTTTTGCAAACTCCCTTATCTTCTTATCATAATATTTTTGGGCCATTAGTTTATCATTGAAGACATGAATATCTGGCAGGCCTTTCTGCCTCAAAATAATGTATTTTTCCAGAAACTTAGTAATGGAAATGTTCATAGCATCACATTTTCCCTCTAGGTTGTTCATCAAATTTATCTTGGTCATAACCTTCTTGATTTGTAATATTGTTTCAGTTTTGTCCTATACCTGTAACTCTTTCAACTCTTCTCTGTTCTTACTGTTCAAGAAAGTGATGAGTTTTAAAGCCTGTGATGGCTTACCAGTTAACTCATCCTTAGTTCTCTGAATCTCAGTTTGGGCGGCTAACAGTAAGTCTCTCTGCTCATAGATGACCTGAATTGAAGGCCATTGAGAATGTATGGCCTCAATAATATTTGTCCAAAGATGATTCTTGATGTAGGAAATCTATTTAGTAAATGTTAACTCCTTTTGTAAATTCTTCATTTGTTCTTCAAGTTTGATAGCTTTCTGCTCATGGTTTTTAGCAGTTATCAAGGCTATTTTGTTGGTGGCTTCAAGACTTTTAATCATTTCTTTCAAGTTATTTATCTCATTAGTTTTCAAGGACAATTATTCCATAGCTTTCACTATTTGACCTACTCCATCTATTTGCTGTACCTGTGTTGTTGAAGAATCAGTGGCTGATGTAGTAGATGAATGTACTGGCACTCCAGTTGCCAATCACTCATTAGGTGCTAATGTTTCTCCCAAAGTGGAACCCACAACTATGGTAATAACTAGTATCACTGTAGGAATAAGAGGAGCATTAGTTTCATTCACAGTCTCTTTCTCCTTAACAAGTTGATCCATTTGGGTCTCCATATCTTTAATCTAAGCAGTCAGTTTGAGGATCAACTGCATCATTTCTTCTTTTTCTGTTTGATCCTGAAGTATTTCTTTGGTCTGTGGGTGTTCACTTTGAGGAAGCTTCAGTTGTTTCCTAAAAGCTGCAATATCTTCATTCTTTTTCTTAATCAATAATTCAGCTGCTTGCACATTTGAGGGATCATATCCCACCTGTAAAATCAAATCCTCTAAGGCTTTAATCCTTAGGTCTTTAGCATACAAAGAGCCTTTTTCCAGCTTCAATTGATCCTGCATGTTAATAATGGTATTCTGCAACTTAGTAGCATTCATAGCCTTTGTTATCACAGTTGAATATAGCATTTCTGAGCTATGTCTGTGGAATTCAATTTGGTCTAGCTCATGTACATTTTCAGTATCTACTTCAAACTCAACATTTTTATAGTCTGCCACTGTCTTAGGTGTTGAAGTAGTTGGTTGCAGATATGACATAATCATTTTATTTGTGGAATAGTCAAAGGCTGTCAGTAGCCTGTTTTAATTCCTTGGTTTTTGCTTAAGAAACTGAGAATAAATCTTAGAATTGATGTCTTCATTCTTTTGCTTGATTTGCTTGTACTTTTCTTTGATATATAAGTCTTTTTCCTCAGCTGTTTATGAGGAAGAAGCATCCATATTTTGTTTTTCAATCATCTGGGTATCATCTTTACCTGTTGTTTGATCTTTTCCAATCTCTGCAAGAGTCTCATTGATTATCACTGTGGATTCATGTAATATCCCAAATGGGGAAATTTCTGCAATGTTGGGAATATCTTAAGATATTCCTTTTTTAGAAATATTGTGAGTCTATTTCAGAGATTGACTACTTGGGCATTTACCGGATGCATCACCTTCACAAGGAAGGATGAAATCCAGAGGCTATCTGGCCCTTTGTAGACTCTGTCTATAGATATGTAATATCTCCTATTAGGAACAAGTTATAGCAATATGCAAATACCCTCATGGAATTAGCAGTGACACATGAACTCATAAAAATGGGAGAAATACATATCCCCTCTATTAAATAGTAGCAACAATGTAAATAATACAAGATCTTGAGAGGAAAGTTACTCAAGATTATCAGATCACATCTCCAAAATACTGCTACACAATATACTCAAGCTATGACTGCGCAGTCATAGGAAGATGCTGCAACATATATGATATGAATAAAAATATATAACAACGGTAGCTCAAGAAATGAGGGGGAGCAAGCTCTCAACCCTTGAAAACACTAGTGCAACAATCCTTAGAAGGATTGGCTACAATAAATGTACAGAAATGGAAAATGTAATAATGCCGGAGTTGCTGTAGTAGCAGCAAATCATAAACATAAATAGGAGGAAATGGATGAATATGATGCTCAAACTGAAAGATACCCCTCCAATGGAGTTCTAATGTGAAAGGCTGATCCTTTCACCCAATATTTCTCCTCCAATCAACCTTGCAGTCCCTCACTACAAATGGTCCATGAAAATAACGCAGTTTAGGGAAGATACTACGCTGTAGGAGAGCTGGAAAACATTGGAATGATGCCAAGGTCTGCAAATATTCCTGAGAACACTCCTCAATGATCTTCTAATGAATTGGAGATCCTATCCTCTGAAAAACAATCTCTGAAGTGGTGTTGTGGAACCCTCCCCGACAACACCCAGCAACACAACCCAGCTACCTCTGTGAACTGCGCTACAACTGAATGAATGCTTTGGCCCAAAGCCTGGATATGGGGACAATGAGATACAATTCCTCAAGAGGCCTCTCAAGAGGAAGAAGGAATCCTAAACAGGAATTCCTCCGGAAAATCTTGCTAACGAACAAGGAATGCTCAATTGTCTCAATAGACAATGAAATGAATAATACTCAACATGATTTGCAATAGAAAATTTTCCCGCCTGTTAAGCAATGTGAGACCTCTCTCAATGGACCCCATTCATTATGGTTTTCATTCTCAAGGAAGCTTACCTCCTCTATCTCTGCGCTGTTCCACATATGCCCTCCACCTCATGCCACTGCGTTGTTTGACTTTGGTCAAACTAGACCTAGTCATCTTGCAAGGATCCCCTTTCACACATGGAGGTGTGAAATAAAGATATAAAATTGATCCTCCTTCATGGTGAGAGTATTTTAATTCTCTAAGGACAAAATGAATGGTTATCCTACCCATTTTATTAATCTCCTAAGTGCAAATGTCAAAAATTAATATTCCACAAAATTGGGAATATTACAGTCCTCCCCTCCAAAAATCTTTGCTTGACCTCACGAAAAGGCACAGGGAGAGAAAAATTTCCTCCCCTCCTCATGTGGTTCCCCATAAATAGCCTCCATCACTGCACCAAGAGACACTGCAAATAAACTGTCATATGATGCTTCCTCCTAAGTGTGCAAACCCAAAATGTCTGCATCAATCAAGGATGGAAAATATGGATGGAAATCTGCTTTCTGTCCCATGGCCTCCACAAAAAAGGAGTGATGATCAACATGGTGGATGAGTGCCTCTCTCACCCATGTTATCATCCAAATGAAGTGAGCTACCCTCCGATATGGCAACTCATGAAGAAATTCCTCCACCCTTGGTTCCTGAAATTCAGGTGGGATGGAAATCTGATCATGGAAAGCTTTATAGCCTGCCCCTTGCTATCCTCTTCTACACTTATGATAAGTGTAAGGTGTGTGCTGAACATGGGCTGCAAGTTGTGCTCTCATATGACAAATGGAGGAGCAATCCTCCAAGGATCTCCTCCCGAACAATGAAGAATGAGCGGGCCCATAACCTGTTATCCATGATGAATAGGACATGATCATCATAGACCATCCAAATGAGGAGTTTTCTGTAGATTTTTCACATGGCTGTAATGCACAAAAACTCCCTCAAAAGGACACAATGCAGTCTTATCCACTGCACCCCCGGAAAATAGCATGGCAAGTGAGATACAAAATCTACCTCATTCACTAATGAATAGCACATGGATGGATGTGCCAAAAATACATAATCAGAAGCTTGCTCATGCTTATACAATGGATAGATGATAAACTCATGGCTCACCCAAAAATAAAGTAAACAAATGGCTGAGGTGGCCATATCTCTTCTCATGCCCCCTTTAGGACATGTAATGCAGAAAATAGGGAACCTTTCTTCCCTCAAGGACACATTCAGCTTATGTGTCAATATTTCAACCATGCTTCCAATAAGTAAGTGGAAAAAATCATCAAGGGGAAGCATGCTCAACATCAAGACAGTGGGAATACTGATGGTTTCATATGGTGCTGGAAAATACCAACAGTCTCCCAAGAGTGCATAACGCAGTTTTTCAAACTGCTGTTCCTGCAAATGAAATGGAAAAATGTTTTGTAGCATACATGGATCAGCTGAACATATGTGTGAATGGAAAACATTTTCCCATGGCCTTGTGAAATATGGCTGTCTCCATCATGTAGCTTGGCCCAATTTTGCTTATGGAGCAACATAAAATTTCTACCCCTTTGAGGAGCCATGCATTGCAACATAATGATAAGAGAGTACAAACTAGAAAATGAAAACATAATGCTCTTACCATTGGGTGGAAGGGAGTTGATAAATGGATCCATGCATGTGACCCTGCTCCCAAATGTCAGCGCTGTAGGCTCATGCAAAAAGGTTCTTGCTCATGTCAATCTTCACCTCTTGACATGCTCCTTGTCAAGGACACTTCTGGTGGTGTTGCTACAAATGTGAAGCTTTCCCCAAGATGGAGATGCCTCCCGATCAATCCAAGCCAAGGAGTAATCCCTTTTCACTATGAGAGTGCCCTCCTCTACTCCTGCAACACCATACATCATCTAAGAGCTAATATGCTTGTGCTCTCTCCAGTACAACTCAAGCAACCTAAGTGCTTGTTGCCTTCTTGTACTCACATCATGTAACTCATAAGAGGGAGATATCATGAATGATTTGAGTACCATATCAGCCCCATGTATCTCAACTCCTTGCTGCTCAATGATGAAATCACCCTACCATATTCCCTCCATTCTCCCCCTCCTAGGGAAAAAATGCATCCAGTGGTGGCCAAACTCCTTCAAGAGGAGCCAACGCAGCCAAGCCTCTTGCTGCCCGATATCATGTGTTCGCAAGTGGAAAATCAACCTCTTGCTTCTCATCCACACCCACTCAGCTTCTTGTGTGTGTTTCCTCCTTCTTCTCCCTTTGGTACTCCTCCCATGAGGGATACCATTCTTCCAAGCCAAATCTTGCTCCTTGCATTTCATGAGGGTTTGAAATGCAGCTACTTGGAGACCTTTTAGAGAGGATCTCTTGTCCCCAACTGTGTTGGATCTATGAGGACCCAAGTGTGATGGAGGTGTCATCTCATCTCCACCCATGTTTAACAATGCTGTTAACTCCTCTAATGGTGTAGCAGCTGTTTCAACCTCTGATTTAAAATATGCTCCTTTGTTTATCTTGGAGGTGCTTGAGTGTATTTCATCCTCCAATGATCTATTTTCTAACCTCAAGGAATGAGTGAGGTTCATAGAAAGTGCATGAGTATGAGGGTTCATTTCCTCCTTGAACCCTTTGCACAGCGCAGTGCAAGAATGTGGCTCTACAGTAGCTATGGGTTTTGATCCTTGGACCTCCACACATGCATTTCCACAATCCATAAAATGATTTGCTAAAATAAAAAATGGAGCTCTATTCATACCTTGGCGTATCCTAGGACCTTCTTGTGTGGCTGCAACATACATTTTCTATGGTGCAATGGCTACCCCATCCATATATGTAGAGGGCTGCTCCTTTAGGGTTGTAGCAGCGTTGGTACCCTCCTCGAATGCTTTAGAGTGAGATCCACATCCACCCAAGTATTTACTCAAGATTCGATGGCCCAAGTCTCCTTCATGCATGTTCTCCTCTTGAGAATAGGAAGTGCATGGAGCTTCCTCTTCTCCTCTTTGTTTCTCCACCTCCTCGGGGAGGTTCTTTCCCCTTTCAAAAATATATGAGATAAACCTCATCTTCTTCATCTTCTGATTTCTTTCTTGGGCTTGAGGGCCACAAGCTGAGCCAATAAAGGTGCTCTGATACCACTATAATATCCCAAATGGGGAAATTTATGCAATGTTTGGAATATCTTAAGATATTCCTTTTTTAGAAATATTGCAAGCCTATTTCAGAGATTGACTACTTCAGCATTTACCAGATGCATCACCTTCACAAGGAAGGATGAAATCCAGAGGCTATCTGGCCCTTTGTAGACTCTGTCTATTGATATGTAATATCTCCTATTAGGAACAAGTTACAACATATGCAAATACCCTCATGGAATTAGCAGTGACACATGAACTCATAAAAATTGGAGAAATCCATAGCCCCTATATTAAATAGTAGCAGCAATGTAAATAATACAAGATCTTGAGAGGAAAGTTACTCAAGATTAGCAGATCACATCTCCAAAATACTGCTACACAATATACTCAAGCTATGACTGTGTAGTCATAGGAAGATGCTGCAACATATATGATGTGAATAAAATTATATAACAATGGTAGCTCAAGAAATGAGGGGGAGTAAGCTCTCAACCCCTGAAAACACTAGTGCAACAATCCTTAGAAGGATTGGCTACAATAGATGTACATAAATGGAAAATGTAACAATGCCGGGGTTGTTGTAGCAGTAATAACTCATAAACAGAAATAGGAGGAAATGGATGAATATGATGCTAAAATTGAAAGAGCCCCCTCCAATGGATTTCTAATGTGAAAGGTTGATCCTTTCACCCAATATTTCCCCTCCAATCAACCTTGCAGTCCCTCACTGCAAATGGCCCATGAAAATAACGCAGTTTCGAGAAGTCACTGTGCTGTAGGAGAGTTGGAAAACATTGGCCTGATGCCAAGGTCTGCAAATATTCCTGAGAACACTCCTCAATGATATTATAATGAATTGGAGATCCTCTCCTCTGAAAAACAATCTCCGGAGTGGTGTTGTGGAACCCTCCCCGGCAACACCCAACAACACAACCCAGCTACCTCTGTGAACTGCGTTGCAACTGAATGAATTCTATGGCCCAAAGCCTGGATATGGGGAAAATGAGGTACAATTCCTCAAGAGGCCTCTCATGAGGAAGAAGGAATCCTAAAGAGGAATTCCTCCGGCAAATCTTGCTAACGAGCAAGGAATGCTCAATTATCTCATTAGACAATGAAATGAATAATACTCAACATGATTTGCAATAGCAACTTTGCCCTTCTTTCAAGCAATGTGAGACCTCTCTCAATGGACCCCACTCATTAGGGTTTTACTTCTCAAGGAAGCTTCCCTCCTCTATGTTTGCGTTGTTCCACATATGCCCTCCACCTCATGCCACTGTGCTGTTTGACTTTGGTCAAACTAGACCTAGTCATCTTGCAAGGATCCCCTTTCACACATGGAGGTGTGAAATAAAGCTCTAAAAGTGATCCTCCTTCATGGTGAGAGGATTTTCATTCTCTAAGGACAAAATGAATGAGTCTCCTACCCATTTTATTAATCTCCTAAGTGCAAATGTCAAAAATTAATATTCCACAAAATTGGGAATATTACACTTCATCATTGTTTACCTCAAGCTCATTTGTATCCTCAACATCAATTACCTTTTCTTTCCCTATAGAACTGAATTTGAGCGTTTTATTGTAAATAAACTTGAATTTTGTATCTGTGGTGGTCTCAGCTATATAATTTTTTTCATCTCTATCTCTTTTTGTTGAAGTTTCAGACTGTTTTGCAACTACCATAGCTTGTGTAGTATCCATTTGTCCTGCTACCTCTGCATTGATGACTGTATCTGTCAATGTGTTTTCCACCCATTCTGTCTGATTTGAAAACTTCTCAATTTTTGGCTTAGGTTCATGTATTAATGGTGTAAGTTTGAATTTAAACCTTAAATCACTCAAGATCCCTTGAGGATCATAGTTCCAAGGAAAGTTCTCCTGAAATTTAAACCCTACTAGTAGCTTGGTGATTTCCTTTTTTGTTTCTCTGTTATTTATGATGAAAGCCCCAACTTGATTTTTAAGCTTGAATTGGGTCTTTTTCTTGGCAGCTAAGAAGTTGATGGAGTCAGAGTTTAGAATTTGCCTTAAGTATTCCAATGCAAAAACTCTCATGCACATGTATTTTGGCAACTTATAAGGTAATAATTTTGAGCCAAAAATTCTTATCTTTGTGTGTTTTTCATAAAGGAACCAGTCTCCGATTTTGCTCTGTTCTGATAGTTGTAATATCCTATTCATATCTTCATTTACTCTAGGCTGCTCTGCATTAAACAATATATTCATTGCTGTATGGAGGAAAAGGCCTGAGAAGTCTGTATAAGTGAATTCACTGTTTTCTTTCCTCAACAAGGAAGTCCAGAAAAAAATAGACAAAGGCTTACCCTCCAAGTCCATCTTTTACAGTGAAATTGGAAAATTGTCAGCTTGGAAGAACAAAAACAAATGAAACAAGTATGATGAGTACCTAAACACCCCTTTAGTGGGTAGTTTGGTAAGATGGCGATGAATAATGTCTGCTATAAAACTGGCATAATAAAAAATGAGTGCAGGGGGTTGACCTGGAGATAAAGTGGATAAAAAACCAAGAATGGATTCATCAGTGAATCCATCTGTGAAATATCCCAGTATAAATGATAACATGGAAATAATATGCCTTGACCCTTCAGGAGGGTTCAACTTAGGAATGTCAACATGGGAAGGCATAAAGTCCTGAAATATCAAGAACTTCTTTGGGAAATCCAGGCTTAAGTAAAATTGGGTTAAATATTCAATAGAAAGGGGTACTAAATAAGGAACAAATGGTAATTGCAACATTTGATTTATGGATTCTGCTGTGATTGTAAAAAGGACCTCTTTGTCTGCATTTACAATAGCCCTTTGGTTTGGTTCATAATGCTGTTGACATAATCTAACAAGATCTTGTCCAGGATGAGTCAAAGGAACTATATATTGGGGCAAGTGAGTTTCACAAATAGGCATTTCATCTTGGTCAAGGTATTTATCATAGCACCAATTGTGTATTTCCAATAGATTAAATTCTACCACAGGGTCAACAATCTTATAATCCATATCAGTCAATGGAAGGGTTTCTATAGTAGGTACTGGTGGCTGAAGGGGATTTACAGACACAGTGGTTTTAGTAGTAAGTGTTGTTGTGTAGATTAATCCGTCTTGCGGACAAGACCGATCTCTCTAGTACTAAAAGTAACTAGCAACAAACAGCCAATTATACTAATCTCTCTCTAAGCATACAAGATTCGTAAAAATGCTATATAGGTGTAAGGCCTACCTTATGTCCAGCGCTTGCTTGATCTCGTTGAAGTCCTTCCCGTGCACTTGAAAGAACGTTCCTCGTGAATCTGTAGTCACAAACAAGCAAAAAGATTACATAGCACCTGTATAGACATTATTATAAATCATACTCATCATAATGATCAAGGAATTTATGAAATAAACCATGAATAGACAGTTTAATGAGAGAAATGAGTATATTTGTATTAACTTAAAATAAAAGAAAACCTTTACAACCTGTGCCTTGATGTCGTGCAGGTCCTCCTGGGGTCCGAAGCAGGAATCTCTTCTACTTTGACAAGCAATGCACTCTTTGAACCAAGACGGATAGAGGTGAGTGATTTAACCTCACAGAAAGTCTTAGTTAACTAAGTCTGAATCTCAACAGCATTTAACTTCAGATATCTTAAAGCTTGAACTCCCTTTGAGGCTACCCAAGGCCTCTTTTTATAGTGGAAAAGAGGAGGTTTTCTATTCCAAATATGAAGGGATAGAATCCTCCTTCAAAGGGATTAGCTCCTTACATCAAGGGGTTAGCTCCATCAAGTGAGGGATGCATGAACCTTCTCAAAGCGTATCCATTCCCGAAAATTCCCATCTAGAATCTTTTAGAATTCATCTGAAATCAAATTTTTATCTTTACTTTCTCGCCTTTTTGAGTTTTACAGAGGTCCGCACCCATAACACAAAGAACGTGCGGTATGGTTCCGCAGGAAAGCTGAACTTTAGGTGCGGGACCGTAGGCAATGAATAGAGAAAGTGTGATACCAATGTTTAGGGGATTTTTAGGAACTTTTCTCTGATTTTGAAAGCTTGACATGAGGAACTGATATGTTAGACTTGTAAAATGAGGAAGTATGAGTAATAATGAGCTCATACTCATAGCAAAATGTTAGGATAATAGTTTTCAGTGTAACAAATTGCCCCCTAAATTGAAAAGTCTGGAATAGATGAAGCTGTAGTCTGTCACATATGAAGAGTGCAGTACTTTATCATTTCAAAGATCATCCTGTGGACACCCCAGTCGGAACCTGTAAAAACATTCAATGCAAAATATATACATATATATGTCATCACTGAGGTAGGCATTCCCATACTCAGATTAAAACTAACTAGAAACCAAGTCAAATCGTTCAGATACAGGAATGATTTTAATATTACATCAATAGTGTAGATACAGCATGGGCACAGCCATCTGTAATGAATAGTCTACTGTATAATAATAAAATTCCTCGCAGCCTGGATGGTGGAAACTAGATCCAGGGTCTTGATTTCCGCATCTCGAACTAGTATGATTCTATCCATGTGAATAAATGTGTTGAAGTCGAACATGGTAGAAACCACTTGATTACCAGTTATTGATGTAAACTGTTAACAAGTATGAGAGTAACCACCAGTAATTTCAATGGCTCTCAAAGTACTCAGTACAATCCATGAAATGTGAATGAATGAGTTTAAGTCGAACATGTCACGGAATCATTCGATCGAAGGTCAATAATGCAACCTGTCGTCTAAGGCGAGAAACCTGCCATTGAGGCATGCAGATTTCAAGGTACTGACAATTTCTGGATCAACTTCCTAGATAATGTGCTGATGTCGATAGAAAGTGATCTGTCGTAGGCAAGCCCACAACACGAAATCATAGATCAAGTTTTGAAAATATATTGGCAAGGACTAACTCAGGGATGGTCAATAATGGATGACAGATATTTTGCAGATGAATGGTTTATTTGAACTATCCTCTTGAACACATAACGACACTGCAGATGGTTTAGTGATAATTAACCCAAAGCTAATACCCAGAAACCAGCTGAAGACAAGTGGTTTCATTAACTGTTAGGTAAATGATTTCCCAACCCAGGTGAACGAAAGTGTCGTGTTCAAGAGTGGTTGACTAAATTTTTGAAAAATTTAAAATATAACAAACACACCCATTTCTCTCTTTTTCCCCCACCATTTCTGGCAAGTACCTCTTTATTTTTGACAAGCTTGAGGAGGATAACATTTGCTTGATTATAAGCTCATCCTTTGGATGAGTCCAACTTAGTTTGATATTCCAACCCTAAGAAGGAGTGGTTCATTCCTGTTGAAAATTAAACAAGTCATTTACTGTTAAGTTTTAACGAGTCCAGTATAGGAGAAACTCGATGTTTTTCAGTTTTAGGGAGTCAGAAGAAAAACTTAAGAAAACTCCGTGGGTGTAATTTTTCGTAAATTTAGTCTCTCGAGCTCGAAAAAGGATAAAATAATGCGGGAGAGAACTCTATTGACCGTAATTAGTCAACCTATACCTTTTTCGTAAATAGTCCATTTCAGTCCGTAAAAGGGGTAAACTTATACTGAAGGGACGACTGTTCATTTACTTTAACGAGTTCGAATAGTCAAGTACTCGACAATATTTTCATGTTTAGAGAGTCTGAAAAGGGCTTAAAAGAGAACTCCATGGTTTCGCTTTTTCAGTAAGTTTTAACGAGTTCGAAAAAGGGATAAAAATGTACTAATATGGCCGAATTTTCAATTTAATTTACGAGCAGGAAAAGATGGAAAGAACTCGGCATTTTCATGTGTTTTACGAGAATGAAAAATAGCGAAATGATCTCGGGATTTTCATGAGTTTAACGAGTCTTGAAAATAACCAAAATTGACTCCAATGTTTCGCTTTTTCGTAAAATTTTTGAAAGAGTCCGAAGAAGTGATAAAAGTATGCTCTTTGTTGCTCCTGAAAAATCCATTTTCTGCAAAAATTTGAAACATTACACATACCTATTTAAGATAAGTAAAAATGCTTTCAAAAATACCCTTTTTAAAGTGAAAAATAAATAAATTAAAAATTCATCCATTCAAAAAAACTTATAAAAAGGACTTTTTCAATTTCATTTTCATCGTTCAGTTCCAGAGTGAAAAGTAAAAAGCTTTTGGGTAAGAAAGTTCCTGTGAAGATTCTGGAAGATCTGTCCATTGGAATCGAGAACCGTCAGTCCCAGGTAATCCACAAACTCTCAATCTTGTTTTCCATCCGTTTCAAATTTGTTTTTAGGCTTTAGTTTGCGTTTTTGGGGCAAAAAAAATGGTTAAAAGTTCGCCCACGGGGTCTGCAGGTGGGACACACGTTACCTGCGGACCCCGACTTTTCCTATAAGGAAAAAGTTGTGGGTTTCGCACCCGACACACATTACGCGTGCGGATCTACGCACTGTGTAAAAAGCGTAGGTGCGGTACCCACGCGGTTGGATTTTAAACACTCATTTCTCATTTGTTTCCCAAAAAATTTCAAATAAGATTGTTCTAATTTGCCTTTTTATTCAATGTAGGATTGACAAGATGCTGATCTGGCGAGAACGTGAGCACGAGGAAGTGGATGAAGCTGCCATACTCCATTTTCCCACACAACAGGCATTAAGAGCATGTGGCTTCTACAAATTTTGGGCCATTTCAGGCATGAGGGCACAAGTAGAACTCTTGACATGGTTGGTGAACAGATGGAATGTGCAGGACTAGTGCTTCTTCATTGGTGGCCATCGGCTCAAAATTGAGTTGGAGGATATATATTTCTTGACTAGTTTGTCCAAGAGGGGCGAACAAGTTTCTTTGTTTGGGACTAGGCCAGGTGGCCAGTCTGTCGCTAGTCTCCAACTAGAATTCTGCAATGACCAGGCAAATCCTCGGGACAAACGGATTGACATAAAACACATCATCTGTCCTGAATTGAAAGTTATTTCTTTTACTGTTACCAAACTGTGTGGGAGTGTTGTGCTTCATGTAGCTACTGGTTCCCAAATGCGTATTGACGTGGACTGTTTTCGCGGCACCATCTTTAACTGTTGTGAAGCTGTGTTGGCTAATGTAAAAGGCCAACTAACCAGAGAAAAAAATGGGAAATTGAATAACTTTGGATACGGATCCATCGTTGTTTCTTTTGCTCTAGACAGGATCCCCATGTTAGCTCCACAGAATATTGCTGTTGATGCCGGTTGACTTCGAGAACCGAGGATGGTTCGTTGGTCCGCATTGATGGCTCATCATGCTATCGAGGGAACTAAAATTGTCCGATTTCCTCCTTCATATTTTTGTTGGCTGGATCGCCAACTTTTTGTGATAGAGGATTTTCCATACGCCAGGATAGATTTCCGTGGCGACTGAAAGATGGTTCTCCCAGCAGGGGAACAGTGGGATGAGTCAGGTACAATCATTTTTCAACATTTGCTAAATTCTATTTTTTTTTTTTTATCGTCTTTGAAAACTAATAACCAAAAGTTTTTTGAATACAGATGTGGGTCCACAAAGACCAGCCCATCTCCAACCTTATGAGAGAAGACAACCAGTTGTAGCCGCACCAGCCCCAGCAGGGCAATCAGCGGAGATTTTGACTGATTTAGAGCATCATCTAGAGCATTTGACTCTAGATATTCCAGAGACGAGCATAGATGACATTCCTCTCAGGTTGCAGAGATATGTAATTGGAGTTCTAGGACCTTTTAGGAGGTTCCTATGCAGGGTAGCCCGAGCAGTGGTTTCTTATCGTGATCATCATCAGTGATGGGATGATCATGTAGACTCATATTTTTGACTTTTGTATTATCATTTTTCCGATCATAAGGTGTTTCCAACTTATGATCGAAGACGATGTATATTTTTTGAAAACACTCCTATACTATGATATATCACTATTTGCCGACTATCTATGTACATATATGAATGCGTTTGATTTACTGTTTTGATTATTGCAAATGTCTATTTATCATACTAAAAGCAATTGAATCTGCTAATGTATTTAAATGTCTTGGAATATGCTGATATTCAATGTAATCAAATTCACGTTCCAAAAGACAAAATCTTAAAAATAACTGTAATAACACTGGATTTCTAATGGTATAAACTCTGTTAAGTTGTAATACAACAAGTTTAGAATCCAACCTAACAATCAAACTCCGAATTCCAAATGATATGGATTCAGACAATAACTTAATCATTGCACTATACTCGGCAATGTTATTCGTTGTTTGACCAAGGCTTACCCCATGCATGGATACTAACTCGTCAGAGGGTGAATAGATAACCCAAGCTGTGGAAGAAATGTTCCATGTACTACGACAAGCACCATCATCAAAACCAATGTAGGTTTGAAGAGACGTCGACATCTGCAATATCAAGAGTAAAACTCAGATAAGTAGGGATAGTGATAAGAACACACTCTCTAAACTAGGCACACTTTTCTAATCTAAAACACACCAGCAGCAAAGAAATCTAAACTAACAAAATCTCCACACCACATTTAAGCATAATATCGCTTTAGATAGAGCCCATTTCTGGGTTTATCCAAAGGGACACCGTCGAAATCTATCAACTCATAGGCCCCTTTTGCTAACTTTCGTTTAACAATATAAGGACCATGCCACATAGGCACAAATTTCCCAGCTCCTAGCTTGTCGTTAGCTTGATAATAAAGTAAAACTAGGTCTCCTTCTGAAAAATTTCGAGGGGTCACACTTCTATCATACTGAGCTTTTATCCTTTTAACATGAGCTTCGTTTGCTATTGCAGCGTTTCTTCGATTCTCATCTAATTGAGCTAAGTACAAGAATCATTCTCCTCTTCGGACGTAGCTGGAAGTAATTCTACGGCTAATTTTAGTGACAAAATTTCGCATTCAATCGCAACACAGCTTCCAAACCATAAACCAGTTGAAAAGGAGTGAAACCCGTT
The DNA here is from genome assembly GCA_034641835.2 of Pinus albicaulis. Taxonomy (NCBI): domain Eukaryota; kingdom Viridiplantae; phylum Streptophyta; class Pinopsida; order Pinales; family Pinaceae; genus Pinus; species Pinus albicaulis. The sequence continues at coordinate 1,593,608,864 of CM076580.1, read as the reverse complement.
GATGTTTTGACTGAGGTTCGATATGCCCAAAGCACTAAAAATAACATGGAATGCCAATTCGTCTTGTGAATACCAATGATTTGTTTGATCATGGTGACTAAAACTTTGTTAATGGCTTCAACCAGACCATTGGCTTGCGGATAATACGGAGTGGAACTATCGTGGCGCAAGCCAAGTTGGTCTGTCAGTTCAGTCATCATGACATTCCGAAAATGACTTCCATGATCTGTAATAATAGCTTGAGGAACACCGAACCTAGCAATTATGTGATTAAATACGAAAGTTGCAGCAGTCTTGCCGTCAGCTGAAAATGTAGGCATCGCCTCGGCCCATTTTGTAAAATAATCTACTGCTAAGATAATATAGGCATGCCCCCTGGCCGAGTGAGGGTTACATGTAATAAAATCGATACCCCATTTCGTGAAAGGACCAACAGCAATTATAGGGTGAAGAGGAGCGGGTGGCGCGCGCATTTTTCGATCAAAAACTTGACAGTTGTGGCATTTCCGAACTGCATAAATACAATCTTTGAACAACGTTGGCCAGAAATAACCTGCGCGCAATATCTTTTGGGTTGTGGCATACCCAGACATATGACCGCCACATGCTCCGGAATGGCAGTAATTTAACACCTTTTCAGCTTCTTCATGAGTTAGACAACGTCGAAAAACGGAATCTGCCCCACGACGATAAAGTGTATCACCAATGATATTATACTGTTGGGATTGGAAACATATTTTCCGTCGCTGAGTTCATGAGATGTCAGGCTGAAAATATTGGGTTTGGAGATAAACAATAATATCTCCATACCAAGGATCAAGTGTAATGATGAGAAACAAAGATTCGTCCGCAATGGACTCTTCTGCCACTGTTTCAGTATCAGTAGAGGGGAAATCGCACATCAGTTCCGCAAATAGCAAAGATTTCTTTGCCTTGGATTTTTCAAATTCCAAGTCAAATTCCTGCAGGATAACTATCCATTTGGAATATTTGGCCCCTAGCAATTGTTTGGTCAAAATATACATCATAGGGTTGCAATTAGAAATTATCGTGGTTTTACGTAACAAGATGTAATGTCTAAAACGTTGGACAACTTGAACATCTGCCAAGGCCAATTTCTCCACATGTGTGTATTTGATTTCAGTCGGATGCAGATTCTGACTAAGATAATAAATCACATGTTCATTGTGAGATTCATCTTCCTGAACTAGTACAATCTCAATGGTGGAATGTGAAGTAGCGAGGTACAAAATGTAATCTTGGTTGTAGTTGGGAGGATGCAATAACGGTGCATGGGTCAACGCGTGTTTAAGTGCATCAAAATATCGATCAACGATCTTGTCCCAAAAGAACGGAATGTTCTGTTTCAACAACTAGGTAAAACCCTTTGTAAGCTCGACATAGTTAGGAATAAACCTACGTAAAAATTTTTATTTCCCCTGCAAACTTTGGAGTTGGCGTAAAGTTGAAGGAGGAGGCAATTTAACAATGGCTTCGACCTTCGATGGATCGACACGAATGCCTTCTTTCGAGACAACAAATCCTAGTAATCGACCCGATTCTACGCAGAAAACACATTTATGCGGATTCAGCCTTATCCGATAATGCCTACATCTCATAAAAACTGCTCGTAAATGAGTGGGATGGTCGGCCCTACATAATGAATGAGCAGGTAAATCATCGAGATATGGCTGGACAATGTGCTTAATGTCATGAAATGCATAATACATAGCTCGTTGAAAAGTTTCTCCAGCGTTTTTAATCCAAAAGGTAGTTTACAATAAGCAAACGTTCCCCATGGACAAATAAAAGTTGTTTTCGGTTGATCAGCAGGGAGTATGTTTATCTGATTGTAGCCGGAAAAGCCATCCATGAAGGAAAACAATTCACTGCCAGCGCAATCATCGATTATTTGATCGATATAGGGAGTTGGATAATTATCTTTTGGACACGCTCGATTAATATCCCTATAATCGATACATACTCTAATCGTTCCTTGTTTTTTAGTCACAGGAAAAATATTCGATACCAAATCCGTTAAGGGAATTGGATAAATGAATCCTACGCGAAGTAATTTTTCAACTTCTGCTTTTATAGTAGCAGCTTTTCTAGGATGAATTTGACGTAATCGTTGATGAACAGGTTTAGCATCCGGGTAAGTCTTAATCTCATGAACAACGATCGATGGATCAGTTCCTGGCATTTATTCATAGGACCAGGTAAACACATCACGAAATTCTTGAAATAGGGCTTTGTAAGCTTTAATTTCATCTTCAGTACAACAAGCACCTATATGAATGTTTTCAATTATTCCTGGTTTTACTGAAATGTCAATGGGAACCGTTCGAGATATATTTTCCAAATTTAACTCAGAATCAGGATTTTGCAAAGGATTATGTGGTTCTTTAACATATTCAGCAGTAAAAATTGAAACGAAATCATTTTCAAAATGATCTAGCTCAAGTAAAAATGAAGATCGATGATGTAGATCTTCCCATGGTAAATCATCAACAGAAAAAAACTCACGAATTTGCTCATCTGTATGAACAAGTTCAAGAAATGTCGTTGTAACTGAACTAGATATAGAAAGTGATTCCTCATCGATCCCATTCATTGGATCAGTTTCGGTTGAAGAGGGGTTGGAAAGTGACTGTACAGCCTGATACACAATTTCAAATGGACTCAAAGGCATCATGCCATCAAATGAATCAATCTCGGATTCGGAAGGTACGATCCAAGGATCATCAAACATAACAGTGTCTGACGAAATCATGTGAATATTTGCAGTAGAAGGCGATATGTTAGGAGGAGGAAAGGAAAAATTTCCTAGTAAACCAAAATCTTTAATCAAACCCACTCCAACATCCTTATAAGGGATAGCCGTTTTACCAACATGTTGGATTGTTTCTGAAGAGGCTGGGTCGGACGAGAAATAAGTTAACTGATCTATTGTCACGATCTTTCCTTGATATGGAAATTTTATGAGTCGAAAGACCAAAGAAACAACATCAGTCATAGCATAGGACCAACTACGACCCAGAAGAAGATTGTAATCTAGAGGGGCATCAACCACTTCCACATCTAGATTAACGATTTTACCTTCGACCCCTATGGGTAAATCCTGCAAAATACCAAAAGGTTGAAAACCTCGACCATCAAAAGCCTTTAGAATTTTCGGAGATTGGTTAAGTGTAGGAGAACCAAGCGATTTCCAACACTGAATCGACATAATACACGTTGAAGCTCCCTCATCAATTACAGTCCGAAAAATTGGTCTGTTTTTTACTAACACTGGAATCTGGAAAGCCATTTGATGAGGTAGGCGAGGTGTACTATTTTCTAAATCGAAGATTATAAGGTTAGAATCCTGAACATCGACAGCTCCTATGGCAGACAATAATAATTTACGCTGTGCTGGGCATGATTGCAGCACTTCCAAAGCCGACATTGCTGAAGGAGAAACAGCTAAGTCTTCAACAATGTTGTAATTCTGAGCAGCTCTCGCATGTGGATTGAAAGCTGATTTACGAAGAACACCTTTAGCAGGCGGTTTGATTATTAAGTTTGGATTTTGTTTCTCGATCTGTAGCGGACCAGAAACAGGAGGAGGTGTAGTTGATGTGTTTGCATTAGAAGATTCTGCTTCTTTACCATCAACAGGATTCTTAGAACCGTAATCTTGCGATCGCGTCGCAACCCTTACATGAGACATAATCATAATAGGCTCTTCTAAAGTAGTCGAGGAAGAACCAATCATCTTACTATCTTGAACTGGAAAAGGATCCTTCAAGACAGCAGGTTGTTGCGATCCTTTAACGAATTTCGTAACTTCAGCTCAATATGGACATTATTTCGTGAAATGATCTTGTTCACAAATGAAACAAGGATATCGAGGTTTACGTTTTTCGTCATTGGATTCATCTTTATCAGTTTTCTCTTTTGAATTATTTTTTTTTTTATTCTTCCCTTTATTTTTACTGCCGGATTTCGATTTGGTCGTAGATGTCTCTACGACGTGAATATCGCCAGAAAATTCAGGGGAAGATTCTCCTTTCAGGGAATCTGGTAAAGTGATAATAGGAGAAGAATTCTTTGAATATTTCTTCTTACTTTTAGAATTGACTGTACCAATCATACCGTCAGCGGCATGAGACCCTGAAGGAGCTGCAGCTATTTGACCTTGCTGTGGAAGATTGGGAATTTTCTCATGTAAAGTACCTGACTGTGTATATACGAGGTCAAGGTACTGAGCTTGGACAATCACTTGCTCTTCAGTAACAACACTAGCCTTGGCTACATCTTCAGTGATCTTGGGTAACAATGATTTAACAAACCATTCTGCCAAAATTTGATCCGGAATATAAACTTTCACCAAACGCCTCCTACGTCGCCATTCGTGAATATGATCAGAAATATACGTTGACGTAGATTGTTTTAGCGAAGTTAATAATTCCGTGCCATTGTCGTATCTGACAGGCAACTGAAAATGAGTCAAGAAAGCAGTTGCTAATTGACTAAAGTTATGAAACGAACCTCGTGGCAACTCAATGTACCATTTGGCTGCAAAACCTATGAGAGTTCTTTGAAAAAGATGTAAACGAATCGAATCATCAAAAATTGAATTAGATGCACACCAAAGGTGATAAGTCATAACATGATTCGATGGATCCTCTCCTGACTTACCTTCGAATTTTGGTATATCACTGGGCAACTTATGAGGCATTGGCGGCCAGTTTTGATAATAAAAAATGGGATCATTCGTAAGGCGCGTCAAATCAGGTAAGTCCAAAGTTGCGATAAACGGTAATTGAAAACCTTGAGAAGCCAAAGAAAATCCAAGAGGTGGATACCCAGGATAAATAGGAATCGGATTTGCATTAGGTATTGTGTAACCTCCTGGAAAACCAGGATGAACCGGACCATACTGAGGTTGTTGATAAGTATAACTAGGGTACGGTTGATACTGATAGTTCGGATTCTGTACATAGGGACCGAATTGCAGTTGTCCCTGGTACGGTTGATATGTAAATTGAGGTTGACTTGTAACAACTGTACTTGTACCAGCTTGTCCTGTAGGCATCTGAACTGTAGTCTGAATGGAAGGTCCTGACTGAGGTACATAGACTTGCGGGATTTGCACGGATACCGGGATAGAAGAAGTCGGTGCTACAGATACTCTAGAAACAGGTGTGACAGGTTGAATAGACGTTGCAGCAGTTACAGCAGTTTGAGGCGGAGTCTGGGGTGCAGTAGGCCCAGACTGCTGAATTGAACTAGGTGCAGGAGTTTGAATAGCTGGCTGAACAGGTTGCTGGGTTGGACCAGAAACCAAAGGTTGTCCAGGTTGATAAGGCAACTACACATTAGGCTGCAAAGGCTGTTGATATTGGGACGGATCCCACACCATAGTTCCAGGGTATTGTCCCATAGAAGGTTGAACGTAAGGACCAAAACTTGGTTGAACGTAGGGTTGATTAGGAAGTGGTAAATTTCCGGCTCCTTGAATAGATGGTTGACCAGAAGGCTGTTGGAAACCTTGAATTGGGTACTGACCTTGAGGTTGATAACCCTGAGGTGCGTACTGAGGCTGGGGTTGATAAGGACCCTGAGGAGCATATTGTGCTTGGGGTTGGCCTTGAGGAATGTATTGTCCTTGAGGTTGATAACCCTGAGGTATGTACTGTCCTTGGGGTTGTCCCCCAAAATAATATGATTCCACAGTTTGTCCTAGGAAAAAGCTACCTTGAGGTTGTGCCCCGGGTGGTAACTGACTACCTTGAGGTTGCCCCACAGGCGGTAATGGATTTCCTTGAGGCTTTCCCCGAGAAGGAAATTGACTCCCTTGAGTTTTAGGATTTGGAATATTACCAGACATCATAAAGATTTGATCTGCGTTCGACATTTCAATTTTAAGTCCATCAAGACCAGATGATAACACTTTTTCGATGGGTTGAGGAGTTTCTCCTGAGAAAGTACCAGACAAAGACTGATATCCCGAAGGAATAGAAGGACCACCATGTAAAAATGATTCCGGCGTTTGAGAAAACATGGATGACTCTCCGGCCATAAAAGATGATGGATAATAACCTCTCGGTGTAGGATGAAATGGAATTCGAGGTGGATAAAAAGTAAGACCCGGATTCTCTAAAAAGTTTGTTAAAGAGAGATACCAAGGATTAGTTCGAATGGGGCTGTAGAAAATAGATTCACGCTCCCTAAGATTTAACGATTGAGGGGAGTCAGGAAGAGATATGTCTTCGTCTGGATTAGTAAGTTCTTCAATAGAAATAAGTCTAGAGGGAAGATTGTCTGTAATGATATTTCTTACCCTAGGTGAACCTGGATCGCTAGAAGTTGGTGTAATAAATCCTGAGGATGTTTCCAAAACAGAAGATTCAGTTTCAGGTTCAGAGATTTCAGGTTCGTCAGATAATTCACCAGAAGGATTAATACTTTCAGTAACTTCAGAAACTGAAATCCGTTCTTGAATGTATTATGTTGTAGGTATTTGATGATCACGATGTATAACTATAGATGAACTTCCAATTTCTGTTGATCTATATCTACTACTACTGGATGCTACCAGAGCACGAAGCCCTTCAAGTTGACTTGGTGAATATTCAGGGGGTTTCCCTTGTATTCTCCGGGATTGTCTCAGCAATTCCGCCATGATTAAAAATTATCTAATCACACGGAAACAAAGAAAAATTTCAAGGAAAACACCTAAAGTCTCTAAGAAACAAACAATTGAATCATTCTCTTAAAAATCTAAGATTTCAAACCACACACAAATAGTAACTTTCCGTACTAAAAACACTAGTTGGTGATGAAATCCAACTTAGTAGAATTTTAACATGAAAAGGGCGGTTGGAACAGTTACCCCAACAACCTACTTAATGAAACAGACCGGTGCAAGTTTCTCCACTATACCATCTCGAGTGAAGATAACCCTCCGGAGAGTCCAAGTGAGTCTAGCCGACGTCTGTTCCAGGTACAGTGGGATCTTCCCTCCACCGTCACCTTAGGAAAGAATCCTATAGATTATGGCCACTAAGGTTACCAACTGAAACAAATATACCTGGGGGAACAGTCTATGATCCGACACACACGTAAGGGCAGAGTAACAAAGCTCAATTCCCTTGAAGGCTCCTTGAAATAATCCAAGATTTACCGACAAGTGACCCCTGGCTCCTTGACAATGGTCTATCCGAGGTTTACCGTTGTTAATACGTGTATATCTTCTATCGTTCCCAATGAGGAAGGATTGATTACCCCACTGGTTCAGATATGATCTCGTGCTTGACTCCTTTAGGAGGAGCTTCCCAGAGCATAGATGCAACAATTGGAATTTCTTCCTACCACAAGATTTGTCTACTTGTTTGTTTTAGCTATCTTGGAGAGTTAATTACTCCCTACTCCAAGATACTAGCCTAAGCTATGTTGGTGATAAGAGCCCTAGAAATAAAAGATTACTAAATTAATTTTAATTAAGCGTTATTTTGATGAGCTGTTTCTTAAGTCAATGGGTGTGGAAATGAAACTTTGGATGATGTGAAGACTCGATTTCCAAAAAACACTAAAATGCACCTAGAATGATAATCAATTCTTTTTCTTTCAATGAACTTCTATCTAAGAAAGAGTTGGAGAATGCAATTCTTTTAATAAACAATTCCTTCTTTAAACATGAAGAATGATTGAAAGAAAATATTTTGTCTTTTCAATGATGATATATCAAGCTCATAAAAAAATCCTTTTTCTTTCCAAACTTGAAGCTACAAAACAATTTTCTTCCGAAAGAAAGCTATAAAAATTAAAAACTACTCAAAACTACAAAATCTAATCTTGAGAACTATGATTTTAAATAATCTAAATTGAGTAAAAGCTTTAAGATTTTTTGAAGATCCGCAAAGAATCTTTCAAACACTCAAAATATGTTTTTTTTTTAAATGAAATTCAAAACTTTCAACCAAGTTTTTTTGAAGATCCGCAAAGAAACAAAAGGTTCAATTTATCAATAAAGGATGTTTCCACAATCAGGTCGGATTCAAAAAGACAAAAAGAGATCAATGTAATCTTAGATACTTCAAACTATCAAAGCTTCGAATCGCTACAAAGACGAAGTGGAAAAACAATCCAAAATGCAAAATCTTCTAGAAAATCATCAAAACATGAATATTGTTGGATTTCATTCACAAAAAATTCTTGACAGAAACAATAACCAATCTGGGCTGAAACCAAAGATCTAAAAATAAACTAGAGAAAGAAATCTAGAGGTTTTCTAAAATTTTTACAGGGTCTGCAGGTAACCAATATTGACAGGTGTGGTCCCGCACTGTATTCTTAACGGAAAGTGCGAACCTGCCTGCACTGTCAAAATGAGCCAGAGTGCGGTCCTAGGAAAAATTATAGAAAAAACTTAAAATATTTCTAAATTTTCAAAAACAGGGAAAATCTAGATTACCCAGACAGATATGCATCAATAAAAAACCAGGAAAAAATGTTTCCTCAAATCAAAAATAAAAGAGAACCAAAAACAACAAGTTCTTCCCCAGTGGAGTCGCCATTTTGTTGTGTAGATTAATCTGTCTTGCGGACAAGACCGATCTCTCTAGTACTAAAAGTAACTAGCAACAAATAGCCAATTATACTAATCTCTCTCTAAGCATATAAGATTCATAAAAATGCTATATAGGTGTAAGGCCTACCTTATGTCCAGCGCTTGCTTGATCTCGTTGAAGTCCTTACCGCGCACTTGAAAGAACGTTCCTCGTTAATCTGCAGTCACAAACAAGCAAAAAGATTACATAGCACCTGTATAGACATTATTATAAATCATACTCATCCTAATGATCAAGGAATTTATGAAATAAACCATGAATAGACAGTTTAATGAGAGAAATGCGTATATTTGTATTAACTTCAAATAAAAGAAAACCTTTACAACCTGTGCCTTGATGTCATGCAGGTCCTCTTGGGGTCTGAAGCAGGAATCTCTTCTACTTTGACAAGCATTTCACTCTTTGAACCAAGACGGATAGAGGTGAGTGATTTAACCTCACAGAAAGTCTTAGTTAACTAAGTCTGAATCTCAACAGCATTTAGCTTCAAATATCTTAAAGCTTGAACTCCCTTTGAGGCTACCCAAGGCCTCTTTTTATAGTGGAAAAGAGGAGGTTTTCTGTTCCAAATATGAAGGGATAGAATCCTCCTTCAAAGGGATTAGCTCCATCAAGTGAGGGATGCATGAACCTTCTCAAAGCCTATCCATTCCCGAAAATTCCCATCTAGAATCTTCTAGAATTCATCTGAAATCAACTTTATATCTTTACTTTCTCGCCTTTTTTAGTTTTACAGAGGTCTGCACCCATAACACAAAGAACATGTGGTATGGTTCCACTAGAAAGCTGAACTTTAGGTGCAGGACCGCAGGCAATGAATAGAGAAAGTGCGATACCAATGTTTAGGGGAATTTTAGGAACTTTTCTCTGATTTTGAAGGCTTGACATGAGGAACTGATATGTTAGACTTGTAAAAGGAGGAAGTATGAGTAATAATGAGCTCATACTCATAGAAAAATGTCAGGATAATAGTTTTCAGTGTAACACACCTGAGTGGTCAGAACTTAGCAAAACTGATATGGGCGCCCTCGAACGAAATGAGCCGACTCGAACTCGCCCGGTTGGGCGACCTCACACGGCGCGACATGATGCGCCCGAATGAACGATGCCACAAGGGAGCAAATGGAAAACGGGCCACCCAAACGTGCACAAAGCGCCCGGGCTTATTCCAATGAGTGGCTTATTTATTCTAGAGCATATTATTATATGGTTAAGCATAAATGTAATTTTATTGCTTGTAATGATTGTAATATCAATTTTTTTTTCTATTGTTGGTGATGTAGGGTCTATAACAACTAAGAAATATAACATACATTTCAATTATAATGTATTATGTGTTCCGAGTCTTTGTTTCAACCTTCAATTAAAATATCAAATCACTCATTCAAGTAAAGGTATAATAGTAGATTTTTCATCTCACCAAGTTGTAATCAAGGATTTAAAAGATCCCAAGCATGTCCTAGCCTTTGGAATAATATATCAAAATGTGAAAATTTTCATGTATAAGTGTAATGTAAATTTTTTGATGTATAAGCATGTTTTCCAACAAAAAAAAACATTATCCAATAATGTAATACTCATTATATACAAATAAATCATATTTATATAAACAAAATGTTAAATAATATAACGTTTTCATATTCAAATGTTGAACAATTGTTAATAAAGTAATACTTTACATGTCCACGCATGTAACTGTTTTTCATGTCCAAGTTTTTTGTCCAACCAAACAAATGTTATCTAATGATGCAATATATATTGTATCCAAATAAATCATATTTATATTAATAAAATGTTAAATAATACATTTCTTTCTATATTAAAATGTTGTGTTGTTTAAACGTCGGTCTTGAGACGCTTGGGAGAAACCATTGGAAAAGCGACGTTTCTCATGTAGACGTTAGTCTTGCGACTTTTGGCTTCACAGCGTCGCAAGACTGACGTCTATATGAGAAACGTCGCTTTTCTGACGGTTTCTCCCAAGCATCGCAAGACCGATGAATGTGCAGGTGACGTCGCAAGACCGATGAAGTGTTTAAAACGTCGCAATTTTGAAGACAAACATAAACGTCGCAAAAACGATGATATCCCTAAATGTCAGTATAGCGATTGTTTGTGGCAGGATTTGAAAAATTGATAGAAATTGGGGAAATTTCCGACATTACGACAAAAGTGTCGAAACTAAAGTGTCAGAATTTCTGCCAAATGTACTAGTGATTAGTCTCAGACTGTAATTTTCTACTGTTAAATTCTCTCGATTTTATGACAAAAATATTTTCCACTCTAACCCTAACGCAACAATGTTAGGTTTCTCGGGGTTTTTTTAAGTTATAGTGACACTTTGTTTGATGTTTATGGATACTGGAATAGTTGCATGTTTGCACACCATAGTGAATCTCTGGTTATAAATATGAATGTTGTTATTAAATGTTTTTCTATACTATATAATGTGTGAAATTTTCTCGGAATAATCATTTTGTTATTCTCGTATAATGGTGTTCTTGATTCTCTTTTTTAGAAATAACTCTCTGGTTAAATTCAATTTCAAATTTGGGTTTTAACTCTCTTGAATAAATTTTTCATTTTTTTCATTTAAACGAATGCCCATTGTTATAATTTTGAACTTTATAAACAATGACCAAGGATTGTTACTAGGCTACGTCCTTACTTTGTTTAAGTCGAGAAACTAACCTAGGCTACAAGGAAGTGTCATTCCTCAAAACCCTTCCCCATATACAAACATGTTTGTCTTTTATATATTTATCTGGACAAAAAATAAAAAGGTGTTTCATATTTATTCATTCTTGTTAATTTTTTTTATTAATCACAATAATTACTGATAAAGATTATTGTATAGGGTAATAAAATTATTAGTTAATTAAAGTTCTAGGTATAGTATTCACATCAACCTTTTTCTAGTCCTAGATACATGTTTTCCTAACACCAACAGGCCTATGACTCTATTAAAAAGAACCTATTTACTGGACTTTGTCACTATAGAATTGTTCTCACGTCTTTCATACAAATAATAATTGTATAACCAGGTCAATATGTACTCATATGTTTTTGTTTTGTTGATTTTGTTTGAAGCTGGAGATCCCTTAGAAAACAATGTCATGTTCCTCCCCTCGACGTGGCTTTTGTGAATATCTATTCCCAACCATACTTAGTCCTAAGCTCCACTATTTTGCAAAAATCCATCTGACATATCATCACGGTTACTTTTGCACAATTTTCCTCTTAATTACCCTTCTCTCTTCTTTGTTACCTCAGGTACACATTACCCTATTGGTTTCTTTTTTTAACTTTCATGGATAGTTTATGGGCTCATAATTGCTTGACCCATAACTGATTGACCACCTAACCTGTGAGACATAATTTCCATGTTTTCCAAGTGAGTTGTTCACAATTCTTGCATCATTATAAACATAATTTACTCATTAAAAATAACATCAAATATTTTTTACTTTAACACTCGACTTTTATGAAGTCTATCAACATTATCATGCCTTCTAACTAAGGTGACTATTATTTACAATTTTCTGAGGGGATGGCACGCGTCTCCCCCCATACACCAAACATCATCTTGATATTTTCACACTACCAAAACAAGCTTGGGTAAGCTTATTTCATAATTTTTCGATCTTCCCAGGTAGCCACTTATGGGCCAAAGTATCGCCACTACACTTTAACATGGGTGATAACTCGCCTCCACAACATTCTCTCCAATCAGGTATATGTAGTGGCTCGATGAGGAACTCCTCATCCAGCTCAACCTACATCCACATTTGTTAAATACTTTGTTAGATTCTTCATCTTCAATGAATTTTTTAGTAGAAATAAAATAAATATATATATAATTCTTCTTTGTAATCTACCTATATATCTTTCCAAATAATTTTATGTCTAGGATCATATATGTATTTTTGTAATAGAAAAAAATGAAAAAAATTATGTGCATGTATATGAATTGGAAAATCTAGTTGATAAGCTACTTGTCCAACCAGGGCCAAAATTTGGAAAGGACCACAAAATCGGGTGCTAGTTTGGTGCAACCTCCCCATTGTAAGTTGTTTTTATTGGGTTTTACCTGTATATATACATGGTCCCCAACTTGGAATTCATGGTAACTGCATTTTTTGTTAGCATAAATCATTTTCCGACCTTGATCACCTTTTAAATTAATTCTCACTTTATTCACTACTTCCTCCATTTATTTTATCATTTTGGGTCCCAACATTAATTTGTCTTCCAATCCTCCCCAATTTATTGGTGTTCTACATCTGTATCCATATAATACCTTGAAGGGGATGATTTTCGGGGATGCATGAAAACTATTATTGTGAGAAAATTCTACTAAATGTATATAATCCTCCAATTTAGATGGTTGTTGCATTACATACTTTCTTAACATATCCACAATCACTTAATCTACTTGCTCAGTCTTCCCATCTATTTGAGGGTGAAAAGATGTACTAAATGGTATTTGAGTGTCTAAACTATTGAAGATATATTTAAAAAATGCAGATGTAAATTTCACATCTCTATCTAAAATTATTTCTTTTGGTAGTCCATCTAGTCTAAAAATTTCTTTCATAGATATGTTAGCTATTTGAATTGTTTTAGAAGGAGTTAGTATTGGAATAAAATGAGCGGATTTACTTAATTTGTCCAAAACCACCATTATAGAGTAATTTTTTTCCTTAGTCTTATGTAAACCAATAATAAAATTAATTGTAATAGTCACCCATTTCCATTCTAGAATAGACAATGGGTGAAGCAATCTAGTTGAATGTTGGTGATTAGTATTCACCTATTGACATTGTAAGCAGTAGGCTAAATAGTCAACCACTTATTTTTTCACAGTGATCACTATTTGGATAATGGGATGAGCCACATAATGAATTCTGTGGTACTCATCAAGAATTAACTGTTTGACATTTTTTTGATTTCGACCATACAACCGGTTTCGATAAATTAGCAGTTTTTCATCATTTACATTGAATCCTATTTTTTTTCATCGTTGTTCATGATTTTGGCTTGATTCCACAAGAATAAATATTCAATATCTCTTTGAGAAATATCTTTGTTTTGATCTTTAAAGGAGACCTCAACTTTACTAAATGAATGTTCATAAACACAATATTAAATTTCTGACTTAAAGAATCCACTACTCGGTTCTCTTTCCATTTTAAATGCTTAATTTAAAAATAAAATTCACTCAGAAAGGAAACCCAACGTTCTTGTCAATAAGTTAAAATAGGTTTCTAATAAAAAAAAATTAAACTATGGTGGTCTGTCATGAGTAAAAATTTAGTTCCTACTAAATAATGTCAACACATCTTCAATGTGTGTATTACTGCAATTAGACCTAAGTCATAGGCTGAGGATTTCTATAATGTTACTTCAGTTTCCAAGATTCATAAGCTATAAATCTACCTTATTGCATTAATACTTCCTCTACGCCTTCCTTAAAAGCATCTATGTAGACAAAAAATTCCTTGTCTAGATCTGTAATGCTTGAAATAAGAGCGGTGGTAAGTAAATGTTTTAACCGATTAAAACTATTTTGAGACTCAATAGTCCACTTGAAGGTTTTGCCCTTTTTCTGTAAATAGGTAATGGGATAAGCTTGTTTGGAGAATCCCTCCACAAATTATTTGAAGTATCCAGCCAATCCCATAAATGATATTATGTTAGTCACATTTTTCAGAATTCACCATAACATTATAGTTTTTATTTTTCTCGATCCATGATAATTACATCCTTAGTTATGACATGTCCTAAATAATAAATTTGCTCCTTAAAAAAACATATTTACTATATTTTTATACAACTGATGATCCCTTAAGGTATGTAAAACAACTCACAAATTTTCATTATTATCTTCCATATTTTGGTAATACACGAGTATATCATCAATAAATATTGATAAGAAATTATCCAAGTATTGATTAAATATATTGTTCATAAGACACATAAACGTTGTTGGGGAATAATTCAGTCCAAAGGGTGGGAAAACAAACTCATAATAACCATAATGATTCCTAAAGGTTGTTTTGAATGCATATTCTTCTTTTAGTCTTATGTGATGGTAACTCGAATGAAGGTAAATCTTAGAGAATATTGTAGCCCATTTCACTTGTTCAAACAAATCATAAATACACGGTAAGGGGAACTTGTTCTTAAGTGTCAAATTATTTAACTGTCAGTAATCAATACAGAAATGCAAGGTTCCATCCTTCTTCTTCAAGAAAAGCACAAGAGCTCCCCAAGGTGACACACTTGGGCTAACATACTTTTAATATAGTAATTCCTCTAATTTCATTTTAAGTTATATTAATTCTCGAACATTGATATGGTAAGGTGCTCAGGATACTGGAGAACCCCAAAATCTATTTCAATGGTAAAATATATATCTTTTTCTCAGTCAAATCCATAAATGTCTCTAGGAAAAACATCACAAAAATTTTGTACAACATGTATGTTTTATAAGGTGTTAGTTTTCTCTTTCAAATTTGAATATCCTTCTTGCACTACATAAATCTGAAACCCTTTCCGAATACATTTTTCTAGTTGCAAAGTAGTTACTGGTCTGAATTTTAGGGGTCTTTTCACTCCTTCAATCTCCCATCTCATTCCTTTGTCATTTAGATAATTGATAGTTGTATCTCTACAATTAATGGGGGACCAATGTCTCTGTAACTAGTGCATTCCTATTAAGATATCATAAGATCCAAGGGGTAAAACATTCAAGTCTGCCACAATTGCTTGATGTGCCAAATCCATGTAGCAGTTGTTCACGTTAGTTGCTGCCCTTCTTTTAGCCCCTATGGCCAGTTGCGCTGACCATGGAATTTTAAATCTAATCCTTTGGAAACAATTTTTTTTTCCAACTTTAGGCCTTATATAACTAAAACTATCTTTTGGATCAATCAAAATAGATACAATTTGGCCAAAATGATTACATTCAAATTCTACCATACTTGTTTCATACTAAACCTGATGGTATTCCAAAGATGAATTAATTCTAGGTAAATTCATGGACAGTTCCCCTATGGTCGATGCTTCTTGAATCTGTGCAACCTTCTCTTTCCTCTTACAATAAGTACAACTCTTAACACAATGTGGTCCTCAACATCCCCAAATTTGTATTCAAGGTTTAGTTGATGGTTCCATTTCAGTTTATTTGTTGGTTCCATTGGCTTATGATTCATTTTGCAATAAGAAATTTTGTTGGGTCTTATTGGATTTTGGTTCTATTGATTTTTGTAAGCTCCTTTAAAATTTGTGGACTTATTTTCTTTAGCACCTTGTAAACACTTACATCATTTCTTGTTAGTCTGCCTTTTTCCTCCATCTCCTTTTTTATTTATTTGTTGATAACATATATGCACCTTCCTTATAAATTAGTCCATAGTTTTCGGATTATCAAACTCTAGATGCTCTTTCATTAATGTTGGAAAACTGCTAATAAATTTCTCAACTTTATCCTTCTCCTCATGTATATAAGGGACATATTATAGAAAGGATGTGACTTTTGTTATGAACTCATCCATCGTAAATTGTCCTAACCTAAGGTCATGAAATTCATTTAATTTTTCATCATATCATATTTCAGTTAAATACTTGTCTTTAAAATGTTTCTAAAATGTTTCCCAAGTTACACTTTATTCATTAATGCCACGTATCATTTTCACTTCTTCCCACCATAATGTGGCTTTTCATTGTAGCTGATAGATCGCCATATTATGGTCATATTTTTACAATTGGAAATATTTTTTCATACTAATAAGAAAAAGTTCATAATCTTCCTTGTGTTCACCATCAAATTTTGGAGGCTTTCCTTTCTTAAATTCTCCTTGCAACTCAACATTCTATCTCCTGTGCTTTTTATGGTATGATGCATTGTCTGATTCTTCTTCCTAATTTTATTGATCGCCTTTTGATTTTGGATTTTAATCCCTTTGCTCTTGATAGCCAATCATGTTCTCCTTCTCTAGACTAGGAATGGATCATTTTTGGTTTTTCTTGTCAAAAAAACTTTTCATAATTTTCTCTTATTCTTGCATGAACCTCTCATTTTCAGCTCATAATATTTACATTTCATTCTTTAGCTCTTGTATTGTCTCAAATATGGTAACATTGGTGGTGCATGATTATTCTCCCAACTATACCCACATTTACAGGTTAGTTTCCGGAAAGGGTGTTGAACCTGCTCTCGTCACCGGTCTTACTGGTGTGAATCATTCTCTCCTCACTATATCCTCTTCTCTTCACTTTTTTAACATAACAATTGTTGTTATTCCCTTTTTAAACCAGAGGCCACATCTTTTCAACTATGACTCTGATAGCACTTGTCACATTTTCTAGTAACTTCACATTTACCTTTAAAAAAAATATTTATAAGGAGAAAGTAACGCGCACCCACAAACATGTGTTAATATGATTTATCAATGTCAAAATTACATGGTTAATTTAATTATATGTAATTACGTTGCAATGTATTACCATTCAAAATAAGAACATTACAATATCGACATATTTTTGGTGACTGTTAACACTGGAAAATCGTACAGTAGAATACATTGATTAATGTCAGGCAAAAGGATTTACAGGGCTAGAAGACATTATAGAATCTAGAAAGTATTTTGAAATCTCTAAGGTCTGAGGAAAATCAAATTTGAACAAGTCCTAAATTCTCTTTGCGCGCATAATCCTTCGTGAAGAGCGGCTTTTGCACGCTTTTTTCCAATATGTGCGCAATCCTCGGAGTGGAAAAATGTCACTATCCGAGACCACACAAAGCAAAGGAAAAGTGACCCCTTACTTGGAGCTGCCTAATGATAGCCACCAACGCCTCCTCAGACACTAAGCGAGCACACAATGGAATATTTGGAGAACACAAAGGAATCATACCCCTCTCTTGGGTCACCATCCACAATGTACCAAGAGAGAGAAGGGATGACTTGAAATATCCTATATAAGGCCACCATGAGATGAAGAATGGGTGAACACATTGTTATTCTAGCCAGAATTTCCCAAGAAATACCAGCAGTGTGTGAGCCAGAGCTGAAGATAGAGGGGACTCAATTTTTGGTCATCCAACAAGTTTAGTCCAACATAGTAGAGAGAGAGGGAGACTGCATCGAGGCAAGCTTGGGATAAAAACATCCTTGCATCGGGACCTATAACCCATGGTCTAGGGGCCCTTTGGCAAGAGGGTAAAGTTTCACTTTTATTACTACTAGCGCTCAATAAGAGGGCCTACAGCCACCATTCATATTATTGTTGTCGTTTGACTCTTTTCAGAGCTTAGGTTTATTAGTTTTAGTTTTTAGTTTATATATGCATGTTATTTCTCTATTTAGTATGCTTATAATTCTAGCTTTTTCCACTAACTTGCTTGACTCCCCTTCTTTTTTTTCCTGTTACCAATAACTTAAGTCGGTAAACCACACCCCTTAATTTGGTGTGATTTTGTACATACGTGCACCAAACACACTCCAACAAGATTGGTGACTCCACTAACATTTATTACCAAGTTTATGTGGTTGTGCCTTTTTTGCAGAGACTTATGTCTGTGTTGTGGAGTGGAGATGAATTTCCCTTGATTTCTCTTGCAGTCCCTAGTTCATCCCAAGTGACAGATTGGAGCAAAACAACTCCTAAAAAAATTCTTGCAGGAATTTGCGCACGTTTTGTTCTCACAGATGCACAAGGCATGCTTTCAGAGCTGACATGCGCGCAGACATCGCACCTGTTTTAGCCTTTTGCGCACAAAATACAGAATGAGAAATTTCTCCCAATTTTATGTCTTTTCCTACTTGTAAAGTGCTTGACAGCCCCTAATACACCTACCAGCACTGGTTTTGATACATAATAGCTTGTTAAATCTCATTGTTAGCTACTTTTTGTAGGCTTAGTGTCAGTTTTACTTCAAGTTGTTTTTTGCAAAGTGCACACATACTTTAAGTAGGGGGGAAAAATAACCTGCATTCCGATTTTTATTTTTATTTTGAAAATTTTGGTACTTACACACCTAGATAACTAGCCAAAGTAAGTGGCCTAAGACCACACATGCATAGCTAGTTTTCTTTTTTCTAGTGTAAAAGTTTTAGTTTAGTTCAATTTTTGCACTAGGAATTTCAGGAATAGGATTGAATTGTTTATAGAAGAGCAAGTAATCTCTGCTACCTTTTCACCCTCCGGTGATCCTAGG
Organism: Pinus albicaulis; assembly: GCA_034641835.2. Taxonomy (NCBI): domain Eukaryota; kingdom Viridiplantae; phylum Streptophyta; class Pinopsida; order Pinales; family Pinaceae; genus Pinus; species Pinus albicaulis. Next base: position 1,593,590,024 of record CM076580.1, on the reverse strand, counting down.
TAAGCATATGAATTCTCCCTATAGTTGGTCATATAGATTAACTAGGAAAAATAGAAAGCGGCCCATTATCCGCACATGTTTTTCTTTTGAGCCAAGAACAATACAACATAGTTTAAATAGGTGATTTTGTAAAGGATCATCGAATATCCACACGTTCAAGCTATATGCTTGTCCACCTTGTGCTCACACGCACTTAATCACTAAGCGAAGCAAAGACACCTAAAATTAACTTAACCAGACTCACTAAATTCTCCCCACAGGGGCAACAAAAGAATTTATAGCTTAAGTTAGGATCAAGGGGGTAGGCATCCAATAAGCCACCTTGATAATACTTCATATTAAAACATAGAAGTTGTCTGTTTAGGGACCTTCAAATCCACCTATCAGCCCACAACAAAGAAAACCCAAGTGCGGCAGAGACCGATTTTAGAGGGGGTTAGGATTACGCACAGTGCGGGCAGGTATCAATCATGGCTACCTGACTTGGCTGATACTCAGTATTGTTAGCTGACTACCAAGAAGCCCAAGACTCGAATGCTCACGTGGGACATTGGTTCTTAGTGGCCAAAAAATAGGGCATCCTTTTTACTATAGGTGATGGTGCAGGCAAGCGCCAAACCCTCTACCCTTACCTTCGTGCATTTTCTTCGGTTGACTGGGGGTGTCGCCAGCTCTTACGGGACGTTGTGCCAGCACTCGCAAGAAATATTCTCAAGGCCCAGCTACATTTGAGTGTGTGAGGAAGAATAAGTCTTCTAGGATTTTTAGTATCATACACAAATAAACAAAAACCACTTTCTTGATTGCTTGATCACATAGATCAATTTAAAGGGAAAATCTATTTTATTTTTGCTTTGTTTTATATAATTTTTCTTTGATCATAAACTCTATCCTCTCAAAATTTTCCAAAAACTAGACCTAGTCGACACCGGGATGGACCCAACGGGACCTAGTTGATCTAGGCATATTTTGGACCTCCCCCCATTACCGGGAGGGTTTCTAGGTCTTTCTCCATTCAGGAGTCAAAGATGGAACCCTGCCACCATTATTGGTTCATCCTTTATTGGGGCAGCCGAAGTTGGGAACCCAGGTCAGTCTCCCAATGCCACACCACACACCACTCCTCCCACGACCCCTAGGGGCAGAGGAGTGCATCCCATATGGGAAACCATTCAAATACACAACAGGGTATGTCACAGCCCAACCCTCTTCCTAAATAGAACTTTGTGTTTTGACACAGTGCAATGGCATCAACCTCTGAGTCACCTTTCTTAGCTTCGTTGAATCTACCCAATTTAACCAAGATGACGAATAACCCCATCACACATGATCCTACATGGCCTCCCATGCCCACTAAGCCCCCTTTGAATATACCAAAATTTGAAGGCAAGCAAGCGGAATACCAAGGTAATCATGTCATGACCTTTTACCCATGGTTCTCATCGAACAATATCATTGACGATAATATTCGATTGAGATTATTTCAACACACTCTTACAGGAGTAGCCGTGAAGTGGTACGTGGAGAAACCCTTTACTTCACATGGAAACTTTCGCACCTTCGCTATCACGTTCCTAACATATTTTCAGTTACCCATTCACCATGATTTCGGAATGGAATTACTGACGCATTTTACACAAACCCCCGCCATCCATATCTCAGATCATCTCCATGAATGGAGGCGACGTCACAGTTTATGTAAAGCTAAAATTGATGATTAGGTTCTCTTATTTTTGTTCCTGAAAACTATTACGAAATAGATTTCAAAGGATGTGACACAGCAGAAGCCCATATCCGAAGAGGACGAAATCAGCAAATCCCAGCAACTTGAGATAATTTATATGCAATCAGGATACATTTATAACATCCTGCCTAATGCCCCATGTCCAGGCATGTCGAATTCTGCAGACAAACTAATTGGTTCATTGACCCAAGGTTACCTACGTAGCAGTAGTCAAAACCCTGGTTACACATACAGTTCTACCCAGAACGTACCTCAACCAAGTTTTCAAAGTCATCATATGCCTCAGCAACATTTGACCAATAGGGCGCTAGCATATCACCAGGGACAACCTTATCCTCTGGCTCAGGTGTATCAGTATGTAGAAAGAAACACTAACGAAAGAGCTCCCCTCCAACAGCCAGGTGTAAATCAGGGACCGTGTTATGCTCAGTCCCCAACATTCAACCCTCCTATGCAAACCAATGCACAGGTGAACTTTGTGCAACCACCCCAAACCAAACACACCAATACAACTAGGAGAATTAGCCTCCTAACATAGCGAATAAAAAATCCAAAAACAAACCAAAAGGGAACCTTGGACAGAGGGCAACAACCAGCAGCACCCACCGCGATCCCAAGCTGGAGGCAACTCCAACAAGAATCAGAACCAAGAGCCAAGAAATTCCCAACGACAAATCAAAAGGCCACGTCTTCGAACAAACCATTCTTGTTCGATATGTGGTGATTACGACCACTATACTCACCATTGTTCCGATCTCCCCAAGCTGAAGAAGCTACAGAGTAGCTGAGGACAAGGAGAATCTTCCTAGCAACCAGTTGTGATGCAAGAACGCTTCCCCCAGCAAGGGACGGTAAGCACTCAGTAGCAAAATACAAACTATTCCAGGAAAAGCAGCCATGAAATCTACATGACTAGTGAAGAGATGTTTTTCCAAACATGGAATCGCAATTATGACACCCCACCAGACACCAACACATCAAGGGCAAGTACCAATATACTGACTGAACCTTTGACCATTTCAAATATGCCTATAGAACCTGTTGTTACGACATCCCTCACCGAGCCTGAATGTCTAATGATAAGGGGCCCCTTATTGCAAAGAAAATATTATCAAGACTGCATGGATTGTCAAATCCCCCTGTTTCACCTATCGGAACCTTGAAAAGGCTAAAAATCCACCTTTTGGCTTTGAAAGCACCCATTTTAACATATCGGGCCTCTAAGCACCTTTCGGCATAAGCGCTCGGCCCTCATTTCTCATATAACCCTGTTTTATGACCGATGGCTAACATTCCTTAAGCCCTCTTCAGCCATCAAACTTCGTTGATTCCCAAATCCGTTCATTTTCTCTTTTGATTCACTGTTGAGGTCCATCTATGTCGAAAATATCTTGACCATCGATCTCTGCAGATCCAACAGCCATCGTGCATCACCTTCCCGTCACACATCGTGCCTCGTTCTTCCCCGTTTCCACTCTATGTTCTACCGCCAATGCTCATTCCCCGCCGATGTAATCTCCACCGTTGATCTCGTCCCCAATCCAACGACTCTTGCTCCCTCGACATATCACAATCGCTCCCTCTATGGTTCCAACTCCCATTTGTCTGAATTCCCGATGTGTGCAGTCTCGATTCAATCACAGCCATTCATTTTTCCTCATCTAATGACCCACACCACTCATTGCAGGATTTGTTTGATTAGTTTGTTGTCTGTGCAGGTTTTTCATGGCATTTTAAGTACACAGGCCCTTTCATAGCCAATCACAGCGGCTCGAGGCCAAGGATGACGATCCTCCATGCCTAGTAAGCAAAGAAGAAAGATACATAGGGTCAATTTCACGTCCAAATCAATGGATCATGACCATTGGCCAATATACAAGACCCCCCAGCACAGCAGGCTAACTCTTCCACTATTATCAGTGCCGCACCCTCCAGCACAGAAGGCGAGTTCATCCCACAACTAATGGTATTGTCTTCACCAGCAGTAGCAGTGGTTCTGCCTCATCAAATATCAATGATAATTCACGAATGGGCCTGTGTGTCCTTTTTACCTTATGCTCTATTCACTTTTTCATTTCGAGTGAAATCTTCAGACTTACTCTCGCAGTTTTTACTTTCAGTTCAGTCAATTATTACATTTCAGTTAGAAACGGCTTTAGGCTTGCATTGTAAGATGATGAGAGGCAATTTTTCCTCATCATAATTTCTATTTTTATTTAGACCTGCAACATCATACCAGCACGTGGAGAAGATATTTTCCCAAAATATCCTCTCACGCATAGGAATCAATGTTTATAAAAACAGGAAGCAAACACTAAGAAAGGGTTCCAAATTTTCCAAAGGACTCACTAGTTCGAGTGTTCTGCATGTATTTGGTATGAATTTTGATAGTTGATGTTGAAGATCCCATAGGGACTCAGTAATAAGAAGCTTTGTTCAAATTGGGGATTCCGTTCTAGGTGATTCATAGTTTGTAACCTTTCTCTATGTTTTTAATACAAATGTAAATTCCGTACCTCTTCACATCTCCTATATCTCATGCTCTGGAATGCAAGTGCTCCCATGCTTGAATATGAATTTATCATAACAAATACTCATATTTACTCATCCATAGTGCTTTAAATATGGCTCAGGAAGAATACTTTGTTTCATTTTCTCTCTCTTTCGTTGTTCTTATGATATTAACTAAAGTGGATTCTTATCTTTTAATGAGCCCAGATATATGGATTCTTATCTTCGCATAGGCCTAGTATATATGGACTCTTATCCTTGAATAAGCTCGTTTGTAGTTAGTATCTTATTCCAATTTCTTCCATTGTCATAACTCATATATCACTTGATATCTGTGTGTTCATTTGAGAAGTCGGTCCCCTTTACAACATTCTGTTTTAAATTTGTCTGATACATTTACTTATGGAAGTTTGTGCTCATTTTATGCAGTTTTCCTAGTTGTTGTGTTTTACTTTGGGGTTTGGGTTCCATCCTTATTAAAACCATTCATCCAAGTGATAGTTGCATGAGAGCCCAACATTGTCAACTGTAATCAGTTGAGTCATATGCTCCTTGCACTTTTAAGATGTCCTAGGCACTGGTCTTTATACAACTCAAGGCTATCTCTAAGAGCTACAACATCTTTCTGGCGCCGTTGCCGGGGAAAGAATTTAAATAAATAAATCCCTGGGCCTTGACAAATATCCATCCACCCTTCAGAATAGATGAGTAGGAAGGGTTGGGAGTTGTAGATCCCTCACCTTGGCGACTCCACTGTCATTTAAAGGATAAATCCATTTGCAGTTATGGCTTTCTGAAAGACACACCTGAGGTCAGATACATCCCAGTCGAAAACACCTTCAGTGTATGATCCAAAGAATATTTTGTACAAAAGAGGTTGGAGAGAAATACAACCAGCTTATACAGATATTCCCAGATTCTCCCTAGAATACCCTCCATCCTCCTCTCAATTAGCTCAAGATCAAGGTTTTGATTCTACTGCAAGAACACTTGATTATACTTCAGATAAACCCTCCCTGGAAAACGTTGAAGTAAACGATGAGGTTGAATCTGTAGATACCACAAGCTTCTTTCTGCATCCCACTCCTAAAACTGAAGAGGTTAAAGAAGTCACAGAGGTTTCTGTTACTCATATTCCAGCATTTCAATCAGCCCCTTAATCCTTTGTTCAATATATCCCCATTGTAATACATACTGCTCTTCCACCACCTCCTAATACACATCAGAATATCCCGCCACCCCCACAACCTCCGATGGCTATTCTTGGCTTCCTATTGAACAAATATGCCCCCCTGGAATTTCCTCAGATCCTGAATGATATGCCTCGAGATTACTTAAAGATCCTGCCTAGTTTCAATGGAGAAAAGGATACTGAAGCTGAGAAACACCTAGAAGTTCTCTACATATTCACAGAAAATTTCAATGTTAAACATATGGATGCGATGTTGAGGTTGTTTGTCCAGTCTCTATATGGAGAGGCAAGAAAATGGTTCAAGACTTTGGGGGACCGCTCCATTACTAACTAGGAGGAAATGGAAAATGCCTTTATCAAGAAATGGGGAGAGAAGAAGGACCATGGATACTGTCTTACAGATTTCAATGCACTTAGAAAGAGACATAATGAAGGTGTGTTCGAATTCATCAAGAGGTTTAACAAATTATATGCAAGTCTCCCAGCCGAAATGAAGCCTTACCAAATTGGTGCTAAAGTGGTGTTTGTAGCAGCCTTTGATTCAGAATTCAGATTCTCTTTAAGAGAAAGTAAGTCTACTACCCTGGATGAAGCCCAAACTGATGCATTGGAAGTGGAAGCCAACTTTGCTTCCAGGTCAGACCATGATGCTAGACAGAGAGGGAAAGAAGAAGCATCTACCTCTGGTCAAGATAGAGAGGTAGTGGATTACAAAATGGAGGAGATGAGAAAAATGATCAAGAACCTTTCGAGCAAGCTGGTGAAGCTTGAGCTCGAGGCAAAGAACACATCCTCCAAGCCATTCCAAACTGCTCCAAATAGAGGATTTAATCCCCAATACAAAAAGCCTCCTTTGCAAATATTACAAAGGGATGGGAGGGAGCAGCAAGACCACATATAGCCCTTGCTATATCTGGAAGGGCAGATTGTTGGCCCTACTGAAGACATCCATGATGGGTAAGATGATCAATATCTTGCTTACTCAAATGGTGATGAAGTTGAGTCTTCTTTGCAAGAAAGTGAAGGAGCGGAGCTTTCCTTGCAAGAAGAAGAAGAAAAAACAAATGTTGTTGAAGATCCAGAGATCGATGATTACTGTAAACAATTTGTAGACTTCATGCAAACACAGTTTCATATAAAATATGATCTCAAGTCCTCTAGGAAGAGGACGCGCACACAATATCAAGAAGAAGAGATGCCTCAGAAGGAGACGGTCGCTCAGAAAATTGAAGATAAAGGTAAGAGACCTATAACTGAGCCTTTACATTCTAATGACTCCATTCCTTCATCTTCTAAGTTGGCCTCTAATCCAAATGAAAATGTTAAACCCATCCCAAAGGAAGAAAAACCTCCATCCAACAATAAAGACTCAAAGGAAAGTCTCGTAGAGAAGCCTCCTCTTGTGTTTAGCCTTCAGAAAGAGCTAGAAAAAGTGAAAATTCTTGTCCCTTTGACTGAACTCCTGAAGCAACCAGCCTATCAGTCTCAAGTGTCATCATTCAAGCTTCCTCAAGGAGCTGCTTCAATCCCAGACAGTTTAAACCTCCAAGAAGAAAGACCCATAGTTGTGTTTGGTCCTCATGTTGAGGAGTTAGATTCTTTAACTCCCCCGTTCTATGTCTCCTTAGTAATTCATGACCTGTTATTGCATAAATATATGTTGGATTCTATATCATCTCATAACTTATTACCTCTGTCGGTGATGGAGCCATTAGGGCTGAAAATCACCCGCCCATATAAAGATCTCTACTCCGTTGATTCTAAGAGAGTCTAGTGTTTGGGGATGATCAAGGATTTGGTGGTAAATCTAGCCCAAATCCTAGCGAAGGGCGTGGTAATGGACATAGTAGTGGCTGACATCCCAGCTCGGTTTGGGATGTCATTATCAAGATCATGGGGTAAAAAAATTGGAGGATCTATAAAGCTGGACCTAACCTATGCGAACATCCCTGTGTTTAGAGGTCAAGAAAGGATATTATACCAGGAAACAAGGTTTGTAAAGATGGTCACTAAAGCTGATAATTCAGTGAATTCACCAGTGTACAGCAAAGAGGGTGAGTTTTCTTGTCTAATGCTTGAAGAAGACCAAGATTATTTGCAGCAGCCATCTTTCTGTCAAGTAAAGACAGAGCATTCTTCAAGTAATGAAGAAAGTGGGGTTTGGACCTTGCACTTTGATGGAGCCAACTCAAAGGAAGGGAATGGATCTGGGGTTCTCCTTATCTCCCCTACTGGAAAACTGGTCCCATTATCTTTCAAATTGAAGTATGAAGCCACAAACAATGGGGCCGAATATGAAGCATTTCTCTTGGGTCTGCAAACATCAAAGAATATGAATATTCAGAGCTTGAAGGTTCTGGGAGATTTAGAATTGGTGATGATACAAGTAAGAATTCAATGTCAAGCTAATAACCCTAGACTGATGGCATATATAAATGAGGTATGGAACTTGGTAGAGAATTTATTTTTAGCATTTAATATTCAATTTATGCCAAGAGACCAGAACAGAATGGCAGACTCTCTTGTAGTAGCTGCAAGCACTTTTCGACCACCTCAGAACCCCCTCCTGAGGTATGAAGTATAAGTTCGCGACCGTCCTTCCATCCCCGACAATGTCAAACATTGGCAGGTGTTTGAAGATGAAGAGAAATTCAAGAGATTCATGGAGACTATTGGGGAATTCTCCGATATGGACATAGATGTTGGCGATGAAGAGACTATAGACCTTCCTCAACATAAATGGCAAGATACTATAGCTGGGCACAAGGTGCTGCAGCTCAAAGGGAATGTAATACCCAGAGGACTGGTCCCTCTAGAGAGATTATTTGATAAGAATTATGTCCCAATATGACCAAGTAAGGTTGTTGAAGAAAATCAAGTAGATTACCTGCACCTTGGCATTGAGGCCGATCCAAAGATTTTAAAATTGTCTAATAAGGTACCTGAAGAATAAAAAGAGAAATATCAGAAGCTATTTCAGACATATAAAGATATCTTTGCCTGGTCCTATCAAGATTTGAATACTTTTGATATTAGCATTATCCAGCACAATATTCCATTAAAAGGAGAAGCTAAGACACACAAACAGAAATTAAGGCAGATTAATCCTTTACTCCTCCCTTCTATAGAAAAGAAAATAAAGAAACTGTTGAAGGCTAATATTATTGTGCCATTAAGATATTCTGAATGGGTGGCCAAGTTGATCCCAGTCTGAAAGAAGAATGAGGAAATAAGATTGTGTGTCGAATTTCGAAACTTGAACAGAGCATCTCTGAAAGATAATTATCCGCTACCCAAGATGGACCATATATTGCAGAAGGTGGTAGGATCTTCATGAATGTCTATGATGGATGGCTTTCCTGGGTATAATCAAGTAGCAGTGCTTCCGTAGGATCAAAAGAAAACAGCTTTCACCACTCCTTGGGGAACGTTTATGTATGCTCGAATGTCGTTTGGATTGATCAATACGGTGGCTACATTTCAAAGGGTGATAGACATTGCTTTTGTGGGGGAGAAAGACAAATTCCTGGTGGTCTACCTGGATGATATCATAGTCTTCTTAAAGGACGATGCTGAATATATAGAGCATTTGTGCAAAACCTTTGACAAGTGCCGCAGGTATGGATTATCTTTAAACCCTCAAAAATCTTTGTTTTCTTTAGAAGAGGGTAAAATGTTGGGGCATATTGTAACAAAGGCAGGGGTAAAAATTGAACTCAAAAGGGTAGAGGCCATAAATGGTATATCTTTGCCTAGAAACAAGAAAGAGGTCCAATTTTTTCTTGGACGTATCAATTTCCTGAGATGATTCATACCGAACTATGCAGAGATAGACTGGTACATAACTGAGATGTTGAAGAAAGACAACAAATTAAAATGGACTACTGAGTCGCGAGATGCTTTTAATAGAATAAAAAATTCTTTCACAAAAGCCCCAGTATTAGCAGGACTGGATTATGCGAAACCCTTAATAATCTTTTCATTTGCATCTCCCCACACTGTCAGAACAGTATTATTGCAGAAGAACAAGGAGGGGCATGAGAAACCCATTGCCTTCTTCAGCCAAGTGCTCTGCAATGCTGAGATAAAATATAACATCCTGGAGAAACAGACTTATGCCTTGGTCAAGTCCCTCAAGGCTTTTCAGATGTATGTATTGCAGTCGGCCATAACTACATTTGTACCCACAGCGGCTGTAAATAACATCTTGATTTAGGGAGATAGTGAAGGAAAGAGAGGAAAATGGATAGCCAAGATACAGGAGTATGAGTTGGAAGTATGGCCCACTAAGCTAATAAAGGGACGATGATTAGCCAAGATCCCTTCTGAATCAAACTGTCAGGCTTCGGGGATAAATTTGTCTATCGTGGCCAATGAAGATCCTGAAAGAGAGGATGAGCAGCGCGAGATAGAAACTGCTACAAAAAAGACCCATATGAAGTACCTTCTCAGTCCATGGTACAAAGAAATTGTAGAGTACCTCTTAACTCTTAGATGTCCTCCAAGCTGAAAAAAGGAAAAGTATAGAACACTAAGTCTAAAATATCAGAAATTCATGGTGGAAAATGGTCGTTTATACTAGAGAGACCCATCGGGCATACTACTTTTATGCCTCACAGAAAATGAAGTAGAAGAAGTGATGGCAAAATTCCAAGAGGGCATCTTTGGTGGCCACTATAGCTGGAGGGCCACAGCACACAAGATCCTAAAAGCAGGTTTTTTCTAGTCCAGACTTTTCGGAGATGTTTATGCTCGGGTAAGGGCCTGTGAAAAATGTCAAAAATTTTCTGAGAGGCAGAAGTTTGCACCTCTGCCTATGATCCCGGTACACATAGAAGAAACTTTCCAGTAGTGGGGAATTGATTTCATCGGTGAAATTCATCCTACCTCAAGCGAGCAACAAAAATGGATACTAACAGCCACTGATTACTTCACTAAATGGGTAGAGGTTGTGCCAGCAAGGAATGCTACAGACACAGTGGTGATCAAGTTTCTGGAAGATAACATTATCTCAAGGTTTGGCTTCCCTACCAAGATTGTCACAGACAATTCTCTGGCTTTTAAGTCTTTGAAATTTCTCAATTTTCGCCAACAATATAAT